>JAMPIV010004589.1:0-82860 GCA_024509875.1 Oreohelix idahoensis | reverse complement strand
GTTTTTTTGTAAGGGGGGAACCTTTTTAGAACCTTAAAGTAATTTAAAGTATATATCATTAGAGTTTTACCAAATTTGCATATTAGACTAGTTTTAATAAAGATATAGAAGGATTAATGAAACTAAGTTAAAAAGTACAAAGGGGGGAATAACAAATGTTATTAGCGCCGTTTACAGGTTTTAGTGAGTTAAGAGGACACAGAGCAGAGTAAAACGCACGTGAAAATAGTGACTAGAAGTAAACAGTTATGTAGCACAGTTCACGGAGCTAACAGCTTAGAATTAAGCGTGCCGATAGGTGAGTGCTCTGAACAACGGACCAATCGTATTAACTAATACAACTTTTGGACCATCAGATAGGAAAAATTGAAGGACGATTAGAGATCAGTCTTACACGAGAAGTTGACGGTTGAGCAAGTCAAGTTTCGCTGAGCTCTCAAGAAATGTGAAACCTGCGGTTTGCAGAAGGGCTACAGAAATATAGCTAGATTTAGAATTGCTTAGAAATAGGAATTCAGGAGAACATTTAGAATTGATTAATAATTTGTGTGATCAACTGTAGGATTAGCTGATAGGTGGTGTTAGTAGGATCGTGATAGGTGCTGGACTTCGTTTAAAATGGTAAGAACAAAAACTTTGAACTATTTTCTTGACTTTCAGCAAATTTGTCGCAAGCTAACGACGCTCGCATTTAAGGGAGCGAGCTAAAGAAGATAATATTGAGTCAAGGTCAATATTAAAGCCTAAAGAAATAATAACTTTTATTATCAGATAGCCAGGATGGGCTGTCATGCCAAGAAGATGAGGCATTGCCATTAAACGAGATTGTATCGAACAAAGGGTTCACAGCACTGACATTTATGAAATCTATTAAGCGCTTTCTCATATAAGAGTAAGTATGGAGACGCCACCACAAGTGAGTCTGACATTCACGAAACATCTCATGCGCTCTCTCATACAAGAGTAAGTATGGTGGAAGCCATTTTGGTATTGGCCATTGTTTATTCCAGGTGTAGCTATTGAATTTTATATGCTGCATTTAGAGGAGCTAAACCTTACTAGTGTGAGATTGGGAGCGAACATGACTCCAAGGCTTTAGAAGAACTGTTGTAGAAAATATGAGCAAAATAGTAAAATAAAAGGAGAAGAACTTTATTAAGCTAGGTATACATGCACCCACGAAATGCAAGAGGCTACAAGAGAAACAATATATAACTAAGCTTTGAGATATGTGTTTGAATCAAGCGGAAGACTTGAGGACATTGAAATTGTGAACTGTAGCTGATGTATTATGTTGGATGATCATGCATTATCTTATGTAAATAAAGGTTGCTTGTTGAATTTGAATCACATCACTCCAGTTGCTTTGATGTGAGAAGAGAATAAGGAATGGAGAGATATTAGAATTGAGTATTAGGAAAGATAGAAATAATAGAACACCCTATACGCATCAGTCGCTAGACAACACCAAGGAGGGAAGAACGTGGTCTGGGTTGAACAAAAGACGAACCTATTCTCATCCAAGAACTATCATCTCTGGCGGAACAAGGGGGCCAGTAAGAGAAACAATCTCACTTGGAAGAAAGAAACAAAGTAAATAATAGATAACTAGGCCTGACTCAGTCACCTAGTTATAGCTATCAACTAGTTGGGACACCTGCACGGTCACAGACTGCTCGAACGCCGGTGACTGTGCAAACCGGGCGTGCGCACACAGGGATTACGTAAATGGGTTTAAGGCTTGAATGTAAACAAACCTGGTGACCGGTTGAGTTTGACCTAACCCGGCCTGCGTGAAAATGTCCGCCCGCAAGGCGTCTTTTTCAAAAATTAATAACAACACTACAGGGCTCATATCAAGATACAACCACTAAGCCAACAACAATATATATATATATATATATATATATATATATATATATATATATATTATATATATATATATATAAATATATATATATATATATATATATATATATATATATATATATATATATATATATATATATATATAGTGTTACAGTTGACGATCATTTCTTGAATTGATTGATTATCATAGGTGGTCATTTAGCTAAGGGGCAAGTTAAGGTCTGACTGTAATCTGAATATTTTCTAAAGCAGATTCTTTCACATCCGTGACTATCCTGCGATACCAGTGTTCTTCTCAGACAGTTGGACTTCACTCATTCTAGGCAGAATCCTATTTCTGTTCTTCCAGTATCTGCTACTGACATTCTACATATAAAACCTTTCGCTACAATCTCCATGAAGAGCATAAACCTTCAACAAACTTATGCCTTCCTGTTCCGTGCCATCAGCTCAAGATGTTTCCATGTCTTTCTATTTCCTGTCATGTCTGTCCATGTCTTTCTATTTCCTGTCATGTCTGTCTTAAACCCTCATTTCCAAATGTTCTTCAGTCTCCTTCTACTTCTCTTACCCTTGAGATTCAAGAACAACGACGGCCTTTTAATGCTATCAGTAGGCTTACTAAGTATGTGTCCTATCCATCTCCAGCGCTTTCGTCTAAAGTCATGTTCCACTGGCACGTGTCTGGTTCTTGTTATCAGTTCTACATGTATGATCTTTTCATACAACTTCAATCCTCATATTCTACGTAGGCACTTATGTATGAAAGTCTGTAGTTTTAGGTTGTTGTTTTTGTTGTTCTCCGACTGACCTTGCTCAAACTAGATCCCAAATGTAGATTCTTTTCTTGACAAGTTTTTGTGTACATATTTTCCAGAATGACAAGACTGAGATGTGTCAACGTTTTTCCTAAAATCCTTTAATGCTTTTCTATTTCCAGACTGGTGTACTTTGGCCTTCTTCCAGTCTTCTAGAACTTTTCTATCTTTATACCAGATACTATTCAAAACGGCGAACGCTGCCTCAATTGGCTGTGTGTGGTGTTCTTTGAAACGGGGCCTTCCAGATCTGAGGCAGAATGCGTCTCGGCTCCGAGAACCTTCACTGCTGCAGCCAGCTCACTGCACTATCGATGAGCATGAGGTATAGCATACATATAGGTGTGAGGTGGCAGGGAAGCAAACCTGTAAAAATTGCTTGCTGATATCGGATGTATCGAGCTGAAAGGCGCAGATATGGCTACCTAGCTGTAGACACAACGTACTTACCGCTCAAAACTAACAGCCAGCATTGTAAGAGAACGATATGGCTGCGAGCGAACGCAAATAACAACAACAACAACAACAACATATCAGATAATATCGCCACTCATTCTGTTTCTCAGCGAGATTGTATTGCTTCAGTCTATTAATCTTATTCAGTCTATTAATCTATTTTCCTCGCACATTCTTCACCAGCTACTTAATTTTAACAGAGTATTGCATTTACTTTTTATTGCTGTTCGCTGTTTCCATTCTCCAATGTTATCTCCCATTTTTGTTTCATTGAACAGAGATATCGGCTTTTGTTATAAATGGCTATCGTAGTTTATTAGGAAAACATTGGCTTAGGAGTTTGTTTTTCAATCTTCTCACTGTTATTAAGTGTGGCCTTGTTATCTCTCTAATAAGCGCGGCCAATATTCCGGAAAAGAGATAGGTGGCACAGAGAAATAATTGACAGCATTCCTCCAGAGGATAGGAAAAAGGTTGACCCAGAAATACATGGGCACCGACATCTGAGGCGGAACTTTAAATGAAAGAAATGGAAAACTGGAGACATACAGACAAACAGACAGACAGACAGACAGATAAATAAATAGATAGATACATAGATAGACAGACAGACAGATAGATTGACAGACAGACAGGCAAGCAGGCAGGCAGGCAGATAGATAGATAGATAGATAGATAGATAGATAGATAGATAGATAGATAGATAGATAGATAGATAGATAGATAGATAGATAGATAGATAGATAGATAGATAGATAGATAGATAGGATTCGGATGGGTGTGTGGGAGGTTGGGTTAATGGATGTATAAATAGATTGATTTATTGATTGGCTGTTTGGTTGATCCATTGATTAAGTAAGTTTGTGTCCAGAACGAACTGAAGATAGGAGTCACTTTATTTGTACAAGGCTACAGTTGTAGGCGCACTGAGCCGACCTACATTCTGTATTTCCTTTATCTACCACACATACACTTCCGACACTCTATAATTATTTAACGACAGATAATAGTGATGATGATAACGTTATTGATGATAATGCCAACATTCTTAGATATCCCAGCCTTGCTGCTACCAACATTGTTTATAGTTGCTCTTTATGTGAACGTTACTTATCTGCAAAGTCTGCTGTTTGGTTTCGCTCGTCTATTTTATTATCTTTTCTATGAGGGGCACCGTATAGCTGTTCTGACTACGGGTTCGTTCTTCGGTTTAACAAATCGTCCATTTAGGACTGCTTTATTCCATCTCAACTTCAGCTTGGTTTGAGAAAAACCTGTTCAGCATTTTGTGCATTTTCCATGATGAGCCAACCTGTTAACTGTAACATTTTGTGTAGATCATAGATTGAATTATATGATGTAGATTTATGACCTCAGGTCAATTTTGGTCAAAAGTGGAGATGGAATAAAGCAGTAAAGTCAACGTTATGTTAAATGCGTTATTATGTTTAACTGGATCCATATGCTTTCATCATCATCAATTTAGCTTCTCGAGGAGCATGGGCCTTCAACAAAGTCATGCCCTGCCTTCCTGTCATGTGCCATCAGTTCCTGTTCTGTTTATGTCTTCTGTAGCGTTCATACTAATGTAATCAGACCTACAGGTCTTTTATATTTGGACATGCGCCCTAATATAAACGACTCCGTTGAACGGGACACGCCTCCCCAAAACGAGGCAAAATTTTCATTTTAAAAAAATGTCTTTTGCATCTATTTCATGTGTATCTCTAGTTCCCCTCCCCGTGTGTTTTCGGGCATCTTTGTCTCTATCTCTCTCAACGTGAGGATTCCACAATAAGGATTTCCTTGCAGTGCTATCAGTAAGTTTCCTTAATGTGTTTTCTATCAAACGCCAACGTCATCACTTATGAATTAGAACAGTAAATTCTTACTCTGGCGCATGGGTAGTTCCCTTACATGACATTAAGAGGTCCCAAACATCGTCTCATTAGCATTGTCCAACTGGTGCCTCTGTCGCACTCTCCATGTTAGAAGGCCATCGGCAAATTAAAAACACAATTATTGAGGAACAGAACAAAACATCAACCAACAGATCTGGAGAGAAAAAAAAGGAGATAGAGAGAAAATATGGAAAATAGGCTCACAAAACAACCATAACCCTCACATGGTGCGCTAACCACGAATGGAACCATCAGGTTTACTATTCCCCGCCTCAGTCTAGCGGAATTGATAAAACTATAACCACAAGGCCTTATATTTTACTATGCGCCCTAATGTAACCGACGAACCGTGTAGCTAGATTGAACGAGGCGAGCTGTGCGAAAACGAGGCTAAACACCTAATTTTAATAATTTAAAAAAAAGGTGTGAAGAGCCAGTTCGGTGATTGCGAACAAGGTGGAGTGTGTTCAATTCCCAGTACAGGTAGACAAACACACACACACACAGGAGGCTGACACTTGGTAGCCGTGACCAATGTACACACACTCCTCTAGAGCGTGACGAATGTAAAACGGCCGAAACAGTGACTTCTGATGATGAGATTACCTGCTGTTGTAATGCTGTGTATAGAGTTTAGAAATTATATATGATGATGATGATAATGATAGCGACGACGATGACAACGATGATGAAGTACGTCTGCTAGTTGATTTCTTCCTCTCGACGATCATATTTGGGGTTGTTTTAAGTATCACACTGTACAGCGTTCGATTGACAGAGTGTTAGAGCGTTGGTCTCTCGCGGTATCATCAAGCTCCAGCCTACCCGGCTGTAAATGAGTACCTGATTGTGCTCTTGAGTTAGAGAAAGAAAGAGCAGCGAGGAAGGGAACTGGTCACCTCACATCTCGATGCTGGACTTAGTGTAGTGAAGTCTCTAACACTTCACTCCCCTGCGACAGTATCTGCTATAGGATTACCTTTACCTTACCTTTTACTATAATAGCCCCTTTCAGTCATAACTGACTTTGGGAATGCGCCCCTGAGGTGGCAGCCCTCAGCTGCTTATTTTCCTGACGTTTTCTCCTCTCCTCTGCTTGTTGTGTGAGCCTCTTTTCGCCCAATCTGAGGTGGCGGCGTAAATAGCATCGCCACTTAGTGCGATCGGCAGCTTCATCCTCCCATGTTGCTGGATCTATGTCCAATGCCCTCATATATCTCTTGCACACATCTTTGAACCTCAGCTGTGGTTGCCCAACTGTTCTCTTGCCTTCTGCTAATTGTCCGTAGAAGATATCTTTTGGGATGCGACCATCTTCCATGCGGCGAACATGGCCAAGCCAGCGAAGTCTCCGCTGTCTAAGCAGTGTATACATACTTTGAAGGCCAGTACGTGACAACACCTCGACATTTGTCACTTTATCTTTCCACGAGATGCCGAGGATGTGGCGTAGACACCGTAAATGGAAGGTATTGATCCTTCTTTCTTGCTTAGCTTAGGTCGTCCAGGTCTCGCTGCCATATAGGAGTGTGCTGGTGACGCAGGCATTATATACCGCAGCTTTGGTCTTCGTTGTGAGTTTGGAGTTTCCCCAAACACGCGATGTGAGGCGGGCAAAGGTAGCTGCAGCTTTGCCAATGCGGCTGTCGATTTCTGTATCCAGTGAGAGTTTGTCATTGATGGTAGACCCCAGGTATGTGAAGTGGTGCACCACTGCCAATTCATAGTTATTGATAGTGATAACTGGTGCAGCACCCACATCCTGACTCAGCACATTCGTTTTCTTTAGACTTATTGTGAGGCCAAAGTCCGTACATGCTTTAGTGAAGCGATTCACCAAGCTCTGAACCTGCTGTTGGCTTTGAGTGACGACTGCAGCATCATCAGCGAACAACAAGTCTCTTATAGTGACCCTTCTGATTTTTGTTTTTGCCTTCAGCCTTGAAAGATTAAACAGACGGCCATCTGACCTAGTGTGAAGGCATATTCCTTCAGTTGCATCTCTGAATGCATGTTTCAAGAGTAAGGCAAAGAAGATCCCAAAGAGGGTCGGAGCCAGAACACAGCCTTGTGTTAACGCCACTTCGTATGTCAAAGGGCTGTGACGTGCTTCCAGCATATTGTACTGTTCCCTTCATGTCGTCATGGAATGACTTTATCATTTCCAGCATTTTAGAAGGGCAGCCTATTTTCAGAAGGATTTTGAAGAGTCCATCCCAACTAACCAGTTCAAATACTTTTGTGAGGTCTATAAAGGCAATATATAAAGGCCTTTCCTGCTCTCTTGATTTTTCCTGAAGCTGGCGGAGAGAGAAGATCATGTCTGTTGTTGATCTACCAGCTCGGAATCCACACTGTGACTCTGGATATATGCGCTCAGCTAACTTATGTAGTCGCATTAAGATGACTTTGGCAAAAACCTTACCAACAATACTAAGAAGAGAGATGCCTCTGTAGTTATTGCAATCACTTCTGTCTCCTTTATTTTTATACAATGTTACAATCTTGGCATCTCGCATGTCTTGAGGAATAGTTGTCTCTTCCCAGCACTGGCACAGCATCCTATGCAGGGGATGTAATAGCGTGCTCTTACAGTATTTGATTAAATCAGAAGGAATCCCATCACTGCCTGGTGCTTTGCCAGAGGCCAAGCTATCTGTCGCGAGAGGTTCAGATAGTATAGAATGTAATAAGGTAACCTGGATATAAAGGTGTATCAGATGA
Source organism: Oreohelix idahoensis (assembly GCA_024509875.1). NCBI lineage: Eukaryota > Metazoa > Mollusca > Gastropoda > Stylommatophora > Oreohelicidae > Oreohelix > Oreohelix idahoensis. Next base: position 75,092 of record JAMPIV010004589.1, on the reverse strand, counting down.
TATCAGGATAGTGCCAGATAAGAGTCTGGTCTTATCAGTAATACTCCTTTCTCTGAAAAGAGTAAAGGTGTATAGACAACAAAGGTGGGGTCAAGCTGTATAAGTTCCCAGAGAAGATGGTAATGTAGTACTCTGAGTCCTTATGCGCTACCTCTCCAGATCCCACTCTGTTAATATGGTAATTATTATTAATATTTGTAACTCTGCTAGGGGTAACTATTTAATTAAATTCTCCAACAATGAATAAAACTTAACTTAAAGAATTTAAGTAAGTCTGCTAGTAAATATTTACAATCTATTTGTACATTTACTCTTTTCTGTTTGAAAAATTTTTAAAGAACTCATGTTACAACAGTAAATAAATAATAAAAATGTTCAACAAAGTCTTTCTCTGTGTTAAGTTGCCTATCAATATGGAGACAGTCTTGCTTGGTTGATCTGTCCCTGAATAATTACTAGCGTTATTCTCACAGTCTAATTGAAGAGCTATATTGCTAGATTTATCACAAACTGGTTTGGTTTTAGTTTTGGTGAACAGGTATATGCTACACAGTTGCCTTTGTGGGCAACTTATCTTAGTCACAGAAGATGGCTCCCTCTGATACTGGAGAGAATTGTCGGCTGAAATTCTTCCAACTGGTATACTCGCGATGTCTGGCCCTCTAACATAGACCGGCACTGCATCCGTCGTAAGCTCAGTAATAGATGACTCTTATATTTGTAGTAGATTAAAGGATAAAACCTGAAACGAAGTTAAACGCAATCCCTGTATTTTTCTACCAATATCACTCTATGACACTGTTACTGTTGTTTTGGGTCATCCCTTCTATTACAGTCCTCACAGGCCATCACTTCTGATGCATGACTCTTTTGGCTGCCACTTCTGTTGGTGTATGTGTGGGGTTGTATGAAAGAGATAGTGCTACTGTCTCTCACAGCTGACAAGGTTGACGTCAGCAATGTTGGGCTTACTGTTAGTGGCCGACAGGTGTGTAAATATAATGGGCGAATGTCGTGAGTTCTTTTGATTTGTTTACATCTAATGTCACCCACACAACAGTAGCGTTAGGTCAGGAAATAGACCAACGGATAATGCGAATTAAGTTTTCAACTATTACACAGTTTATTAATACGACAGCAACATCGACATCATGGACAGCAAATCACAAGTTAGAACAGGAGGTATAATCCATGGCAAATAGGTTGCAGAAAACAGCAACTCATCATAAATTGTGAAAGAACATATAATCCATCAGAAATTGGTTGCATTAACAGCAACTCATCATACATGGTAATAACTGGAAAAATCCATCAGAAAAAGGGTTGCATAAACAGCAGCTCATTGTACATTGCATTAGCAAATATCCTCCATAGGTATATGAATCATATCAAATCTCTGTCATCCAAAACCACTCTGGACACACTAGCGAGACTATAAAAACCGTCTCGAAGCTCTGCCAGATACCCAATGACCGAGATTATTGTTTCTCAATACAACTCAGTACATCTTCACTCAAGCTCGAACTAACAGCTTGAGATGTGAGCTCAGCTCACCCGTATCTCTCTCCCAACTACTCAGAACATTTGAACACTTTCTTTATGTTTAAAAAAATTAACACATACCCAGTTGAGCTATGTTCCAGCACCCAAATAAAAAATCATCTCATAACTTTAAACGTGCTTACTAGCGTGTCTATAAAAAAATCAGACCCGTACATAAAAATCCCAAACACTTAACTCCCACTCGAAAACATGACTTAACATATTACACCGACCGCCGGGGGAAAAAAATGATATCTTCATTTTTTTTTTAAATTACATCGAACAAAAATGTAAGGTCGATCAAATTCTATTATATACAATAGAGAATTATACTATATGTTAAGTCATATCAATAAACCAACAATAGAGGGGTGGAAGTATGTGCGGAGTATGAAGATGAAGTATGCAAAGAGGATCAAACATCAAATTCAAACAAAGATGAAGTATATCAAGTATAGACTAACTATGAACCAATAAGTGGAAAGTGAAAAGAGGAGATGAAATGAAATGAAGAATGACCAGCAATGAAATGTGTGTAGTGAAAGAAAGCAATGAAACAACATGGTAACAATTTAAATTAATCAACGGATTGTGTGTAAATAAATACAAGTATGGCAAAACAGCATGGAACAAAAAGCAATACATATATAAAACAGAAAAGAAAGCTACAATCTAAATAGAGCATAATAGGCAAGAGAAACAAGTTAATTAACTTATTAAGTACTAATAATGAGCTTATTACTGAAATCAGAAACTAATACCGCGTATAAACAGTTACTACTGGTGCACAACTAAGTGCTGGGTAGTGCAAATAAATAACAATGTCAGAGAAAAATAAAAAAAAATAAAAAACACACACTTGGTAAATGTTCACTAGCGAAATGTATCGTAATGATACGTTAAGTTTAAATACTATTGTCAATACTATTGTCACTCGTTCAATGTTCATCAACACACTGTTGTGTATGAATAATATGCTAATAACGTGTCACATGAAAGTCAAAGAACACAATGTCCTCAATTAGTTATGTGCGATATCAAAGCTCCAGCGGCCTTGGAAAGTCGTGTGAGCGTGTTGAGACAAAAATCATCCACTGCGGAGTCAGAATTCCGAATGGCTTGAATGGTGAAGTCAAACGGGCGCAAGGCGACAGCGTCTCTTGGAGATTTTGAAATGTCCAACATATTGATGTCTATCGCAGAGTATCGACGCTCAAATTCAGTCAATGGTAGGACAATACGTAGAACAGGTTGTTGAGTACCTGCATAATCATGTAACAAAACAGCTCCGATTCCCATCGAGAAGGTGTTCCTGCGAATAATCAAATGAAAATTCATGTTTGGTAACGGTAGGATATTATTAGAGAAAAAAGTTAACTTTAACTTTAACCTACCGGATGTGGCCGTGCAAACTTCAGACCACTGTATGATGTTAGTCGAACCTTCCTCCGATAAACGAGAAAGGGTAGCAGTGAAAGTAGCACAGACTGAATTGAAATTATCAATGATATAGGACAACAAAAGTGTCCGTGAAAAATAGCAGCGTGAGAAGTAAGTCGCACTGAGGACAATGCGCTGCATTACTACATACACCAGAAAAAGCAAGTAATAATCTGAGTGTGCGCAATGACGTACAGAGAAGTCATTAATATACAAATGATAGCGACGTCAATAGGCAAAGTGCTAAGAGTGCAATGATGAATGACAATCTGCGACCTTACGCAAGACAAAGGAAATGCAGTTGATAAAGGCGTATCTCTTAAAGGCTGAACTGAAGTCATAGCCTGTGTACTGGGCAGAGAAAAAAGCAAGAAATATACTATAAAGATGTAAAAGCAGACAGTGGTGAACTTAGAACCTGCGTCGATGTTCAAAAGAAAAGCAGTAAAGTACGACAAAAAGTCGTAAAACCAGAAGATACTGAGCTAACCGGCCCAATAACGAAGGTATAGAAACCCATAAGACATATAAATTTATTGACAACTAAGGCCGTACATTTAGCAAAGAAAACAGTATTCATAGCAGAAAAGAAGTTGCAACCAACGTGACTGGATGTAGATTCAGTCGTAGCGATAACGTTAGTGTGTGTATCTGACAAAACAGAAGGATCTTCTTCCGTAATTGTACTTAATGAAGAATCCAAGTTAGAGTAACGACGTACTAAGGTATGTCGAACTGGGCTAAAAGAAGCACCAAAATTAGTATGATGAACAATAGTATCATTAATACTGCAAGATCGCACCAAATTAGCAGAATGTATCACGTTAGCAGAATGTACCTGGTGATAAGATTATGGCATAGTTGTTAATGTTGTATCAGTAAGGTGATGTTGCCGTTCCCAAGCAGCAATTTGTACCGGAGTACATATCTTTATACCATGAATCTGTCTGACAGTAAGGTCGACGATAGGCGCCCTGAGCATACATGCGTGAATATAACCAGTAAAAAATGGTGTGGCAATGTGGACGATGGCAGTTGGGAAAATCTCAACTGTACCTCCGAATGTCACACATTTCACCACATTACCTGTGGCGCAAGATGGGTGAACTAGAGACTGCCTAATTCCAACAGTCGTGCATCCCGAATCAAAGAGAACTGAGACGGGAATATTATTTACAAATCCCTTGTGTAAAGTAAAAGACCATGTTCCGTCATGTGCAGACAAGGCAGGAAGAGTCGGTAGAGGATGATCACAACTCAAGGTAGTCACCGCTGTAGGTTGAAATAAAGTTGTGCATTCACGGCACTGCGATGCACGATTAAAATCGAAAGCAGAACAAGCAGTAGCATTAGTAACATTATTATTACCATTACCCTGGTTAACAATACCCCGAGGCTCATGTTAAGCAAAGTTAGCCTGGCGATGCGATCTATCATTTGGAGATCTACCACCATATCGAGATCGATCATGACTATTTTCTCCATTGGGACCATTATTCTGATTTGAACTCCAGTGAGAATTGTTGCGATAACTATTTCCTCTTTGATCAAACTGTCTATTCGATGAATTGTGTTAGCTTCGAGAAAAATTACTGTAAGGTTGATAATCCCTAGTGTAGTTATCCCTTCCATAATTTCCAGAATTGTTGGAACCCAAATGTTGAGGTCCATTAAATTGTCTCCAGTTTCTTGGAGAAGGAGAATTACTACGTGATGGGCTCCCTTGGTAATGTCTAAAATCACTATAATCTCCCTTACCAAAATTGCAATCAACACTTTGTGATCTACGGCGAAAATTAGAACCATATGGTATTGCCGAAACCACGGGTAAACCCTCTCTGACTTGAAAGTGGCTCACAATTACATTTGGGTGTGCAGTTACGTATTGGCGACAATATTGTTCCGTATCATTCAAGTTTTTAGGCTTTCGCTCATGTAGAAAGGAAAGAAAAGAAGCGTTAACTGACGACATGACTTTGTCACGAAGCAATAAGTCCACGAGGGCTTCATATGTGTGCTCAATTTGCTATAAATTCAGAAAAATCTTTTCCAGTCTCCAGCAACAGAGATTTAAAGCGGAGACGATAGCCGTCTTAATCAAGTTGATATTTTTTTTAATAAAACAGCTCTGACAGTATCGTAGTTATTCTTATCAGGTCCTTCCAACATACTTACAGCTGTCATAGCTTCGCCTGAAAGTAATTCCATTAGTCGTATACACTATTCTGACTTATCTATCTTATGAGACTCACATGTGAGTTCAAACCTATTCAGATAGAATAAGACATCATCGTTGGTAGGTCTAAAAGGAGGCAATCTGATCTTATAAAAATTAGAATTGGTCCTATGGGAAATTGTTTGAGTGTCCGTAGCATTGTGTGTATTATTTGCATTCGTTACCTTCATTTTCTCAAGTTCCATAGAGAACAACTTTTGCTCGTGAAGTCTACGGTTTTCGTTCTCAGTAGCTTCCATTTGAAGTTTTTTTTCTTCCATTTGAAGTTTTTTTTCTTCCATTTGAATTTTATATTTTTCAGCTTCCCTTTGAAGTTGTTTATCTTCAGCTTCAATTTGAAGTTTCTGAGCTTCCATTTGAAGTTTTTTTTATTTTTAGCTTCCTGTACTTTTGCATACTCAAAGGTTGCGAAAAGTTTTAACTCTTCAGGCTCCATACCAAGCGCCTTCTCTTGCTTCATGAAATAGTCCAAACTAAACATTATGTATAATTTTATAAGATATTTAACTTATCTAAGATATTATCTAAAAAGTTAATCTTATCCCTAATTAGTGGGTGGCAAGTCTTTGTTAATAGAACTTGTATACAAATATAGCATATAATTATAAATCAATCATTAAGTCATGTATAACCTTAGGACAAGAAATACATGATGAAGGTACGGAAAATGACAAAACCCAAGACGAAATATCGAAGAACAAATGATAATGTTCGCAGAATCAAATAAACAATAAAGCAGAACTAAAGAAAAAATGTTGCAAAGAATGCAATGACACTGCGAGAGGAGTGACACGACAAGCAACAGCACAGTATATAAACAAAAATTTGTATAGAAATAAATTATAGTAAGATTAGATGCACAATCACAAACTAATTAATCAAGATACTAAGGCACAGAGAAAAAATACCACAATAACGACAATAAAACAGTTCGTCACACCTAAACAATGGTGTCACAGATCACCAAACAGAGTGGACTGAAAATCCTTCAGCAAAAATTCGCTGGAAATTTACACTGCTGGAAATCTGCAAGAGTGTCCCTAAAGAACGCTTACGTAAGCCCTGGAATGAAAACTGGGATGTTTCCTACCGTAAGTCACCTCCCAACCAAACCCGCATAAGACATGGAACATATAACACTAAATAGAACAAACAGTACACGCTATCAAGAAAGGATCGGTAACATATAACAGTGGCACAGTGCACATACAAAAGCCACTTATCTTCAAAAAAGAACTCACGGCCTTCACGACAACGACAACGATGGGTATCGGGTATCACACGGTCTGTAGACTGAATCTCCTAGCTTCTCAGGTCCTTAAAACGTACTGGTTGACGTCTAGTTGAAAAACTTGTACACGAAAACTCGCACTGGCAACACTGTATAACTTCACTTGCACATCACAAAAAATTATGTTCGTGGTTGTTCTGAGGAATGCTGTTACACTTCTGTTAAATGTTTATAGGGCGATACTGTCCAACTACTTCTGTTCTTGGTATCGTACCCCATATCAATGGAGCCACTAAGTCTGTTACTGTTGTTTTGGGTCATCCCTTCTATTACAGGCCACACAGGCCATCACTTCTGTTGCATGACTCTTTTGGCTGCCACTTCTGTTGGTGTATGTGTGGGGGTTGTATGAAAGAGATAGTGCTACTAACTCTCTGATAAAGTTTGTTTCTTGGTACACACCACTGAAAACGTGCGTGTTTTTATGTTTCTGGAATCACTGTTGAAGTATAGTGTTAAAGGGTGGGAGACCCCCGGGCAACGCCGGGTACTTCCAGAAGAATGTAAATGTTATAATTATTATGTGCTGCGCTGATATAGGCGATCAGCAGGTCGGGCTTACAGGTGGCCGATTGGGTGTGTGTGTAAAGCTATCAAAAGGACGCGAATGCATGTGGTTCTGGAACAAATACGAACAACCACACACCATAATGCACATGACAGGTAACACTGCGAATTCTGGTAAACCTCCCAGTCAGAAGAATGAAGGGACGGCTGAAACGTCTATACACTGTTTATTGTACTGCGGCAAACGACACATCAACGTAAACATCCTGGTAATACAGTACATAGACACATTGTAAACAACTCACTGTCACTGGTACAGCTTAAAGCACTTCATGGAAAAACATCATGTAAATATTCTTTCACCTTCTCTGGCGATACAATATATAAGCCGCATAGGTTCCTGGCTTTCAATCAGTGTAAATATTCTTTTTACCTTCTCCGGCGATACAATATATAAGCCGCATAAAGTTCCTGGCTTTCAATCAGTGTAAATATTCTTTCTACCTCCTCTGGCCATACAATATATAAGCCGCATAAAGTTCCTGGCTTTTAATCAGTGTAAATATTCGTTTACCTCCTCTGGCCATACAATATATAAGCCGCATAAAGTTCCTGGCTTTCAATCAGTGTAAATATTCGATTTACCTCCTCTGGCCATACAATATATAAGCCGCATAAAGTTCCTGGCTTTTCGTGTAAATATTCTTTTACCTCCTCTGCTCTGGCAATACAATATCTAACACACATTGCACAATATAAATACAGGCCATCATATCCTAGGCCTTAGAAATATCCCAGTGAGTTTTTCTATCTCACCACAAATATCTTCCCCGAACACACAGTTAGAAACAACATGGCTGACCAGCCCGGTCAAACGCCCAGAGCGAACTGTCACGAGATACCGCATATCAGTCTCGCTCAAACAGTCACGTATGCGCGGCTAACCGCGAAACGTGAACTCTACTCAATCTCGAAGGTTCGAGAGATTTCTGGATCAAATATTTTTAAACCAGTCAAGGGAGATAACCAACGTCTGGCCTGTAACTACAGTATTACAACGTGTAAACTCCCTTTGACTACAAAATTATTAAAATCTGTCTTAACAGTCTACACCGACACCCCCGGGAAAAAAAATGTTAACATCATTTTTTTTTTAAATTACATCAACAAAAAACAAGAGGTCGGTATAGTTCTAATATCCGCATAGAAGAACTCACCTATGTAAAGTTCTATGAATACATCGACAAAAAATATAAACGGTACGTGTAAAGTAAAAAATGAAGCATACAAAGTAATCAGCTCAGTATACAAATATAATAAGTTTCAAACAAAGTAAAGTATAGATAGATAATGGGACAACCATACGAAGAACGTCAACCTCAAAGAAGTATGAAGTATGAAAGTATAAACTCGCCATGACACCATAAGTGAAAAGAGAAAAGTGAACAAAGACCATATGACATATGAGAGGAAAGAGCAGAAATGAAGGAAAGTAATGCCATAAGAATAAAGAAAATAGCAATATGTCATGGTAGACAATTACATGAAGGAGTGTATTGCATAAATGAATTACATTAAAATACACAAGTATACATCAACAACAAAAAACAATGCATACTTAAATTCAAAATAAACAAGTAGCTATCATCTAAAAAAATATAGTGTGCATGATAAACAAGTTAATAGATCCGTGGAGCACAAATGATTAACTCAAAATGGATATCAAAATAAACATTACTGTTAAACATAGCTATAGCTGACGCACCACTAAGCGTCGCGTGAGGGACAAAAAATACGTCACAACCTCAGAAAAAATATTTTCCAAAGTACCAATATCATGCTACCTAGTTACCCCTAGCGCACAATGAAGCGCTGGGCACAGAAAAACATTACTATGACAGAAAAAATTACATTTGCACCTGTCTTCATATTCTTGAAAACTACAGTACTGAAATATATCGCAATGATGAGTTACATAAAAATTAGTGGCATTATTAAAATAATCATATTTCATCATTTCCAAACACAGTAGCACACGAATAGAACAATAATGCAATGGTGCATACAGACGATTCAACATACCATCACAAAAAACCACATCATATATTAATACAATACTCTCTAATAGAATGTGCTATTACAATATACAATATTCCATATTATCTGCCATAACAAATAAGGCTCCATATATAAGATGAGTCCCGAAGGCTAGAATGTCCAATGGTAAGAAGACACCAAGATCTAGTGTAGAGTCACACTGCCGATCAGTTAAACTGGACCAGCAAATCTTGTGGAATATCATCAGTAGACGGTTGAAACCAACAATATAGCCGTACTGACTCTCATGGAAAAGCATACACTGAGAAAAAATACAAATGAAATCTCTGTTTGATTAAGGAAAAAATGTAATGATATACAACAATTAATTTTAATATATCAAATGTGGCCGTATAAACTTCCGACCCTTGTATGGTGATAATCAAACCTTCCTCCGTTACGCAATAAAAGGTAACAGAGAAAGTAGCACAAACAAGGGGATACAAGTGTTCTACCGGCGTGTGTTAATATATAATAGTCATGAAATCTTATAAGCAGATTTAGAAGATGGTAGTGTGCAATGATGTAGAGAAAAGTCATGAATATACATATGATACCCACGTCAAAAGGCAAATCTAAAAGATGGTAATGACGAGTAAGCGTGTCATTATGACTAAGGTTGTAATTATGGCTAACAATCTGAGATTTTGCGCAAGACAAAGGAAATGCAGTAGATAAATGCGTACATCCCAAAGGCTGAACTGGCGTCATAGCCTGAGTACTAGGCAAAGAAAAAAGTAAGAAAGATATAATCAAGATGTAAAAGCATACAGTAGTAAACTTGGACCTACGTCGAAGTTTAAAAGAAAAGCAGTAAGGACGACAAAAAGTCGCAAAAGACGAAGATACTGAGCTAACCGGCCCAGTAAGAAAAGTAAAGAAGCTCATTAGGTACAGATATGTACTAACAATTAAGTTCGTACATGTAGCAAAGAAAACGCTAGTCATTGCAGTAAAGAAGTTGCAATCAATGTGACTGGATATAGACTCAGTCGTAGCAATAGAGTTAGTGTCTGTGTCAGACAAAATCGAAGGATCTTCTTCTACAATAGTAGTTAAAGAAGAATCAAAGTTAGATTTGCGACGTACTGAGGTATGTCGAACTGGCCTAAAAGAAGCACCAAAATTAGTATAATGAACAATCGTATCACCAACACTGCAAGATTGCACCACATTAGTAGAATGTATCAAGTTAGCAGAGTGTACTTAGTGATAAGATTTTGGCATAGTTCCTAAGGTAGAAGCAGTAAGGTGATGTTGCTGTTCCCAAGCAGCAATTTGTACCGGCGTACAAACCTTTACACCATGTATCTGTCCGACAGTAAGGTCGACGATAGGTGCTCTGAGCAAACATGCGTGTATATAACCAGTGAAAAATGGTGTGGCAATGTGGACTATGGCGGTCGGAAAAGTCTCAACTGTATCACCGAATGTCACACATTTCACCATATTACCAGTTGCACAGGATGGATGAACTAAAGACTGTCTAATTCCAACAGTTGCGCATCCAGAATCAAAGAGAACTGAGACTGGATTATTATTCACAAACCCTTTATATAGAGTAAGAGACCCTCTTCCGTCATGCGCAGTTGCGGCAGGAAGAGGGGGTAGAGGATGACCGCAACTCAAGGTAGTTATAGCTGTAGGTTGGAACAAAGTTGTGCACTCCGGGCACTGAGATGCTCTCTTAAAATCGAAAGCAGAGCAACCAATAGCATTAGAGACACTATTATTATTATTACTTTGATTATTCACAACCTGGCTCTCTTGTTGAGCAGAGTTAGCCTGGCGATGCGATCTATTATCTGATCTACCGTCATATCGCGATCTGTCGCGGCTATTATCTCTATTGAAATCATTGCTATTTGCTCTATTGAAACTATTGTTCTGATTTGAACCCCAGTTTGCATTGTCGTGATTACTATTTCCTCTTTGATCAGAATATCTATTAAATGGGTTTCGTTGTCTGTGAGAAAAATCATTATAGGTTTGATAGCTTCTCTTGTAGTTACCCCTTCGAAAATTTCCATAATTGTTGGAACTAAAATGTTGAGGACCATTAAATTGTCTCCAGTTCCTTGAAGAAGAAAAATCATTACCTAATGGACCCCTTGGTTCTGTCCAAAATTACGATTATTCCTCCTATCAAAATTGCGCTGAACGCTTTGAAATTTACGTCGAAAATTAGGGCCATATGGCATTGCTGAAGCCATGGGTAAACCTTCTTCGACTTTAGAATTACTAACCGTTACATTTGGGTGTGTCGTGACATATTGGCAACAGTATTGTTCCATATCTTTCAAATTTGGAGGTTTTCGCTCATGTAGAAAGGAAAGAAAAGATTTATTCACGACGACATAACTTTGTCACGAAGTAGGAAGTCCATAAGGGCTTCATATGTGTGTTCAGTTTTTGAAAGTTCAACCCAACGTGAGAACGTAAGGCGGATAGTCGATATAAATTCTGAAAAATCTTTCCCTGTCTCTGGCAATAGAGACTTAAAGCGCAAACGATAACCTTCTTCATCCAGTTGGTATTTTTTTAATAAGGCCGCTCTGACAACATCATAGTTATACTTGTCAGGACCTTCCATCATACTTATAGAATTCAAAGCTTCACCCTTAAGTATGTTCATAAGTTGTGCAACGTATTGCATTTTGTCTATCTTATGAGATTCGCATGAAAGTTCAAATCTATTTAGATAGAATGAGATATCGTCGCTGGCAGGGTTGAAAGCAGGTAATTTAATATCATGAGGTTTAGAATTTGCCTTATTAGAAGTTGTTTGATTGTTTGTCTCATTTTGTGCATTACCTATATTCACCACCTTTATTTTCTCCAGCTCCATAGCTGCCAATTTTTGCTCATGGAGTCTTTGGTTTTCTTCAGCTTGCATCTGAAGTTTTTGTTTTTTCAATTCTATTTGCATTTGCTGTTGATTTTTCCTCTCTTCAGCTTCTAACTTTTGTTTTTCCATCTCCATTTTCTGTTTTTCAGCCTCTATTTGCATTTGCTGCTGATTTTTTCTCTCCTCAGCTTCTAGTTTCTTCTCTTCAGCTTCCAATTTCTGTTTTTCAATCTGCATGTGCTGTTGAATTTTTCTCTCTTTAGCTTCTATCTTCTGTTTTTCCATTTTCATTTGAAATTTTCTCTCATCTGCCTGCATCTGCAATCTCCTATCTTCAGCTTCTATTTTCTGCCTCTTTTCTTCAGCTTTCTGCACCTTGGCATATTCAGCAAGTGCAAATTCTTCTAATTTCTCCGCAGTCTTGCCAAGGGATTTCTCTTGTGCAATGAAATAATCCAAAGTAGACATTATGCTGGATTATATGAGATAAATACCTTGTGTAATAATTATTATTTGAGAAACTCACTTTATCCCAACTCAGTGGGTGACAAGTCTTTGCCCAAGAACTTGTATAATTACTTTACTTATCAATAATATAATTAATCACCTATATACTTATTGTGCATAACAATATTGACAGTGTATAACAACATATACAGTACAGACAAGAATAACAAAGACAAGATACAAGCACAAATGACCACGTTCGCAGGAATCAACTAAACAATAAAGCAAAATAAAGCAAAAAATATTGCAAAACTTGCAATGATAGCTGCGAAACGTTTACAATACAAATGTCAAAACAGTGTATAACGAATATAACTCAAAGATAGCAAGGTGAGGAAGACAATTACAAACAAATTAATCAAAAACTAAAGAACAGACAAAAATATAACGAAAACAACACTAAGACATCTCGTCACACCTAAACAATAATATCACGAAAGCCTAAACGTAGTGGACTAAAATACGTCAGCAACGAAAAAATCGCTGGAAATTTCCACTGCGGGAAATTCGCAATAGAGTCCCTTAAGAATGCTTACGTAGGCCTTCGGTGAAGTGGGATATATCCTACGTAAGTCTCCACCCAACCTGCCCGCTGAAATATGAACACATATAAGATAGAGAAACATAAAAGAACAAGGATATAAAAGTGTAAGTTTGAAGGAAGGCTTAATCAAAACATACAGAGGCACAGTTTACAAAACACACAGCCACTTATCTTTAGAAGGAAAAAAATCCTGGCCTTCGTAACGACAGCACAGATGAACACAGCTAACACGGTCTACAGAAATCCTATGGTGCTTGATACTGGAACTCCGCCACTGTAACTGCTTGAAGTAGGCACATCAGTAATACAAAGTACAGGAAACACGAACTGGAAACACCGCCAGTCTTTACTTGAATAACTTGTAGTTGGCTGGAACACTGCAGATCTTCTGTCGAACAACTTGTGCTTCACAATTTATAGCACCGTATTAATGGCGACCACTGATAAAGTTTGTGTCTTAGTACACACCACTGATAACGTGCGTGTTTTTATGTTTCTGGAATCACTGTTGAGGTATAGTGTTAAAGGGTGGGAGACATCCGGGCAACGCCGGGTACTTCCAGAAGAATGTAAATGTTATAATTATTATGTGCTGTGCTGATATAGGCGATCAGCAGGTCGGTCTTACAGGTGGCCAACTGGGTGTGTGTGTGAAGCTATCAAAAGGACGCGAATGCATGTGGTTCTGGAACAAATACGAACAACCACACACCATAATGCACATGACAGGTAACACTGAGAATTCTGGTAAACCTCCCAGTCAGAAGAATGAAGGGACGGCTGAAACGTCTATGCACTGTTTATTGTACTGCGACAAACGACACATCAATGTAAACATCCTGGTAATACAGTACATAGGCACATTGTAAACAACTCACTGTCACTGGTACAGCTTAAAGCACTTCATGGAAAAACATCATGTAAATATTCTTTCACCTTCTCTGGCGATACAATATATAAGCCGCATAGGTTCCTGGCTTTCAATCAGTGTAAATATTATTTTTACCTTCTCCGGCGATACAACATATAAGCCGCATAAAGTTCCTGGCTTTTAATCAGTGTAAATATTCTTTTTACCTCCTCTGGCCATATAATATATAAGCCGCATAAAGTTCCTGGCTTTCAATCAGTGTAAATATTCTTTTTACCTCCTCTGGCCATACAATATATAAGCCGCATAAAGTTCCTGGCTTTTAATCAGTGTAAATATTCTTTTACCTCCCCTGGCCATACAATATATAAGCCGCATAAAGTTCCTGGCTTTCAATCAGTGTAAATATTCTTTTTACCTCCTCTGGCCATACAATATATAAGCCGCATAAAGTTCCTGGCTTTTAATCAGTGTAAATATTCTTTTACCTCCTCTGCTCTGGCAATACAATATCTAACACACATTTCACAATATAAATACAGGCCATCATATCCTAGGCCTTAGAAATATCCCAGGGAGTCTCCAACTTTTCTATCTCACCACAAATATATTCCCCGAACACACAGTTAGATAAAACATGGTTGACCAGCCCGGTCAAACGCCCAGAGCGAACTGTCACGAGATACCTCATATCAGTCCCGCTCAAACAGTCACGCATGCGCGGTTAACCGCGAAACGTGAACTCTACTCAATCACGAAGGTTCGATAGATTTCTGGATCAAATATTTTTAAACCAGTCAAGGGAGATTGCCAACGTCTGGCCTGTAACTACAGTATTACACCGTGTAAACTCCCTTTGACTACAAAATAATTAAAATCTGTCTTAACACTCTCACAGCTGACAAGGTTGACGTCAGCAATGTCGGGCTTACTGTTAGTGGCCGACAGGTGTGTAAATATAATGGGCGAATTTCGTGAGTTCTTGTGGTTTGTTTACATCTAATGTCACCCACACAACAGTAACGTTAGGTCAGGAAATAGACCAACGGATAATGCGAATTAAGTTTTCAACTATTACACAGTTTATTAATACGACAGCAACATCGACATCATGGACAGCAAATCACAAGCTAGAACAGAAGGTATAATCCATGGCAAATAGGTTGCATAAAACAGCAACATCATAAATTGTGAAAGTACATATAATCCATCAAAAATTGGTTGCATTAACAGCAACTCGTCATACATGGTGAGAGTAAATATAATCCATCAGATATTGGTTGCACACACAGCAACTCATCATACATTGTAATAACAGGAAAAATCCATCAGAAAAAGGGTTGCATAAACAGCAACTCATTGTACATTGCATTAGCAAACATCCTCCATAGGTATATGAATCATATCAAATCTCTATATTCCAAAACCACTCTAGACACACTAGCGAGACAACAAAAACCGTCTCGAAGCTCTGCCAGATACCTGATGACCGAGATTATTGTTTCTCAATACAACTCAGTACATCTTCACTCAAGCGCGAACTAACAGCTTGAGATGTGAGCTCAGCTCACCCGTATCTCTCCCCCAACTACTCAGAACATTTGAACACTTTCTTTATGTTTAAAAAAACTAACACATACTCAGTTGAGCTATGTTCAATCACCCAAATAAAAAATCATCTCATAACTTTAAACATGGTTACTAGCGTGTCTATAAAAAATCAGACCCGTACATAAAAATCCCAAACACTTAACTCCCACTCAAAAACATGACTTAACAGACACCGATGGGGACGATAGACCGTTTCAGATTAGAGTGCCAACAGATGCACAAGATATAGTATAGTAGCATCAATCAATTCAATTCACTGTGATCATAATTGTCTTCTACATCCTTAATTATAAGTCGTTTCCCATGATCTGCCTCCATACAATAATTTGGTCGTGAATAAAACTACTAAGTAACATATCAAACTATACAGTGATCCAATTCCTTTCATCCTTCCTTATGTTCCTGGTATGTGTGTTATTCCATTTAAGAAATACTTCTTTAAACACGTTTCTAAACCTACAGACACACTTTGCCATCATTCTCAATATTTTTGAATATTTCCGAAGGCTGGCTTTGCCTCTAGAATTACACACAAACCTGTAAGTTTCACCAGCGACACACTGTAAATTTTCTAACACATCTATACACTTCTTATCGTACAGGTGGATTAATCACTATAATTACACATAATTATATATATATATATATATATATATATATATATATATATATATATATATATATATATATATATATATATATATATATATATATATATATATATTCGTTCTTACCCTCAGGTATACACACAGACGAGCCGTTAATGGTTGGTTAAGATCTGCTTTCAGGTACAGAAGGCAAAACACTTGCATTAACACAGGCTTTCTTTTGCCGCTCGCTGTTGATTCAAATGTTGTGACTGACCTGATTCTATTAGGCACGCACTATTTATAGAGTGACCTCGACCGTCCGAGGTGGTATTCCCTACTAATGTTTTTCAAGGTCCGAAAATATTGGTAAAATTTGCCTATCGTTCAAATCAGGACAACTACTTTTATTATTATCTCCGTTATTCCTGGAGCGACTTTATTCATCCAAAGCTTAAATTATACCCTGAATTATTCTTTATATATCTATCTTATAATCTTTTATTCTCATGAGTGCATTTATTTCTATGCATAATTTAAACAGCTAAATTAAGGACTAACCTGAAGCTTCTAATGCATTCAACCAGAGGTTTCTCCTGTCCTATATTAGTATTTATAAAAGTTATTGTACCTACGGGTAGAACAACATTCCCAGTATCGTTTTGTATACTTCTTCCATGTGGTACTTCTTTCATACTAATGTAGTAAATTGTCTTCCGACATTAGGTTGCTATCACGGGGGACTGATAATTTATTTTACCATCACGTTCAATCTTTTTATTACTCTTTTAATGTCCTGGTTTCCTCAACATTTTGCATTTTCTTTCTTTCGGATTTTACCTACGTAGCCCATTATTCCTCTCTTAGACCCCACCCCGTGGCTTTGTTTTCGTTCTGGCCTCATTATAAATTCCCCACTGGTCAGTGCGGTCAGCGTATGATAATATTATCTAAGCTGCACTTGGCGTTCATCTGACCAGAGGAATGTCTCGCGCGTAACGGGTTTGATCTCCAGCGAGAAAGAGTTCTTTGAAGGGAATCCTCTAGCCTAATACAGTTGGTAGCAAGATCAAAAGAGGAGATAACAACTTGTTACGGTAGTTTTATTGATATCGTCTGCTATAATTGGCAGTGCGCATTTTTGGGGTCAATAGAATTAATATAAATTGATTTTTATACTTCACGGATTAATGAACGCGAAATACACCGTCAAATTATGACGTGTTAGCGTCGATAAGGTCACGCTTCGTGATTTAGTTACTGGACCCTTGTTACGTTGTCCGTCAAGCCGTGAAGTCGTGTTTTTTTACCTCCTTCCAAGGTTGATAGGCTTTGCTAATAGCCATATTTATGTAAAGTGATATCAGGACTCAGGGTCAGTCCAGATAATAGTATATACGAGTGAATTCATAAGGTTAGTGATTAACCTGCGTTACGGAAGGATGTTTGATAAGTAATTTGATTATTTTCGTCAAGACTCATGCGCTCACTTCTGGCTGTCTGAATCCCAGCAGCACATGTATATAGCCATGATGTTCTGCTGACATGAATTCATTATGACACGGACGGATAAGAATATATATGCAAGTAAATTCTAATGAACTGTATGTGAATGTTATAGCTACGTGAAATGTCTTCGTGTGTGAACTGTTTAATAAATCATGGACTCCAAGTTGAAGACTTATCCACATCGATACGTTACGGCTGTTTGTTGCATTGACAATGTTGATTATTATTGTAGTGAAGAACTCTTCCGATGAGAAGATATATAATATAATAATGAGCTCCGAAAGGAACCAATGTCTTCTTGGACATTCAACACATAATGAGTCCATATAACGGTGACCCTCATTTGAAGATTATAAACGAACGAAGCACGCATTCGCGATTCAACAAAATACAGAACCAGCTCACCTTATCAGACCTATCCCTTATCAGCCTATCTTATCAGCTGGTGGCCAGATGTGGTCGTGGACAGGTAGAAGATCATTCCGATGGAGTTATACTTTTCCTCGGAAGAATATTACTGCCAATTCTGAAAATAAATGCTGGCGACAGGATCATATTATACTTGATCGTAATAAAACTGTTAACATTGTCAACAGTGTAAAAGATTGTACTAAGAAGAGTAAGATGTTGAAACCTATAGGTGGAGTTAAGAGTAATGAGAAGGGTGCATATTCTCACACCGTATTAGTGTTCAATCTGCCACACGACGTTACATGGCATGCACTTAGTAATTTCTTTAATTACACGGCAGACGTTAGGTTCGTGCGTCTGTTGCCACCTTCCATTTACAGGTATGGTGAAGCTTTGGTTACTTTTCGTAACAATAGAGATGCTCGAAAGGTTATCGAGCTTGACAATGGTGTTTTTTTTCACCACCGCTCTTTGAGATTGCAATTAGTACATGATTCTGCGTCACGCAGATAACAGGTTACATTAACACTGTTCGTCACATCGTTGATGACTCAGCATAGTCAGTCATCATCATTTTTTTTCTCTTTCCTAGTAATCTATTCGTACATATATTAGTTAAGGTAGACTCTTCTATTAAGTGATACGTTTGGTATCTTGTCTACTATGTTATTATACTAATCTATCAGTGATTCAGTAAGAGGAATCTTCTTTTCCTGATGTACAGATGTCCTTACCTGTACCTGTATTACAACCTATGGAATCGTGGCGGGATGTAACCATCTCTTCGTCGGTTACACCGCAACAGCATCATCAGATTGCTGATCTCTTACAATCATTTCCAGATGTGCTGACAGACGTACCTGGTCGCACATCAGTGATTACTCACGACATTACTCTTAAAGATGATACACCAATTCGTGTACATCCCTATTCTGTCCCACAACACTTTCTCAGCAAAACGACTCAGGAACTTGAGCAGATGTTGTCGTTAGGTATTATCGAGACTAGTACCTCACCATTTTCGTCACCTTTAGTCATTGTCCGAAAGAAGGACAACAACATTCGCTTATGCGTTGATTATAGGAAGCTAAATGCTCAGACCATAGCTGACAGTGAACCACATCCCATTATTGACGACTTACTTTCTCGTCTGTCCACTGCAACACTTTCCACTAAGATAGATCTAATTAAAGGTTATTGGCAGATACCACTAACCGAAAAGGCCAAATATTACACAGCGTTTTCCACTCCACTAGGTCTTTACCAGTGGAATGTGATGCCTTTTGGGCTTATGAACGCTCCTGCTACCTTTATTCGCATGATGCGAACAATTTTATCAGGTAGACTAGACATCATTACATACATTGACGACTTATGTTTATTTAGTTCATCATTTGTGGAACATTTTTCGGGGCTTAGATGTGTTTTGGAGATATTAAGAGAATACCATTTAACCGCTAAACCTACGAAAATACAAATAGCATTTCAGGAGATAACCTTCCTGTGACATATTATTGGGGCTGGACGTATTCAAACTGTTCTCAGTACGGTATCTAAAATTTTAAAGTTATCGGTTCCTCAAACGAAGAAACAGGTTAGGAGTGTATTAGGTCTAGTCCAATACTACAGCAGATTTGTACCCAACTTATCGTCCATCACGGCTGTCTTGTCATCATTGTAAATAAAAAGACATGCCGTTGAAGGTAAATTGGACTGACGAATGCGACAAAATTTTTCGCATGATACTAACCATCTTCTCAAATCCACCAATTTTGAGATTACCAGATACTTCTAAAAAGTTCTTTCTCCGTACAGATGCCAGTAATTACGGTATCGGAGCTTGTTTGCTTCAATATCACGACGATATACTTCATCCGACGATGTACATCTCAAGAAAACTGAAGTTACCTGAAACAAAATACTCCACTGTAGACAAGGAGTTGCTGGCAGTTGTGTGGGCAATTACTAAACTCGAAAATTTTTTGTTGGGAGCACCTTTCGTGATCCAAACGGATCAGAAGGCGGTGGCATCGTTACGTCGCTCTAACCACAAAAGCCCCAAACTTGCCAGATTTTCGCTTTTATTGCAATCTTATGACTTTGTCATCGAAGCCATACCAGGACAAGAAAACATATTAGCGGATGCACTTTCGAGACACCCTACTGAAGTCAAATAGTAATTGTCCACAAGTTAAAAAAATGAAAGACTGAACAAGATTGACTCTGGACCTATCACTTATTCCTGCGACGAAAATGATATGAACCACCTCCATACGGAAAAACACTTCGAATAATTTGCAAGAAATCAATCAATAAGTACAATCTCCGAAAGACATTGTTTGTGACATATTTCAATGATTCGTTTTAACGTTTGGACTTTGGTTAGTGTCTAATTGTGTTACAACTCGTTACGAGATAGTCGGAAAAAGTATCTGAATCCATGCTGCAAAAGTTTGAATCCATTCCAGAGCAAAACATATTTGAACAGTATGAAATTTTTTCTCCAATGGAACTTTCCATAAACTCTCAAAGGACATAACGACGGCTGGATCTTCATGTCCGACATTATTAAGTTTAATAGTTATTAAATTAATAAAGAATATAATAAAATTGAAGTGTGATAAATAAATAAAAAGAAGAAAATGGGTCAAAAGAAAGAAAATATGAAAAAAACTAAATAATATCACACAAGCGAATACTCTAAATATTTTATTTATGAATGTTATAGCTGTTATATGCATTTAGTTAAGATGTTCACATGAAATGTATGAATATTTTTTCTTTTATTAAGTTAATTATTTAGTAATTACTTGACACACATAATTAAGTTTAAACACACATAACTAAATTAATTTATACTTTATCTTTTTCTTTACTTTACTTGTCCTTACTTCTCATATCTTTTGTTATGACACTATCTCTCAGGTTATTTAATTAGATGTTAATTAATTAATACCCTACATACTTATTATGATTAATTAGTTTAATTTTAATTAGTTAGAATAATTTTCTTTACATAACACTTCATTATTCACTCACAACAGTCTTTAAGTTCAGTAGCTAATTATTTAGCGACAGTTGACACCCCTTTGTTTAATAATGTTATATGACTGATATATTATCGACATGACAACGACACTGTTCTAGACAGAACATCGTAGGCCATATGTCGGGTTTTTGTTAAATTTTTCATATGTTTGAGTAAGATAGTTCAAAAAAATCTATCTAATAGATTTTTTTTCCCCGGCGGGCAGGGAATTGTTACGGTAGTTTTATTGATATCGTCTGCTAGAATTGGCAGTGCGCATTTTTGGGGTCAATAGAATTAATATAAATTGATTTTTGTACTTCACGGATTAATGAACGTGAAATACACGGTCAAATTATGACGTGTTAGCGTCGATAAGGTCACGCTTCGTGATTTAGTTACTGGACCCTTGTTACGTTGACCGTCAAGCCGTGAAGTCGTGTTTTTTACCTCCTTCCAAGGTTGATAGGCTTTGCTAATAGCCATATTTATGTAAAGTGATACCAGGACTCAGGGTCAGTCCAGATAACAGTATATACGAGTGAATTCATAAGGTTAGTGATTAACCTGCGTTACGGAAGGATGTTTGATAAGTAATTTGATTATTTTCGTCAAGACTCATGCGCTCACTTCTGGCTGTCTGAATCCCAGCAGCACATGTATATAGCCATGATGTTCTGCTGACATGAATTCATTATGACACGGACGGATAAGAATATATATGCAAGTAAATTCTAATGAACTGTATGTGAATGTTATAGCTACGTGAAATGTCTTCGTGTGTGAACTGTTTAATAAATCATGGACTCCAAGTTGAAGACTTATCCACATCGATACGTTACGGCTGTTTGTTGCATTGACAATGTTGATTATTATTGTAGTGAAGAACTCTTCCGATGAGAAGATATATAATATAATAATGAGCTCCGAAAGGAACCAATGTCTTCTTGGACATTCAACACATAATGAGTCCATATAACGGTGACCCTCTGTAGAGTAAACGTGTTGTTGTGTATTCGCCACCACTGTAGATTATCTGTTTTGTAGATGTCTTGGCCACTACTGTAGAATGTCTGGATGCGGGTGTTATGTTTAGAGTCATGCACTGCTCATCACTGAAGAAAGTCTTCTTCAGTTACCTCTGCATCATCGAATGAACCTGTCATATTGACATTGAGTGGGAGTGTCAAGTAACGCGAATGGTGTAGTAGTTCGGTGTAACAGACCACTTGATAATACCTCTCACACACTCTCATGTAATGCAATGACGACTTGAACTGCCGCTGACATTTCAATAGTTTAATGAAGGCACGCACACTGGACAGCACGGATACAGTCATGGGTACATGTTGACATACATTCATTGGTTATTTGAATCGTGGATGATACATTCATGTAGTAGTAAAATAACATTCAACCTAAGGTAGCATTCACTGTTCTGGTAACTAATCGCCGTATCCTCTACTGACTGAACGCGTCAATGAGGATCGGTAAACATACAAAAGTCATTGGCCCAACTTTCATTTCATGGCTAAGTTCTTAAGCTGAAATATGTCCAATGTTTGTATAATAATCATAAACCACGATAGTGGGTTTTCACCTCATAACAAGATCTCAATACCACTGCCCGATAGTAGGATACATAATCTGTTCTCTTGACAGTGATCAAAAATATGATGACAGAAATATAACATGGCCGCCTTCCTGAGTTGTCGCTCACTCACTCGTAGGAAGGTAGATATAAGCCAAAGTTAATTTAGAATGTGCATATAAATAATTTCATAAAGTTTTCCATACAGCTCTACAGTAATCAAGTTACTTCATGTAGACATAACTGCTGTAGGAAAGCCTGTCATCTTCGTCGATACAAAACACGACCCTAGCGATACGAAGCACAATGTTCCATCTAGGTCTAATCGACTCGAGATCATCAAAAATAGGGTCTGGCATAACTGGAGTCCGAATCACACATATGAGGAGGATCTCTGACAAATAGACTCTTGCAGAGACATAAACTTCTCCTAGAAAAACATCTATGAATCACTGTTAAACCTTAAACAGTGCCAGCCCTGAAAAAAAGCACTCAGCCATCTTGGCGACATTATCGGAACTCTCCACAACCCAGAAGGACTACGAAAACCTGCGCTAGATTCCGGCAGAAAGAATATAGTCCGACCTGAACATACAAAGGTATACAATATACGACTGAATCTTCTTTCACTAGACAAGTAGTACACATGAATTCAGGCCATAAACATAACAAGCAAAATTAATCTATTTTCTGGCCCGAACAAATAAGAACGGACATGAATTCAATATCCATGCGCCGAATCAATATCAAGAACGATCACTCATATAATCAAAAGTGTAAATCAATCATGAATTATCTAGCTTTACCAGAGGAAGCATTTTCATACACAAATGAATGCAAATATATATTTTCCATATTAAATAGCCATATCGTATTTTTGTAATATGTGCGTCAAAATATGCACGCAACAGATTACCACACCCCTCGGGGAAAAAAAATCTTACATTTTTTTTTTGAAATACATCTAGGAGCAACATACAATAGGCTCACAACGCACCAATAACAATGCGCAGATGATAAGCATTGAGAAAATATTTCATGAACTTAGAGAAAGTATTTCTCTAAGTATAAATATTTCCAGAGAGGTGTCACCAACGTATACTACAATACTGGCAATGCCACCCTTTCTACATCAGTTTATACATAAATTTCATCTTAGATATCTTAACATCATGATCATCAAAGACGAAAAACATTGAAAGATCAGCGGTGAATAAACATCAATGAACCGCTAAGTAGTGTTACAATCAATATATGATATATTACATATGTGTACACATTTCAACATAGGAACAACTGTAGCAAAGTTAGGCATATAGATAAAATATAATCACATTTTCTGACCCACGGATAGCTCGCACTTTAGCAAGGAAGAAAGAGGTGACATAATGGAGGACAGATTCGGAATGAATCGTCCATAAAATTGTATTAGACCTAAGAGACTTCGCACTTGCTTTTTAGTCTTAGGAATAGAAATGTTAAGTATCTTACTTGTATTATGGTCTTCTGTTTTTAGGAAACCATGACCAACACGGTGACCTAAGAAAGATATTTCGCTAAAACCAATATAAGCTTTAGATGATTTCGCTGTCAGGTTATGCTCGCGTAAGATAGACAATAGTTCATTTATCCCATTATAGTGATCGTTCCAAGTATTACTGAAAAGACAGATGTCATCAAGATATGCAATGACATCTGAGCGATGAGATAGGATTCGACGCATCATGCGTACGAATGTTGCAGGGGCGTTCATAAGACCGAAAGGCATAAAATTCCATTGGAATAGACCCCTAGGCGTCGAAAAAGCAGTAAACGGTTTGGCGTGTTCGGATAATGGAACTTGCCAATATCCCTTAGACAAATCAAGTTTAGTAAAGAAATGGGAATTCGATAGTCTCGTAAGTAGCTCTTCTAGTAAAGGCATAGGTTCGGCATCAAATTTAGTCACTTGGTTCAATTTGCGATAATCAACGCAAAGACGTATGTTGTTGTCTTTTTTTCGCACGATAACCATCGGCGAAGAATATGCTGATGTGGATGGTTCAATAATTTTTAACTCTATCATCTCATCCAACTCTTTCTCTACCTGTGCTTGAAAATGTATCGGGATAGGATACGGTCTGACTCTTATAGGATTATGGTCAGTAAGAATAATGTCATGTTGAATGACATCAGTTTGACCAGGAATGTCAGTAAGGACATCCTGAAATTGTTCTAACATAGTAGAGACTTGTTTCTGCTCTCCTGGAGATAATTCGGGAGAAATCGCAACATCTTTCCATGATTCATTAGAGTGAAGCGGAATCATTGGAAAAGGTAGATTTACATCCGAGAAACTCGTTTCCTCATCCTGTATTACTGACAGTGATGAGTAATGTCCGTGTTGGACTGGAAAATCGTCCGTTGCCCGGAAAACAGGTTGTAAATAATCCGGACGTTCATGGAATCCCGTGAGCATGTTGATGTGGAAGGTTTTATGCTTCCCGTCAATATCGACGATATAGTCAACATCGGAAACTTTTGATATTATATCGTACGGACCTTTCCAAGAAATAAGAAGTCTGTTTTCTCTACAAGGTAGCAGGACCAATACTTTGTCACCTGGACAGAGTTGTCGCAAGCGTCTGGTCTTATTGGCAAATTGCCTTGCCTTCTGTTTCGCAAATTCAGAAGAAGCAGTTGCCAATTTGCATGCTTCAATAATCTTGTGTCTAAGTGCAATGACATATTCATAAGAGGATTTTGTGTCATCGACAATATTATCAGCAGTTATGAGATCATGAAGTAAGGACATAGGACCTCGCGGTTTCGCGCCGAAGACAAGTTCAAAAGGAGAAAATCCTGTATGTTCGTTGGCGACCTCTCTATATGCAAAGAGAGCCGCGGGTAAAACCCTGTCCCAATCCTGAGAATGATCCTCAGTTATCTTACCTAGTAGGTTTTTCAGAGTTCTATTCAGACGTTCCACCATCCCATTGGACATAGGATGATAAATACTACTCAGAGATCTCTCTATCTTTAGAGTCGACATCACTTGAGACATGGTATCCGATATAAGTTGGCTACCATGGTCCGATAATATTTCTGCTGGAAATCCCAGACGAGAAAATATTAACCAAAGAGCATCTGCAATATCAGCAGTAGTTATGCTCTTTAGAGGAACAGCCTCTGGCCAACGTGTGCACATATCCACACACGTCAAAATATATTGGTGTCCTCTAGCAGACTTTATGTTAAATGGACCAATGATGTCTATCGCCATTTTTTGAAATGGTCGAATGGGAATGTCTGCAGCCTGAATAGGTGCAGCATGGCGTGGACCTCTGGATTTAACCTCTTGACATACTTTACAAGATCGACAATAGATTCGTATGTCCTTATTCACAGCAGGCCAAAAGAAAGATGCAAGAACTCTAGATTTAGTACGGGAAAAACCCATATGTCCAGCACACTGAGAATCATGAGCGTGCTGTAAGATTTTAACTCTCATATTTTTGGGCACAAGAATTTGAGAATGAATGGATTTAGCGGAGTCTTGTACCATACGTACAAGTACGCCATTCCTCATCGTAATCCAAGATTTACGATTTGTATCCTTATTCGGATCACCTTTTGTTGCCAGAGTAAAGAATTTCTTTAGAGTAGGATCATCTTCCTGCTGTTTTATAAAGGAAACATGCGAAATCTCCAAGAGATCAATTTGGTTCTGGTCATCATTATCTCCAGAAGGCGAAGATTGCGGCATGTTTAGAGCTTGAGCTCTAGTGACTACAGCATTTGCAGTATGTATATTATCACTTTCCCACTCGGCAATTTGTTGCGGAGTGCATTCTTTCGCACCATGAATGCGACCGACGATAAGATCAGCGATCGGATTCGGCAGAAGACATGCGTGCACATCTCCTGTAAAGAAGGGAGTAGAGATGTTGATAATGGCAGTGGAGTACTTCTCCAATGTGCCACCAAATGTTATGCATTTTATTATCTTGCCAGTGGCTCGAGAAGGATTTATAAGTGACTGCCTCACTCCAATGGTTGTGCACCCGGAATCGAGAAGAATTGAGACCGGAGTACCATCTACTAGACCTCTATTCAAGACAAGAGCACCTCTTCCATCATGCGCGACTGACGCAGGAAGAGCAGGACCACAGCTTAAAGTCGAAACTGTGGTTGGCTCGAAAAATGTTTTGCATTGGGAACACTGAAATGCTCTGTCAAAATCGAAAGCAGAACATCCCACACTATTAGAGTCTTTCTTATCATTGGTTTGATTACCGGCTTCGTGAAACTCTTGTTGTGCAGAGTTAGCCTGGAAATGAGATTTACCATGTCTTTTGTGTTGTGATCTACCTCGGTTATTGTTGCCTCTGTAATTATTATTCCCTCTGTTATAACCCCTATTTGGGTTTGAATCACAATATTCATGATCATAATCATCATGCTCATTATAATGAGTATCCCTGTAATGTTGGTTTTGTTGTTTCCATGAAGAACTTGGGTAGTTCCTATGGTTACTCCCTTTTCGGAAATTTCTATAATTATGGGCACCCCTCGCGTATCGAGGACTGTCAGCCCAATTCCAGTTCTTCGAAGAAGAACCCTGATTTGAGTGGTTACCTTGGTTTTGATACTTATTCCAATTAACCTTTTTATCAAATTTATTTTGAGCTCCTTGGATTTTGTGTGAGTAATTATGATTATATTCCGTTGCTGAAGCAACTGGCATACCCTCTTCAATGTTAGTGTTACTAAGAATCATGTCTGGGTGTGCCGTGACATACTGGTCACAATATTCTTCCATTTGCTTTAATGTACTAGGTTTACGCTCATGTAAAAACTCTAGGAATGGTTTATTTACCGAAGACATGACCTTGTCTCTTAGCAATAAATCCGTAAGACCATCAAATGTTTTCTCTATTTTGGATAATTCAATCCATCGTGATAGTGTAAGTCGTGCTTTTGAAATGAATTCTGAGAATTCTACACCTACCTCAGGTCTCATTGTTTTAAACAAAAGACGATAACCTTCTTCTGACAGCTGGTATCTCTTTATCAAAGCTGCCCTAATAGCATCATAATTATCCTTGTCGGCCTCTTCAACCAAACCTAACTTAGTCAGAGACTCCCCTTTTAGATTTTCAGACAACTGATTCACATACTGTGATTTGTCAACATTATGAGATCGACAAGCACGTTCAAATCTAGAAAGCCAAAATGTTATATCATCACTGGCAGAGTTGAACGCTGGCACCTTGACCTTATAATTAAAGGGTTTACCATTACCACCAGATGCCTGATTAACATTACTCATACTTGTCAATCTTAATTTCTCTAACTCAAATTCATGTTCTCTTATTGCTTTTCTCTCTTCAGCTTCTCTATCTAATCTTTTCTGTTCAGTTTCTCTGTCTAATCTTTTTTGTTCAGCAGCAGCAGCAGCTTCTAATTTTTTCTGTTCTGCAGCAGCAACAGCTTCTAATTTTTTCTGTTCTGCAGCAGCAGCAGCTTCTAATTTGTTCGGTTCTGCCACAAATCTCCTTTCCTCCACCTGCATCTGCAATTTCTTTTGTTCAGCAGCAGCATCAGCTTCTCTTTCTAATCTTTTCTCTTCAGCCAGAGCTTTTCTCTCTTCAGCAGCAGCAGCAGCAGCTTCTAATCTTTTTTCTTCTTTTTGAAGCTTTCTCTCCTCTGCAGCAGCTTTTCTTTCCTCAGCAGCAGCTTCTAATCTTTTTTCTTCTATTTGAAGTTTTCTCTCTTCTGCAGCAGCTTTTCTTTCCTCAGCAGCAGCTTCTAATCTTTTTTCTTCTGCCTTCAATACCATAGAGAATTGAGCAGTTGCCCATTCTTCTAAATCTTTACCAGTCTTATCAAGGGATTTCCCTTGTGTAATAAAGTAATCTAATGTAGACATCCTGTCTTATTAAATCAGAAACCTGAAAAAGTAAATAAATTACCTTATTTCACTTTCATGGGAGACAAGTCTATACTATAGACTTAGTCTTAGTGAAAAACTTGTATGGTTATTTTGTTTATAATATAACCAATGATAACTTGAGTACCTGTGGAAAACAATATCTGTATATCCCAAACACTGTGGGAGACAAGCCTTACAAAGGTCTTGTATACTTCCTTAATGTAATCAATGATCACTTGAGTACCTGTGGAAAATAATATTTTCTATCCCAATCACTGTGGGAGACAAACCTTACAAAGGTCTTGTACACTTTCCTAGTGTAATCAATGATCATAAGTACTGGTCTGTACTATAATATAAATATATTCAAATATACCTTATATATTATCTGTCAACCAAAGACATTAACAAGGACAAACAAGAAAAGACAATATGAAAACGATTGCAGGAATCAAATTAAATCAAATACAAAAAATCAAAAAATAATGATCACAGAATCTGTGATGATAACCGCAATGAAATCAACAAGACAAATAACGCCACAGTGTATAAACATAAGTGTGTAAAGAACTGAAATGAAAGGAAAGATGAGACCTACAATTATACAAACAAATCAATCAAAACTAAAGAACATAGAAATATTACAAAAACAACAAGAAGGACAGTTTCGTCACAGCTAACAAATATTTGCAAACAATGTTGCATGCAAATTTCAATTAAGAAATTTGCTCCCTATAGAACGCTAGAGCAAGACCAATGTCACTTGGTATTTCTTGTTCTAGTCATCTCCCATCCAGGCCCGCAGAATACAAACTAACTTAACACACAACAAATAACATATAAACATAAATACATGTAAACCTTAATAGCATAAATGCATACATAATATGATTAAATAATATGGCAATGTGATGTTAATAGACCATCAGCAATCAAGAACTACTTATTCGGAGTAACCAGGAGGACATGCACACCATCATAGCTGGCAGACGCTGGAGTTGGGTTGGCCATGTCCTCAGAAGGGACCCTGATACCATCACAAGAACAGCTATGCTATGGACCCCCGAGGGAAAGCGAAAGAGAGGCCGACCAAAAACAACTTGGCGGAGAACTGTGGAAGCTGAGATGCAAAGAATGAACCACAGTTGGGGCACTGTACGAAGGATGGCAGCCGACCGAGCAAAGTGGAATCAATTTGTTGCTGCCCTACAAGTCGCCACCAGGCGTGATGGCCGCTGACTGCTTTGACGGTTGGCGGTTATGGATCAAAGAAGAAGAAGATGTTAATAGAGTGTCGCAGAAAGGATGTGTTGCAGAGAAGGCTTATCTTTTATTCAAAATAATTTTTCACTTTTAATAAGTTATTAAATTATTGAATTAACTTATTACAATGTTCAATTCTTTTGAGCATATGAAGATCCAACGATGAAATATGCACTTTATGTTCAACAACACTATGATTCTTCTGTACAGGATCAACAATCACTTCTTTCTTCTGTACGATAAGAAATGTCAACAGTACTGTTCCCGATATTTTATACACTTGATACAACTGTCCTGTATAATACCGTCTGTACAGCGAAAAAATGTCAACAAGCGCTGACCTAGATACAGCATCCTATCGGTAATACAGGTCAAGCTGACATCGACTGCCCCGTTGTAACTTGTACACTGGTGTTCATGCGTGTCGTATGTGGCGTCAGGGATGGTCTGGTTATCATAACCCCAGGAATCTGGTTCACCACTGTAGAGTAAACGTGTTGTTGTGTATTCGCCACCACTGTAGATTATCTGTTTTGTAGATGTCTTGGCCACTACTGTAGAATGTCTGGATGCGGGTGTTATGTTTAGAGTCATGCACTGCTCATCACTGAAGAAAGTCTTCTTCAGTTACCTCTGCATCATCGAATGAACCTGTCATATTGACATTGAGTGGGAGTGTCAAGTAACGCGAATGGTGTAGTAGTTCGGTGTAACAGACCACTTGATAATACCTCTCACACACTCTCATGTAATGCAATGACGACTTGAACTGCCGCTGACATTTCAATAGTTTAATGAAGGCACGGACACTGGACAGCACGGATACAGTCATGGGTACATGTTGACATACATTCATTGGTTATTTGAATCGTGGATGATACATTCATGTAGTAGTGAAATAACATTCAACCTAAGGTAGCATTCACTGTTCTGGTAACTAATCGCCGTATCCTCTACTGACTGACGCGTCAATGAGGATCGGTAAACATACAAAAGCCATTGGCCCAAAACTTTCATTTCATGGCTAAGTTCTTAACTGAAATATGTCCAATGTTTTGTATAATAATCATAAACCACGATAGTGGGTTTTCACCTCATAACAAGATCTCGATACCACTGCCCGATAGTAGGATACATAATCTGTTCTCTTGACAGTGATCAAAAATATGATGACAGAAATATAACATGGCCGCCTTCCTGAGTTGTCGCTCACTCACTCGTAGGAAGGTAGATATAATAATAATAATAAATTCTTTAAGCGCCAAACACGGCGCATAAGGCAGAAACCAGTGCTCTCCAGGTTGTTCGTTGTGACGCCACTCCTCTTAGCTCTTGCACATTATTTTAGCCCAACGTTCTTCCTTCTCTTATTATTGTTCTTCTGAGTGTTTCTTTTGGTCTTCCTTTTTTCCGCTTACCCTCAGGAACCCAAGTGAGCGCCTGTAGTGGTATTCTGTTGTTTTGCATTCGTAGGACATGACCGATATATGACCATCGTCTTTTCCTTATATAGTCGGGACATATTTCTGCCTAGAGTCTTCTCTTATGAAACTGATGTTCATGCTTCAATTCAGCTTGTTCTCCAATGAGGATCTCACGCCGTATGTTAACACTGAGATAACATTTGAATTAAACAGACGAAGCTTGGTATGTATATTCAATGACATAATCTAAAGTCAATTGTATGGATTTCTCTTGTTGTGTCACCATCCTGAGTCATTTTACTGCCTAAATAATTGAAACTTTCAACTTTCTGTAGTTTTTCCCCGTTCAAGATGATATCAAAGGTCTCGTTAGAAAAGTTCATAGCTTTAGTTTTAGAGGCATTTATTTGGAGACCAATTTTAACCGAGAGATGACACAAATTATTTATTGCTTCTTGGGATTGTCTTGGTGTTGAACTTAAGAATGCTACATCATCTGCGAAATCCAGGTCCCCCAGGAATTTTCCATTTGTCCATTTTATCCCCAATTGTTCATTGTGGGTATAGTTTCTCATAACCCAATCAATAGCTATTCCAAAAAGTAGTGGTGACATAATACAGCCTTGTTTCACCCCTGTTTCTACTGTAAACCATTCTGTATTCCCTTTATTTGTTCTAACACAACATCTTGCATTGTCATATAGCGCTTTGATTATATTCACATATTTTGTTGGAAAACCATAGATTGTAAGTAGCTTCCACAATGATGGGCGGTGTAGACTATCAAAGGCTTTTTGAAAATCGACGAAGGTGATAATAAGTGGCGATTGCCTTTCCACTGATTCTTCTATAATTGTTCTTAGTGTGAATATTTGATCAATACATGATCGTTTCGGCCTGAAACCCGCTTGTTCTTCTCTGATCTTTTCGTCAGCATGCAATTTACGTCTTTCTAACATCATGCAACATAATAATTTTCCAGGTACTGATAATAGAGATATACCACGCCAGTTATTACAGTCTGATAGATCACCTTTCTTCGGTAACTTTACAATAATACTGTCTTTCCATTGTTGTGGTGGTTGTTCTTCTCTCCATACTTCATTTATAATATCTAAAATTCTCAAGAGGTTGTTGTCATTAACTGCTTTAATCATTTCCCCTGAAATTTCGTCAACTCCAGCAGCTTTAAAATTTTTTAATCAGTCGTCCAAATTCATCAAGTTATTGGCAAAGTGGTTGTGGATATAAGCCAAAGTTAATTTAGAATGTGCATATAAATAATTTCATAAAGTTTTCCATACAGCTCTACAGTAATCAAGTTACTTCATGTAGACATAACTGCTGTAGGAAAGCCTGTCATCTTCGTCGATACAAAACACGACCCTAGCGATACGAAGCACAATGTTCCATCTAGGTCTAATCGACTCGAGATCATCAAAAATAGGGTCTGGCATAACTGGAGTCCGAATCACACATATGAGGAGGATCTCTGACAAATAGACTCTTGCAGAGACATAAACTTCTCCTAGAAAAACATCTATGAATCACTGTTAAACCTTAAACAGTGCCAGCCTTGAAAAAAAGCACTCAGCCATCTTGGCGACATTATCGGAACTCTGCACAACCCAGAAGGACTACGAAAACCTGCGCTAGATTCCGGTAGAAAGAATATAGTCCGACCTGAACATACAAAGGTATACAATATACGACCGAATCTTCTTTCACTAGACAAGTAGTACACATGAATTCAGGCCATAAACATAACAAGCAAAATTAATCTATTTTCTGGCCCGAACAAATAAGAACGGACATGAATTCAATATCCATGCGCCGAATCAATATCAAGAACGATCACTCATATAATCAAAAGTGTAAATCAATCATGAATTATCTAGCTTTACCAGAGGAAGCATTTTCATACACAAATGAATGCAAATATATATTTTCCATATTAAATAGCCATATCGTATTTTTGTAATATGTGCGTCAAAATATGCACGCAACACCTTCATTTGAAGATTATAAACGAACGAAGCACGCATTCGCGATTCAACAAAATACAGAACCAGCTCACCTTATCAGACCTATCCCTTATCAGCCTACCTTATCACAACCCACGTTCGTTCTGAGAGATTTGTTGTGGCTCCTGACCGTAATATTATGTATTGTCTATCTGGGAAATTTTCTCGCGGTTGTTGCTTCTGATGTATACCTCCAGAATAACATTTGTCTTACTCTTGATTACGTTATACGCCGAACATCTGTAGAAACCGGCCATGCCAGGTGTCCTGGGGGTAGCGTCATTTGTAGACTATAAATTTAGATAGATTGAATCAGTCAAGCACACTCGTAAAAATGTTCCTGCCCGTGATGACCAACTGAGACTAAGGCAGACAATTAACACAGAACTAAAGTTGTGTTTCCTATATTCTTGTCATTTTTCGGGGTGAGTAGACATCTCTTAAAATATATATATTCATGTTAGTTTTATATATCTGATAGGAGTGTGACTTGAATTCATTGTGACGATTGCTCCCGGTAATTAATTCAGTGATAACGTAGCGCCGCCTACCGCCTTAGTTAACGGGTGACGAAGCAGTCAGGTGTCAGTGTTATTGTTTACAATGGGTTAACGGTAGACTTACGATAACAGATACTTACTAGGCGTAGAATCAGTCAGTATAGTGCTTACCATGGGTTAAGAGTAGGCTAAAATAACTGTCATTACTGTAAGGAAATGTCAGAGGTGTGGGTTATTCACTTAAAACTGAATAGTGATGTGCAGGTGCAATAACCCGGAATTATAGGAGATAGTCACTTATTCCTTTCTGATAGAAACTTCTAGTGGCTGGGTGGAATCATGATATGCCGATTTGTGTAGTTAGACACCAGTTTATAACTTTCACAGAAAAAAAGCAGTCACCAGCCATAGATAACCTTATATCTTAGGGTTCAGTCACCACTGTATTATTATAGCAAGAACATTGCCTTTTCTATGTATTCATTTGTGAGATGTTAATATTTTTCCCCAAGGGGCGCATACCATATTATGTAATGTCAAATGCTGTATTTTTATGTAAATTCACTTAATGTTGTAAGATGAATAGCATATCCAGTCAGCTGGAACTACAGGGTTAGATATCCCTTATGTTGAGTTGGAAGAGGAAGAAGTAGATTTTGCTGTCAGAACATTTACTGACAGGTACATGTATGTACAAAATATATTAGCCTATGCGGGCGCATGCTGATAAATTGATAGAGTGGAAGGAACAGGAGGGAGACTTATATGGATAAAGACAGCCCGAACCTACCATAGCAATGATTAAAATAATTCTAATCCCATAGTGGAGAATAACTGTTTAGCATAACGTTATTGTAATTTTATTGTTTGCTTGATGTAAAGGTCGTCTCTTTTTGGGTCTCAGTTTCAGGATATACTGCATTTTCTATCGAAAGAGTCCAGTCAGGCGACGAACGTAACATTCTCATCGCTCTCACGGTTCCTGAACGCAATTTGCACCACGAGTTGTCACCCCTACCTGAAATACAATCCTTGGTCAACGCCAATCCCTCTAATGGGAATTAAGCTCATGCAGTGTGCAGCGAGCCATAGCAAATCTGGCAATCTCATTTTGCAGTAGTGGTTTCCTACTCGTTTTTTTTTAATCACCAGTCAGAGCATTGTGGCTTACAACATATCTACCAGCCCAGCGTCTTTAGCAGAATAAATCACCAGACTTTGTGTGCTTAAACGGAGCACCTCGTCATAAACTAAGTTCAAGCCAGCCAAACCAGATTTACCACCTAGTACGCAAGCCAAATTTCATGCGCCAGATAATAGCGCAATGGACCATTTGTCATAAAGCAACCTCGTCTTGTGTGTGTTTTCGGGTCATTCAAAACCTCCGCACGTATTAGCGGCCAGTCGGATATAGACAGAGTATCTACAACCTATCTCGCTATTTGGGCGTAACCACCAGGCATGGATAGTGTCTACCTGTAGTCAAATAGTGAAAATTCATCACCTATAGGAGGATATCTATATCTAAAGACACTACCTGGAGTATTAATCGTGGTCCCCCAAAAACGGAAGGATTGAAGACTCTGTTTATTTATTTCTGGATGTTCTACAGGTTTTACGTTGGTGGTTTGTGGTTTCGTTGGTGTGTAATTTCATATGTGTATACTCAATGTGATTATTGAGATTGTTCTATGTTGTTGTGATGATATTGATATGCATTATTTTCAGATATATTTCTTCTTTAATAAATTTTACTCATTTATTAACGCGCTGTTCACGACCCTTTTATCCATAATTAATATTACAAGCTCTTTACTATAGTCTCTATTTTTACAAGAGAAAAGAGTGAGAGTGGGAGGTGCTTAGACTATATAAGTGTGTTGAGGCTTGGAGAGAGAGAGATAACTTTTTTTCTTAATAAATCTTCTTCCAGGTTGGTCTCAAGTCCACCCCCTATTTACACCTTATCTATGTGTAATCTATAATTCTGCCAGTCCACTATCATTGTCGATTTCACTATAATTGTCTAACTCGACAAGTACTCTTTCACTTTAACTCAACCACCGCACAGATTGGACTTCCATTTTTATTATCCAAGACTTTAGTAAACACTGCATAACGGAGCGTTCTGATTGGACTGGGTATCTTGCAGTTCTACAATGTATGGCGCGCTGTGTGGTCAGAGTTACTTAGAATTCGTGTTGTGATACAGACGTTACTTCACGACACTATCAATGGCCTTGCTGAGTTCCTCTAATGTTGGTTCGGCATCCAGCTCCTCCATAGTTGGTGTCGTGAAATATTCTAATCCACATATATAAATTAAAACGTAAATGTAAAGCCTAACAAATAACTTCAATAAAAGGAAAGAAGAATGGTAAAGAACAGTGCTGTCACAATGACTGTACTCGAAATCCCCCTTGTTTTCTACTTCGTCTGCAAATTGTAACGTTTCACGTTGATAGTAAAAGCCTACTGCTTCAATACCCGCTTTCTACGATAAAACGTGTACTGCCTTTCTAAGAAAAACCTTGAGATACGCAGCTGACCTAGATTTAAAATTCCATTCATGTCATTTTATACACTACGTTACCATAAACGAAAGACAGATGGACTAAAGATAGAAAGAAAGGGAGGGGCTGAAAGCCGGAACGCAAGCAATACTACCACAGTCGCGCGATACACAATTACTACCATCACGCGTGTAAGGCCGCATGCACTAGCTTTTTTCAAATCGACAGTGATAAACAACACTGCCCATACGAGAGTTAGTTTTTAAAAACCTGAAAATTCTTATTAGGAAATATGACATTATACTGGTTTACGTTTGAAAACATTACAGTACCCAGACACCACATCGTATTCGAAGCGAACAGGAGGTAGTAGAAAATGCATATTTTGAACGCAGCCCCTTAGCCCCATTAAATTTATATATTTGGGTTCCTTAGGACTTGCTGACAAATAATATGTTAAACGTTACGCAAATAGTCTAGGAAATAACAAATTATAGCCAAAAGAAATAGTGAGGGATGTCAGACAACACCCAAATCAGAATCGCTCAGTGGCAGATTTTCAACACACCATTATACGGGAAATAGGCTGACATGTTACTTCCTATTTGATTGGCGGAAAGTAAATGTAAGGCTAAACACGATTAGTCGGACTATAAATACTACTTCTTTGTTGTTAGGGGAAACGTGAGTAGGAGTACTTTTTTGAAAAGCTGTGTAAACATGGCACGATTGGTTAGACCTGCCAATATAGTCAATCAGAGGCGTCAGGTCACCACCACATTTGCAAATAAACTTACTACAGAACCGGTGCGTTGAGCACCAGTGCATATTTTTCTAAATAAAAGCCTGGGACATCGGCAGATCGAAATTGTGCTATATTCATTGCCAGTCAACGTAATTCTGTATTATTTCCATGAATTGTGGTAAGCTTGAAATATTTGATATCTTTTTAATGAAAATTGAATGTAAATTGATAATTTATGTCTGTATATATGTGTGGTTCAGTAGCGAACATGGGTGTTACGGTATATGATATTAACGCCATCTGCTAAAGGTTACCAGACGTGCAATTGTAAAAGGTTAAGGCATTTAATATATTGCGATAGAGGTTTCAATTTTGAACGCTTTAGACACGATCGATTATGACGTGTATAGAGTTGTTTAGGACACAGTCGGTAACTAAGAAACGCTACCCTTTACACATTGACCGTCAAGCTGTTAAGACGCGTATGACTTTCCTTCCAATGTTGGGCATGGTATTGCCATACAGATATATTTTATGCAAGTACGGACATGGGTCAGTCCATTGCTATTACGAAGATTTGAAATGATTAAAGGTCAGTACGAAGTGAAAATTAAGGAAGGATGAATTACAGTCCATAGTATTTGATTTTGCCAGACTCATAGACTCACTGTCGGCCGTTGGAAACCCCAACCGCGCGTGCATACAGCTATGACAATCTGCATACAGTAATTTGATTATTGGACAAGGACTGATAGGATATCTACATATCTATGCCATATATTTTCAAGTTATAATATGTACCTTTGTGATCAACATGCATGAATCGTCTTGACGTGTAATCTGTATTAAATAATTGTGGACTCAATGGAACCGACTTGTCACATCAATCGTATTCCAAGGTTCAATTATTGTTCAGAATCTTCCACCCCTGCATTCGCGTAATCTTACATAGAAGGCACGATACACGATCACTCAAGAATATCAAGAAGATAAAACAATGGCCAGAATTTATAACTACTTTATTGACATTACATGGAACATTGTTCAGAGCTAACCAAACCACTCCTTGCAACAGACCACTTGCAACAGTGGTGTCCGGTGTCTGGGGATCGACAAAAAAAATTTCTGAATGACTTTCGAATGAAATGTTTACGATCAAGTTACGATCACATGATGTGCTGAATTATGACCTATGACGCAGTACTCAGTCTAATGCCTAACAACGCGACGTCACTGAAATTCGTGTAGGTGAAACTATCGGAGAAAAAACTGAAGTCGTTCTTTTAAGCCTAACCAAGGGAAAAATAAGTCATTTGAAGCAGACACAAGAAATGGACTACAGGAGCAGGCAGTCAAGGGCATTAGCCTAGCTGTTGACGACCTATAGCACTGACCGAAGCAACGGGAAAGATAAGTCTAGCTGTTTAAATTGTCGTCATTGCAAAACCGTAATACTGAGTCCATTTCGCTTTGATTAGGCATGTCTATGTATTTTCATGTATATATGTTAAATTTGTTTTCCATCGTATGTATTTGTTGTTAATTCGTGGGCCGGTTGGAGAGGGAACTGAAATCTCTGGGAATGTCGCGAACAGCTGACCACCTAGATTTCAGTCGTTCTTAGGGAACTTAAACGATCGCACTTTTGGAAGCCCATTGAGGTTGCCATTGGACAGTCTGTCCAAATTTGCTACCGTTTGACAATTTGCGTTAGCTGTACTGTCCCGTAGATAATTGGTGTATTTTATTCGTATTCAGTTAATAATTTTATTCAGTTCTGTACCATGTTCGTCACTATTTCGTCCATTCTCCTCTGACTATCATTTATTTTATGATTGTTAATTTTCGTCCGTTATGAGTCCTGTGACGTCATCATTTTTCGCAGTCATTTTTATTTTTTGTGTACTTTGAATATTAAGTTGACCTCGGGTCAGACCATGACCTTTCATTTGGTCTGTGACATTTCCGCTTATTTTATTTAGTTCATAAATTCATTTTTAATTGTGAAAATGTCTTGTTTGCGTCTTGACATTGTTTGTACCCTTTAGTTGCATCATTGCTTGTCTGTCCTCATGATATATATTTATATTACATTAATAATATGCTATTATATGCAATAATACACTTGTAATCTAATTTAATTAATTTTTTCTGAAATTTAAGGGTAATATGGGACATTGCATAATTATGCAGTGATAGTCCAAGAAAGTAGCACTACAATTTATCATAGATGCCTAGGGCATAATAATATAATATATATATTGACAAAATAAATAATCTTATAGCTACCTTTGAGGTAATAGACCCATTGTATATTATTTAATATACTTTTCTGGTACTAAGAGAGTGACTTAGTACATTGAACAATATCATTACTAGGAATTATACCCAACATTATTGGACATTGAAATTAATTGTGTGATATAATTACATTATATTTAACAGATATCATAACTATTTATGATATAGTATTATTTAGATACAATATTGTTACAAAATATTGTCTATTAGTTGAACTTAGACATTAAGTTCAGTACTATTGTGATTATCTATATTGAATATTCCTAAGTTGAGTAAGTATAATAATTACTCTGAAGCTACTATTGACTAATTTAATCAGTAATTATCAATAATTACTTACAGATAAAAGTCAAAATGCTTACTATAGACCATTTCGTTAAGATTGGTCGTGAATATGGTTATAAATCTCAAGAACTTCGTCAGTTTGCTGAATCAGAACTCGAAAAATATGAAAGAAAGGAAGAAGAGAAAAAGGCTGCATTAAAGAAAGAGGAAGAGGAACAAAAGGCAGCATTAAAGAAAGAGGAAGAGGAACAAAAGGCAGCATTAAAGAAAGAGGAAGCAGAACTTGAGATGAAGCAAATTGCCAAGGAAAATAGGTTGAGAGAGATTGCTCAACGTGAAAGAGAAGAGCAAAGAGCAATCTCCAGGCAGGAAGAAGAGAATAAATTGAAACGAGAGGAAATTATTTTACAACAAGAAATGGAATTGGCGCGTATTAAATTGGAGACAGCAAGATTACAAGCACAAAATGCTGATGCAAACCAGAATAATAACGCACAAAATGGATCATCATCCAGCCAGCCTAAACACTTCTACAACTTTAAACTACCCATTTTCAACTTGAACGTCGACGACCTTTCATCGTTCCTGGCACGTTTTGAACAGACTTGCAAAACAAACCATTTGCCTGAAGAGTCATGGGTACTCAAGTTAAATGAATTCTTGGTTGGAGAACCACTGACAGCTTCTCAAAATGCTGACCCATCAATAGCTAATAACTACGGTGCTATTAAGTCCTTGCTTCTACGAAGATTTCACCTGGACGAGGAACACTGTAGGTTGAAATTTAAGGGAATTTTACCTGAATCTCCAAGGGATTTTGCAGGATTCATTGCGAATATACGCAATACATTTAACAGATGGGTTGAACTGGCAGAAGTCAACAAATCATACGACAAATTAGTTGATTTACTACTACGAGATAAGGTATTATCTTCAGTTAGCCAGCCATTTTTTGCATATTTGCAGGAGCGTAAACCAGGTACTATGGATGAGTTAGAAAAAATTTCTTTAAACTACTGTTCGGCACACCCGAATGCAACCATTTCTAACTCCTCATTAAGAGAACCTCTACCTGTGGCGTCTAATATGGCCTACAATCACAATAACAAACAAAGACATCACAGTGTAGACAGAAGCAGGTTCCAAAGAAATCACAATGTTAACTTTCAGAAGGGACATAATAATGATTTCAACAATAAAAATGAGTTCAACAGAGGTAGATCACGAGATAGAAATTATTCACCTCAAACAAACTACCACAATGGTCAACATAACACTCATTATAATCGATCACATACTCCCAATGATAATAGTAACTGGAAGGGTAATAATCATGGCTCGAGACATCGAGATAATAGTTACTATAGAGGACGACGAGATAATTCTAACAATTATACTCGGAATCGATCTCATTCTCGGGGATCATCTCATTACAACCATAATACAGGGGCGGCAGTTACAAATAATACTACCCCTATAGCTCAGGTTCCACTTGACAATAATACAACACAGTCTTCTGCTGCATGTTTTGCTATTAATTATAATGTGGCAAATAGTTGCCAGCAATGCAATCTTATTTTTCAGAAGGCGAAAGAAACAGTGCTTAACTGCGGACATATTATACCACAGGTAGGTCTTGCAGTCAACGATGGAACAGGCCTACTAATTTTTAACAGAGGATTAGTTAATGGAACCGTCGTCTCAGTATTGAGGGATTCGGGATCCACAACGATTGGTGTACGACAGTCGCTGGTACATCCCAGCTGTGCAACGGGGGAATATGTTCGTTGCATGACGTTTGGTGGAACAATAGAGTTTTACCCCACAGCTATTATTCATGTCAACACTCCTTTCTTCACAGGAAACGTAAAAGTATGTATGCTAAAAAAGCCTATAGCTGATTTGATGGTTGGTCGTATACACGGCAGTAAAGATTGTACTCCAGATGAGATTATAGAATGGGAGAAACATAACCTATGCACTGGAAACGCCGTGACGACTAGAGCACAGACTCAACTCATGGAGAAAGTTGATGATAATAAAATGGATGCAGACAACCAAGAGGAATTTGTAGTCAATTCACCTATTGACAGGGAAACATTTGCAACCAAACAAAAAGAGGATAAATCTTTTAAAAAAATTTTTTACGTTGGTTGATAAAGTTGACAATCTATCCTCAGGTAATAATAACAAACATTGTTTTGTTATTAAAAATGGCATATTGATTAGATGTTTTCATGACAAATCACAAATGAAACAACAAGTTATGGTCCCATATACTTTCAGACGGTACATTCTTCAACATGCACATGACTCACATTGTGCTGGACATATGGGATATACTCGAACACGATCTCGAGTACTGTCTTCATTCTTTTGGCCAGGGGTGTCAAGAGATATTTCGCAGTATGTACGTTCCTGTACTACATGCCAAGAAGTGAAAGCACGTGGAGCTTTTCACACGGCGCCTATTCAGGCTTGCGATATCTCAGTGAGACCTTTTGACAAGATGGCAATAGACATTATTGGTCCATTGCTACCATCGGCCAGAGGACATAGATTCGTCCTTACGTGCATTGATTTGTGCACACGATGGCCGGAAGCTATCCCATTAAAGACCACCACTACCACAGATGTAGCTGATGCACTACATCTCATCTTTTCTAGAATAGGGTTTCCTAGAAAACTTTTATCAGACCATGGGTCACAGTTTATATCTGACACCATGAAGGAAGTCATGAAAACTTGGGACATTGATAGGAATTTAAGTAGTATTTATCATCCGATGAGTAATGGTGCGGTTGAAAGACTTAACCGTACACTTAAACAACTACTACATAAGGTTACTGCTAAGCACCCTCATGACTGGGACAGAGCACTCCCAGCTGTTCTATTTGCTTATCGGGAGGTACCGCATGAACAAACTGGCTTCTCTCCCTTTGAATTAGTTTTTGGTGCTCCCCCAAGAGGTCCTATGGGACTAATAAAAGACTTATTAATTGACGACGAGATGACTCAGGACACTCAGTCATCTTACGAGTACGTGATTAATCTTCGGAAGAACATTATTGAGTCTTGCCAGTTGGCAACAGCTTCTTCTGAGGCTGCAAAAGCTAAGGCTCGATCTCTACAAAATATGTCTCGACGATTACGCCAATTATTCCCAGGCGACGAGGCTTATGTGTTACTTCCTCACAATAACAATAAATTATTGATATCTTGGAATGGTCCTTACAAAGTCATTGATAAAATTTCCGACGTCGATTACGTCTTAGATATCAAGGGACACAAAAAGATATTTCATATTAACATGCTCAAGCAATTTCATACACGTCCTGAACACTTACAGTCAATTTTTCATGAACTAGATGACAACACAGTATCCACTTGTCATTATACTAACTTATCTGTCATCCAGGAAGAAGAATCTTCTTTTCCTGAGGTACAGTTACCGTTACCTGTACCAGTAGTTCAACCTACTGAATCTTGGC
The DNA here is from genome assembly GCA_024509875.1 of Oreohelix idahoensis. Taxonomy (NCBI): domain Eukaryota; kingdom Metazoa; phylum Mollusca; class Gastropoda; order Stylommatophora; family Oreohelicidae; genus Oreohelix; species Oreohelix idahoensis. The sequence continues at coordinate 32,012 of JAMPIV010004589.1, read as the reverse complement.
GGGATGTAACCATCTCTTCAACGGTTACACCGCAACAGCGTCTACAGATTGCTAATCTATTACAATCTTATCCAGATGTGTTGACCGACGTTCCGGGTCGCACATCGGCTATCAGTCATGACATTACTCTCAATGACGATACACCTATTCGTGTACATCCCTATTCTGTTCCTTTACATTTCCTTGCTAAAACTACTAAAGAACTTGAACAGATGTTGTCTCTGGGAATCATTGAGACTAGTAATTCGCCATTCTCTTCTCCATTAGTGATTGTCCGGAAGAAGGACAATAACATTAGACTATGTGTTGATTATAGAAAATTAAATGCTAAGACTATAGTTGACAGCGAACCACATCCACTTATCGACGACTTACTACCACGTCTATCCAACGCAACTATATTTAGTAAGATAGACTTAACTAAAGGTTATTGGCAGATACCACTGACCGAAAAGGCTAAGTACTACACCGCATTTTCCACGCCACAAGGTCTATACCAGTGGAATGTGATGCCTTTTGGGCTTGTTAATGCGCCAGCTACCTTCATTCGCCTGATGCGACAAATTTTATCAGGTAGACCAGACGTTATTACATATATTGACGACATATGCTTGTTTAGTTCGTCGTTTGAGGAACATGTTTCGGGACTTAGATATGTTTTTGACACTCTAAGGAATTATCATCTAACTGCTAAACCTACAAAGGTGCAAATCGCGTGTAATGAGATAACCTTTTTGGGACATATCATTGGATCGGGATATATCCGAACGTTACCTAGTACAGTCTCAAAAATTCTAAACATAGCAGTTCCTCAGACGAAGAAACAGGTCAGGAGTTTGTTAGGACTTGTTCAATATTACAGTAGATTCATACCAAACTTGTCATCCATCACGGCTGTATTGTCTTCATTGTTAAAAAAAGATATGCCGGTGAAGGTGACATGGACTGGTACATGCAATGAAACTTTCAACAAAATTATAAATTTGTTCTCACATGAACCAATTTTAAGACTTCCCGATGCTTCCAAAAGATTTTTCTTACGAACAGATGCTAGTAACTACGGCATTGGTGCATGCCTGCTCCAGAACCATGACGGCATTCTACACCCCACCTTATATATATCAAGAAAGCTGAAGCCGGCTGAAACAAAGTATTCCACAGTCGACAAGGAACTTTTGTCTGTGATCTGGGCAATAACGAAGCTGGAGAAATTCTTACTCGGTGCCCCCTTTACCATACAGACGGACCAACGTGCGGTCGCATCCTTGCGTCGATCCAACCACAAAAGCCAAAAACTTGCCAGATATTCAATCATCCTACAGCCATTCGAGTTCTCCATTGAACACATACCTGGCACTGAAAATTGTGTGGCAGATGCGTTGTCACGTAATCCTATTGACGACGAATAATCAACATTGACACTCTTAAACTACATCAATCAGAACTACATTGGATTGAACGAAGTATCAACTATAAAGGAACTAACCTTGCCTTCAATTCAAACTTTATAAACACTATATGCATCACAGAATTGAACGACAAGACAATCAAGGTATATATACTTACATTCGAACTTCGTATAATATCCATACACGATATACGAATATCATTGAACAATCATGGAATAATATCTGACGACAAGTCGAACTTATTATCCTATGGACTCTTAATTCTTCGATGCAGTTATAAATGACATTTCTTTCCGACGTGGACATTTGAACACTTTTGCCTAAAAGAATTCATCAGGATCAAGACTACGGATGGATCATCATATCCTATACTAATTAATTAGTTAACTTAACTTCTTAATTGAATTATTATCAATAAAATGAAAGGTGAGAAAAAAAATTAAATGAAAAAAAAAAAAGAGAACGAAATACTAAAAAGAAGAAATTATGAAAAGAGAAAATAAATCTCACACAAGTATTAGATTAATAATTTTTTTTTTTTTAATGTACCTATACAGTATTTAGTTAGTTAAGTTAGTTAGTTATTATTCACTAACACTTAACACACACAATTAAGTTAAAACTTATATTCGAATTTCTTTCTATTTCTTCTTACTTAGTTTGTCTTTTCTTCTCTCATAACATCGCGTGAAATTAGAATCTTAATAATTTAACTCTTAGTTTAATTAATTAATTTAATTTTAATTAGTCAAATTAATTCATATATGACATACTAATACGACAGACCTTACTTTAATTTAATTCTATCATTCACTATTAACATTGGACATTTATTTAGTTGATATAATAATATGTATAATATTGATATATAACGTTAGATGACTATGACAAATAGTTAGTTGACACGACCGCAACAGTTCTACTCAGAACATCGTCGGCCATATGTCACAATTGTGTTAAATTTTTTTGAAAAATTGTTAAGTCGGATAGATATTGAAAAAAAATCTATCGATTTTTTTTTCCCCGGTGTACAGGGAATTGTTACGGTATATGATATTAACGCCGTCTGCTAAAGGTTACCAGACGTGCAATTGTAAAAGGTTAAGGCATTTAATATATTGCGATAGAGGTTTCAATTTTGAACGCTTTAGACACGATCGATTATGACGTGTATAGAGTTGTTTAGGACACAGTCGGTAACTAAGAAACGCTACCCTTTTCACATTGACCGTCAAGCTGTTAAGACGCGTATGACTTTCCTTCCAATGTTGGGCATGGTATTGCCATACAGATATATTTTATGCAAGTACGGACATGGGTCAGTCCATTGCTATTACGAAGATTTGAAATGATTAAAGGTCAGTACGAAGTGAAAATTAAGGAAGGATGAATTACAGTCCATAGTATTTGATTTTGCCAGACTCATAGACTCACTGTCGGCCGTTGGAAACCCCAACCGCGCGTGCATACAGCTATGACAATCTGCATACAGTAATTTGATTATTGGACAAGGACTGATAGGATATCTACATATCTATGCCATATATTTTCAAGTTATAATATGTACCTTTGTGATCAACATGCATGAATCGTCTTGACGTGTAATCTGTATTAAATAATTGTGGACTCAATGGAACCGACTTGTCACATCAATCGTATTCCAAGGTTCAATTATTGTTCAGAATCTTCCACCCCTGCATTCGCGTAATCTTACATAGAAGGCACGATACACGATCACTCAAGAATATCAAGAAGATAAAACAATGGCCAGAATTTATAACTACTTTATTGACATTACATGGAACATTGTTCAGAGCTAACCAAACCACTCCAGTACACTGACACCTATCTTATCGACTAGAAAGAAAAAATGCTGGAATTGCAGAGGCGTAGTGATCATTAGGGAGGAATATACTGGTGTAAATTATTTCAGATGAAGCTGACAGTTGGCCTACCGCTCTGAACTCAGTGTTTGTTATGTAATGTGTTCAGTCTGTAAATAGATTATAAATTAGTTATGAAGTAGGAGGTACAACCTTCTTGTTTCAGGGACTGTGGTCCTAAAGTTATTGAGCAGCACCTGGTCAGAGCTTTGCTGAATCCAGAGGCGGACAGCATACTCCTTGGTCCATATAGCAAACAGTGAGGTGTCTCCAGAACACAGGGGAGCAATCGAGCAGAGGAGTCTTTTCCTGCCGCCATCACGAAAGATAAGCCTATGTGGCCAGCGGAGCTCAACATTATGTAACCCCATCTTAAACTGACATTGTATAAAAATAAGAGGGGAAATTAATTGTTTTAATGAACGGAACTGAGAACATCTCCAATACTAGTTCCAACAGAAACAAACACTTGAAGACATGATGACAAATAACAACATAGCTTGAAAAAACAAAACCAGTATTACCTCATATTACTACTACACAACTGACACACATAGGATAATATTAATAAAATATGTCACTACAAGATTCATATTGATAAATTCTGTACATATAACTTGTAATTAAAATTGATTGTGATTCCTGGTTCATTTTGTATTTGAATCAGGACACATATATATTAGTGACAGTAATTAATACATATTTATATTTGAAAATTTACCAGTGCCTCATTTAAGAATAGTCTTATAGAGTGTTAAATGTGTGTGAGTGTCACAGTGTTGTCACGTGTGGTAGAATAAATTAAATTGTTTATCTGTCTGTTGTTGTTGTGACTTACACTTCATCATATACATACCCTAGACATTCAACGTAGTCATCACAATATTCCAGAATAATTCTGACTGAGGTATAGATATGTGGTAGCAAGTAAGGTCATCTGTAATACACTACCCTTATTAGATACAGATACCTTCACAGCTGATCTCAGTCAGTACACTAAGTCCCCTATAAATATTTATAACATCCCACTTTACCACATATATTGGGGTCTCGCTCCAGGGATATTGAACTTTCTCCTGTTATAGATATTGGGAATAAAAAGAATTAAAAGGTATCCTTGGGTGGAAATAAATAAGGTTGAGCTCTCAGTGCCTGTAGTGTCCTTAGATAATTATTGAAAGATTGAATTGCATGTTAGACAATGGCCGACTTGGCAAAATTTCGATCTGCTGCTGTACAGACTGCGAAAGAGTTAGGAATGGACGGACAAATTATGATTGCTTATGTCACTGCTGAATGTGACAAATATATTGAACGGGAAGAAAGAAGATTAGAAAAAGAGGCCGAAAGAAAGTTAGAGGCTGAGACTAAGAGGTTACAATTTGAGGCTGAGACTGAGACTAAGAGGTTGCAGATTGAGGCTGACAAAGAGGCTAAAGCATTGGAAGCCGAGGAAAGAAGACAGGCTGCAGAAGAAAGAAGATTGACTGCAGAGAGGGAAGCAGAAAAGGAGGAGAAGAGATTACAAAGGGAACATGAGTTACGACTAAGGGAGTTTGAGTTTCAAGGCCATGCTCCTGAAAATGGTGCCAGTCCCTTTACCTCTGATGCTACTGCTAGTCAGGGAGCCTCAACCTCAGCTATGAATTTTCATTTAGATCATTTTGTTGAGAAAGACGATGATATTGAGAGCTATCTAAATAGATATGAACTATTGGCTGCCACATATGGGTTAGAGAGAGTAAGGTGGAGCTTAAAGTTATCTCAAGGTCTTCGTGGGGCAGCTTATGAAGTTTTTGCCAAAATGAGCAGAGGTGATCAGGAAAATTATGACATGCTAAAGCAGGCTCTTTTGTTAAGATATGAAAAGAACGCAGAATTTTATAGGAAAAAAATTTAGGAATGCTAAACTACTGTCAGGTGAAACCTATCACCAGTTCTCTGCACGGTTAGAGACATACTTGGAGAAATGGACTTCTCTGGGGAAAACCCAAGATCTTAAGGAAATGGTCCTTATAGAACAACTAAGAGAGTCCATGGCTCCAGAACTGAGAAAGTTTCTCATGGAACAAGGTGCAGAGAGGCTGGGTGAGTTGCTAAATGTTGCTGAAAGGTATCAAGCAGCTCAGGCAGAGGTATCAGGTAACAAAAAGAAACAGTTGGAAAATTTTAGGGCACCACAGAACTTTAATAAATTTGATCCTAGGGATCAAAACAAAGGTAAGCACCAATTTGATAGGCCACGGTATGACAATAAAAATAAAACCCCACAATTCGATGAAAGGAAATATGATGAAAGAAAATCTTTCAACCAAGGGAAAAGGTGGTGTAAAAATTGTAAAATGAACAATCATGACACTGACCGTTGCAGAAGGAACCCTATAGTTATGGCCACCCTTCAGGTCAGGTCGACCTCAAGAAAGGAGGAGGATATTCTGTTAGATACCACTCCAGAAGAGATGAGGAAGGCACAGGCTAGGGATAAGACCCTCAAGCCTTGTTTCAGGAAATTGTCAACTGGTCATATAACTCCAGGCAAGGGAGATTTTTACATGAAAAACAAGTTGATGTATAGGAATACTGGAGCTAGATCCAAAGGTCAGGGACAGCTGGTACTTCCTAAAAGATATAGGGCAGAATTAATAAGGAGCCTACATGTGAAACCAGATGGGGACCATGAAAAAATAGGTACCATCATCCAAAAGGTGGCTCACAATTATTATTGGCCCAAGGCAAGATGGGACATTGAGAATTTTGTAGAAAGGTGTAGCATAGCACATGAGGGAACACCCACAAGTGGGAACATTGATCAGGACCTGGACACGCCACGGGGCAACCGTAGGCCTGACAATAGAAAGAGAAATAAATTTGATAAAGTGGACAAAAGGGAATGGGAAGCCTTTTTTCACGGACAAGCTTCACTTAACTGTTTTACAATGGCCACTATGCGGAGAGTGCAAAAAGATGTCTTACCCCAGGATAAGCCGAAAATCCCTCAATCGGACTTAAACAAACTGGAGGAAGAAGATGTAGAGAGGAAATCTCTCATCAAGAATTTTAAGTGGGGAGAAAGCCCCAAGAGGAAAATTGGTAGAGGTCGTTTTGTGACTGATAATTCTGGGAAGAAAAATCATCACTATAGCGCTTCAAGTGGAAGAGACCATACCGGTGCATGGACAAATAGGTCCACAAAACTAAAGGTCCATATGTAGCGCTGTTAAGAACGTGGACTGATGAAAAGGCAGAGGAAAACATTACATCCTCATACCAATATGTGAATGAGCTGACCACTCGGTTAAAAACTGGCTGGAAACTTGCTAATGAAAATTTGAAACAAGCCAGGAAGAAACATGCTGCCTATTTTAACAGGAAGGCTAAAGACAGAGATTTGGCTGTGGGAGAGAGGGTACTGCTTCTTCTACCCGGTAGTCAGAATAAGTTACAAATTGGATGGCAAGGTCCATATACAGTTCTAGAGAAGGTGTCTAGAACCAATTATAAGATAGATAAGAAGGGGAAAGAAAAAATCTATCATGTGAATCTCCTGAAGAAATATTTGGAAAGAGAACATCAGGAAGAGACACACTTGTTGACCTTGTCCATTGCCATGGAGATGAAAAAGGAACCACTTTCATCATTTGAATATCCATTACACCCCTGTGAGACAGCGGCACAGGTGAAAATCAGTACACAATTAACGAAAACTCAGAAAGAGAGAGTGCAACAGGTTCTAGATAATCATGCAGAGGTGTTAACAGACCGACCAGGGCATACAAACTTATTGGAATATGATATGAAACTGATAGACCCCACACCTGTCTGTATGAAACCATATTCGATTCCTTTTGCTAAGGAGAAAGCTTTGAAGGAAGAGATAGACTATTTGTTGAAGGAAGGAATTATTTCGCACAGTGAATCTTCATATAGTTCCGGTGTTGTACTCTTAAGGAAGCCCTCTGGAGAACATAGACTCTGTATAGATTACAGGAGACTGAATGCTATTACAGAAGGACAGGTGGATCCATTGCCGGATACAAATCAGCTGTTTGCCAGACTAAATAAAGCTAAATATTTCTCAAAAGTGGATCTGAGTAAAGGATACTATCAGATTCCAGTAAAACCTGAGATCAGACAAACTTGTTGGATGTAAAAAATTCGGAGGAACGTAATGAATCCCTGAGTTGCCTCTTTGATTGAGGATATTCCGAATGTTTCATACAGGCTAATAAGAAGATTATGGGATCCACTACGAAAACTCTGCTATCACCAGGTATATGTTATCTCCTCATAACGTACATTTTGGGGGAAATCTAATGTTCTCTGGACATGTCATTGCGCAGACTCAGAGAAGAGAAATGGTGAATACGGGTTGTGAAGCAGCATTAAGACAAGCAGTCACACTTGCGGCTGTTCAGTAACATAACCGAAAAATATTATTGGTTGTAGAGGTCTGAGGCAGATTTCATGAGTAGTGCCTACTCTGAATGGACCCAACTACATAAAACCATGATAGCACAACAGCAGAGTAAAGTCAAGTTGACTTACATTTATCTATGTGTATATAGAATAAAGGACTGACATAAGATGTCTGTTTTAAGAGGGGAGATGTCGTGAAATATTCTAATCCACATATATAAATTAAAACGTAAATGTAAAGCCTAACAAATAACTTCCATAAAAGGAAAGAAGAATGGTAAAGAACAGTGCTGTCACAATGACTGTACTCGAAATCCCCCTTGTTTTCTACTTCGTCTGCAAATTGTAACGTTTCACGTTGATAGTAAATGCCTACTGCTTCAATACCCGCTTTCTACGATAAAACGTGTACTGCCTTTCTAAGAAAAACCTTGAGATACGCAGCTGACCTAGATTTAAAATTCCATTCATGTCATTTTATACACTACGTTACCATAAACGAAAGACAGATGGACTAAAGATAGAAAGAAAGGGAGGGGCTGAAAGCCGGAACGCAGGCAATACTACCACAGTCGCGCGATACACAATTACTACCATCACGCGTGTAAGGCCACATGCACTAGCTTTTTTCAAATCGACAGTGATAAACAACACTACCCATACGAGAGTTAGTTTTTAAAAACCTGAAAATTCTTATTAGGAAATATGACATTATACTGGTTTACGTTTGAAAACATTACAGTACCCAGACACCACATCGTATTCGAAGCGAACAGGAGGTAGTAGAAAATGCATATTTTGAACGCAGCCCCTTAGCCCCATTAAATTTATATATTTGGGTTCCTTAGGACTTGCTGACAAAGAATATGTTAAACGTTACGCAAATAGTCTAGGAAATAACAAATTATAGCCAAAAGAAATAGTGAGGGATGTCAGACAACACCCAAATCAGAATCGCTCAGTGGCAGATTTTCAACACACCATTATACGGGAAATAGGCTGACATGTTACCTCCTATTTGATTGGCGGAAAGTAAATGTAAGGCTAAACACGATTAGTCGGACTATAAATACTACTTCTTTGTTGTTAGGGGAAACGTGAGTAGGAGTACTTTTTTGAAAAGCTGTGTAAACATGGCACGATTGGTTAGACCTGCCAATATAGTCAATCAGAGGCGTCAGGTCACCACCACATTTGCAAATAAACTTACTACAGAACCAGTGCGTTGAGCACCAGTGCATATTTTTCTAAATAAAAGCCTGGGACATCGGCAGATCGAAATTGTGCTATATTCATTGCCAGTCAACGTAATTCTGTATTATTTCCATGAATTGTGGTAAGCTTGAAATATTTGATATCTTTTTAATGAAAATTGAATGTAAATTGATAATTTATGTCTGTATATATGTGTGGTTCAGTAGCGAACATGGGGTAAAGCCTATATAGTGCTCCAGCCTGAACAGAAGGTGTCGAAGGAAAGTAAAACTGCATGGAATTGCCACACAGTACACTGACACCTATCTTATCGACTAGAAAGAAATAATGCTGGAATTGCAGAGGCGTAGTGATCATTAGGGAGGAATATACTGGTGTAAATTATTTCAGATGAAGCTGACAGTTGGCCTACCGCTCTGAACTCAGTGTTTGTTATGTAATGTGTTCAGTCTGTAAATAGATTATAAATTAATTATGAAGTAGGAGGTACAACCTTCTTGTTTCAGGGACTGTGGTCCTAAAGTTATTGAGCAGCACCTGGTCAGAGCTTTGCTGAATCCAGAGGCGGACAGCATACTCCTTGGTCCATATAGCAAACAGTGAGGTGTCTCCAGAACACAGGGGAGCAATCGAGCAGAGGAGTCTTTTCCTGCCGCCATCACGAAAGATAAGCCTATGTGGCCAGCGGAGCTCAACATTATGTAACCCCATCTTAAACTGACATTGTATAAAAATAAGAGGGGAAATTAATTGTTTTAATGAACGGAACTGAGAACATCTCCAATACTAGTTCCAACAGAAACAAACACTTGAAGTCATGATGACAAATAACAACATAGCTTGAAAAAACAAAACCAGTATTACCTCATATTACTACTACACAACTGACACACATAGGATAATATTAATAAAATATGTCACTACAAGATTCATATTGATAAATTCTGTACATATAACTTGTAATTAAAATTGATTGTGATTCCTGGTTCACTTTGTATTTGAATCAGGACACATATATATTAGTGACAGTAATTAATACATATTTATATTTGAAAATTTACCAGTGCCTCATTTAAGAATAGTCTTATAGAGTGTTAAATGTGTGTGAGTGTCACAGTGTTGTCACGTGTGGTAGAATAAATTAAATTGTTTATCTGTCTGTTGTTGTTGTGACTTACACTTCATCATATACATACCCTAGACATTCAGCGTAGTCATCACAATATTCCAGAATAATTCTGACTGAGGTATAAATATGTGGTAGCAAGTAAGGTCATCTGTAATACACTACCCTTATTAGATACATCAAACCAGTCATTTGACTTTGCCGTTTTCTTACCAAAGTGGCAAGTGCAGTACTTTGAATGGTGTTCCGTAGTTGCTCCCAGTTCTCTGTAATAGTATCACCATGCTGAGGGCTACTGAGCACTTTCTTGAAGGTCGCAGTAAATTGAGGGATCATGGCAGGGTCTGACATCTTGCTGGTATCAATGCGTGGTTTCCCTTCATGTCTGACACGATAGAGTTTTCTTGGTTGTGCTCTGGTTTTGCAGCAAACCAAGGAGTGATCTGTATCACAGTCTGCACTATGGTACGAGCGCGTGGAGAGCACAGACCTGAGAAGTGGCCTTCTGACGAGAATCAGGTCCAGTTAGTGCCAGTGCTTGGATCGTGGGTGTCTCCATGACACCTTATGCTGGGGTTTTGTCTGAAAGTAGGTGTTGGTCACGCAGAGGTCACGGTGGACACACAATTCTAAGAGCCGTTGTCCATTTTCATTCATCTTGCCAATACCAAACCTGCCCAGACATGAAGGCCATGAAACATTATCGGCACCCACTCTAGCGTTAAAGTCACCAAGGAGAACAAGCTGTTCTTGCCTAGGTATGCTTTGATGACTGCTGCTAGATTCTCGTAGAACTCATCTTTAGCTTCTGAGGCAGAGTACAGAGTAGGAGCATACGCACTGACAAGGTTGATGGGACCTGTGCTAGTTTGCAGGCGGAGCGTTAACAGGCGTTCTGATCCATTCTCACTTGGTTCAACCATTTTAGTTAGCGATTTTTTTACCGCAAAACCTGCTCCGTGTTCTCTAGTTTTATTAAGATCTTTCCCTTGCCAATAAAATTTGTAGTCCTTCTCGCTCACCGTTCCAGAGCCCGCCAGGCGCGTTTCCTGAAGTGCAGCTATATCCACCTGAAGTCGTTTAAGCGCATCATTAATTATGGCTGTCTTCCTTACATCGTTTACGTCCTGTAGGTTTTCGGATAGTCCAGTCAACATAGTCCGGACGTTCCAGCATCCCAATCTGAGAGTTTGCTTAGTTCTATTATTACGATAATTGCTTGGTGCAAAATTTTCTGTCCACAGTTCGGGTTTGACCCTAATCTCCATGCACCCAATGGGGAAAGCAGACAGTGGCGGGACAACACCTTATTGACTGGGGGCTGCCCAGCTTGAAGCAGGCGGTAGCTGTCCTGTGAGATCCTTTTACTATACTGTAGTTTTCTGAAACAGATATGCAGGAAGGAAAGTGATATTGAAGAGAACTGAGAACAGACATGAAATGGTTGAGGAAGGCGTGAAAAGACTGATGGCACGGGACAGGAAGATTTGCATAAATGTGTTGACGACCTATGCTTTTGGGGGAGCTGAAATGTGATAATAATAATGATAGCTGAAAACACTGAGTTATTCTTCAGAGATAACTTATTTTAAGATATTTTCTTCTTGTCTTACTCTCCAACATTTCGAGTGCGTTATGCATGTATTTTTTTTTGTACCCTAATTTTTTGTTTCGTGGAAACCTGCTCAAGTTTTCTGTTGTTGCAAAACGTGTATTGATTTTTTTTAATGAATTCCTCCTGTTTTTGCTAGTCTGTAAATATCTGGTGCTCCCGCCGCGTGAACCAAGACAAGCATGAAAACAAACACATCTCACGCGGAACTCTACCAAACAAGACTTTTTTTTTTTTTTTACTTCCTGTGTGCGATATTCCGCTGCTTGGGCAATTCTAACTTCCATACCATCAGTGATGTGGGGGGAGGGGGTGTTGGGAAAGGGGGGGGGGGGGGGAGAAGAGAGTAACCAGCTGATTCCATCTCATGTAAGGACCTTTAAAAAAAAAAAAAAGGACCAAATTAATTTTTACAAAAACTGTTCAGTCCTACCCGTAAATAAGTCTACTTCTTCTTCGAATACGCCTTCTTCTTCTTTGCCTTACAACACCCTCTGAACCAAACCCTTTCAATTACTTTATATCAATTGCTCTTGCTTTACGGCACACTCAAAATCTTTTGATATTTTCTGAATCCTTCTTAAGTCTTCCGGAGTTGTCTTCTCCGCGTGTTTCTGGTTCCCCTGCTAATTTCTACGAATTCTCGTATTTGTTTTGTTACTTTTATTTTGCTCTGGGCCTCTTTTTGTTTTTACAAAAGACAAAATTGTGCCCCTGCAGAGATGAGATCATCTTTGTTAAATCGATGTTTGTTCAAGCTTAATACCAAAAGAAATTCTCCCCCCCCCCCCTTTTCCCCCTTGTAAATACATAGCAGATAACAGTTTTATACACACAGAATCTGAAATCAAATAAGTTTGACAAAACGACACAGGTTTGGTTTGTTTGTTAGTTTTGTTTGTAAACCTGAGAACACTGATGACGTACTCGTGTAGTTCCAGGCTGATGAGACAAAGAAAGAACCGGCCTACTATTCCTTCAGGCCCCACCAATACGAAGTTGTGCCCATGAGGCTGGCAACTTCATTATGTAAAACAAATAGCAGCAGAAACCACCGTTGTAAAAGCATGGTAATGCTTGACACAGGCTTTCTGCAAGGACGATCAGCTACAGTGGTGTGGCTCCATGCTCCATAAGGAGCGAAAAAGACAATGATGATGATGATGATGACTACCGAATAATAAATAATAATAAATATAATACATAATTAATAAAAAATTTTAAACAACCCCCCCCCCCCCCCCCCCCCCCCCCCCCCCCCCCCCCCCCCCCCCCCCCCCCCCCCCCCCCCCCCCCCCCCCCCCCCCCCCCCCCCCCCCCCCCCCCCCCCCCAGCCAAATAAAAAAATAATAAACACTGCACAGCGAAGTTTTTTGTTTTTTTTAAACGAATGTAAAGATTAATCGGATTGATGGAAGATTAAAAGAAAAATTTCCTCCAGATGAAACAGAAACCGAAAATTTTTCTAATCAAAAAATGTCAGATAAGATAATAAATGTTCTTTTGACACGTCGTGACAAGGGGAAACATTACAAAAACCTGGCAGGAAATGCACGGGCATGTTTAGGCTTTTTTTTCTTTGTTTTACGGGAATGGGTTATTGGAGTGGGAGACGCCAGTTCGAGGGCTTCTTCACTCCCATTTCCCCATCCTCGCGATAAACCATTTTTAACCGGAAATTTGACTGAATAACCTGAACGGCTCCTGTGATAAACCCTCTGTGGATGGGAAGGAGCGAAGCTCCTGACCGGGTTGGAAGGAAAGTCCTCAGGTTCCCCAGCCTCGCAATGACATGTCATTGGGCGAAGGGCTGAAAGCCCAAGTGCCGCTGGTTTAAAACAAAAAAAAAAAAAAATAAACGGGATAATTTTTAGTGTGAAATGCAAGCCAGTCAATCTGTGTGTATAGTGTTAGCAACCTTAGCGTGTAGTGTTAACATAACCTTAATGTATAGTGTTTTAACATAAAAACCGTAGTGTGTAGTGTTAACATAGCAACCTTACTGTGTCAAGTTAAACGTAACAGCCTTAGTGTGAAGTGTTAACATAACAACATTAGTGTGTAGAGTATTAATATAACGAACTTAGTGTGTAGTGTTAACAAATAACCTTGGTGTTTAGAGTTAACTAACAACCTAGTGTTTAGATTTAACATAGCAACCGTAGTTTGTGTGTAGTGTTAACTAACAGCCTAGCGTTTAGAGTTAACGTAACAACCTTAGTATGTAGTGTTAACTAAACAACCTTGGTGTTTAGAGTTAACGTAACAACTTTAGTGGGTGTTGTTTAACGTAACAACCATAGTGTATAGTGTTTTAACATAACAACCTTAGTGTGTTGTGTTTACTAACAACCTTAGTGTGTAGAGTTAACGTAAGAATCTTAGTGTGTAGAGTTAACATAGCAACCGTAGTGTGTTATATTAACGTTAACGTAACAACCTAAGTGGTGTGTAGAGTTAACGTAACAACCGTGGTGTGTTAACGTTAACGTAACAATCTTAGTATGTCGTGTTAACGTTAACGTAACAACCTCTGGTGTGCAGTGTAAACGTACTGATATCTACTGTGTGGTTCTCTAGTTTCTAGCCAGGATCTGATTGGCTAAACTCTGCTCATTCTTCTCTCATCTGTCAGTCTATGGCCTTGTTCAATCTCTCAGGTATGATTCTATTTAACATTTCCTCGCCATCATGAGTTAACCTTGATGGCTTCTATTTTCCTCCTTGCTTGATTTTTCATAGTTAACTTGTAACTTCTTTTCTGCTAGTTGAATGTCTCAGTTGCGTACTGTAGATCAGTGGTTCTCAACGTAGGCCATGCCATATTTCTAGAGGGCCACAGTAAGATGGTGAAGTACTTTTTGTCCAGCTAACAGTGGACTATGAGGGTGGCCGCAGAGGTAAATGGGGCTCAGAAAGGGGCCAAAGCAAAAAACAGTTGAGAACCCCTGGTGTGGATCCACCAATTTTCACATGTTCTGTTGACCCACATCAACATTTCTGCGTGACACATCAGCTTTTGTGTCCGATATAGTCTTGTTTAGACCAGTCCAGTTCATATGTGTAGTGCATTCCCATTATATCCAAGCGCACTATATAAGATTTCCATTTATACTTCCCCGCCCCCTCTACATATAAAACAGTTATTAAACTAGCCCTCTAAACAATAAGAGAGCTACTATAAAAACTAGTCAGGACATTAATATATCAATAATATAAAATAAAAATGGTATGCAATCAGTTTGTACAAATGAACGATACACAGGACAAAACACGGCACGTTTCGAGGTTCACTCTTTTTTACTTCGTCAGCCTCAGTTACGTAAACAGGCGGACAAAGACAAGAAATATAGACAGGTCAAAAGAACAAAGTTGTAGATACTGCAAACACGTTAAAAGGATGAGAAACAGAGATTTCTCATTACATTCCTTTGTACTATCTATCATTCCTTTGTCGTCTCATGTGGCTGCAATTGCCGCTTCTTTTTTTCTCTTGTTTTAATGCTTTAATATTAAATCTCACTTTTTTCCCCTTTTGTTCACGTACGTCTAGTCCCTGGCGAAGACCTCACGCATGTAAATTGGATCGTTATGTGTCCATTTTAAAAATAGACTTACCCTATTACCTACTTTCTGTCACCACGCCTTGCAATAGAATCCAGGCAGTACACAAACCAACGTGGAAATAAGAGTGAGTATGACGTTTCATCTAATATGTCCTTATAATGAAATTCTTCGTTATCGACAGTAGACAAACCATTCTCGCCAACAGTAGTAACCCCCCCTTCAGTCATAAACTGACTGTGGGAATGCGCCCCTCAGTAAAAACGATGTTTATATATCGCTGCGCCCGACGGCCTTAATTGTTGTTTTTTTTGTTTCTTCTCTTCAAGTACCATGCCTGGTGGTGTAGGCGATCATGCCTCTCCATAGTTCTTGTCTACAGTACTATTTATCAACTCTGTTATGTTGACCTCCCTCTATGCCACATGTCAAACTGTCTGGCAAAACTAAAAAAAAGAAAAAGGAAGTTAAGAAGGAGAAAGAAGTATCGTCTATCTTTGTCGTCCTCTCTCTCTTATTTTCTTCTAATGTTTGTCTGTTGTAATTGCCCATACTCTAATCCTCCTTCCTCTCATAACACATGCCCAAAGAACGTGGAATGATTTCCTTCTATTCCTTCTAACATGAGAAATAACTTTCCTTTGCCCCCCTCCCCCCCCTTCCCCCCCCTTCCCCCACGAGCCTTCCCTCCCCCCCCCTTCTTTCAGACACGATCCTCCATTTATTTATCTGTTTAGCGTGTTCATTTGTATTTTTTAACATTTTCTATAAAACCACATTTCTCCTGTGGCCCTCTAGTGCTTTTCTCTCCCTAATTAGTTTTACTAATTATCCATGGCCTCGCTTCCTCCGTATTGCAAGGGGGATTCGTTCTATATAAAACAAAAGAAATCCTCTTTCTTACTTCCATAGATTGAATTACTTACCTAGTCGTTTCCTGTTCTACCCTGGGGTGTAGAGGTTTGGGCCTTGTGCCAGAGAGAACGCCATACTATTCCGCTCCGGTGCTGCTTTCGTTTCTCCTGCCTGGTTACCAATGTAGTCCTCGGGTTTTTGTCCCTAATGGTGTCCTCCTAGTGCACTCTGGATCGTCCTGGAGGTCTGGGATCCCATGACTAGTTTTTTTTCCATACTTGTCGTGGTAGCCGATCTTCTCCCATTCTGTAAGCATGGCCAAACCATCGTAGTTGGGACTGTTGCACTTGGTCTGCAGGGGCTGGGGTTTTTTTGAAAGGTCATGACCTATCGTCTGGTTGTGGATCACGTCTCTTCTTGTTACTTCCTTCCTCAGATACCACTTGATTAATTTTACTTTTCCTTACAGGAGTCTTTATATCCTCATTTTACTTGTTTGCTTGTCATGGAGCATGAAAAACCACCATTACAGGTGGTAGGAAAGCTTGCATCGGTAGCCATTCATGAACTCTTGTAATCAGTGGTTCCTGCTAAACATATTATTTTACATGATAAGGTTGCCAACCTCAAGCTTTTTAAAAAAAAACATCTATCAGTCGTCTCTTACGACATGCCAGTGCTCCCATTCTTTCTATGTTTTACAAGGGAACTACTCCCTTTATCATCTTCTTTCTTTTCGCTTCTTGTGGAGCATGGAGCAACTACCACGGCTTTTGCAGCAGTGGTCGCTGTAGAAATGTGTCTTGCTTGATGAGGTTGTCAGCCTGATTATGCTGTTTATACTTAGTCATGGGAGCCGCGCTGGTGTAATGGCTTCGGCGTTGTACTGGCGACCAGGTGTTCATGGTTCAAACCCGGGCGTCGGCGTTTGAAGAAATGTTTACGGCCGGAAATTTGACTGAATAGCCTGAACGGCTCCTGTGATAAACCCTCTGTGGATGGGAAGGAGCGAAGCTCCTGACCGGGTTGGAAGGAAAGTCCTCAGGTTCCCCAGCCTCGCAATGACATGCCATTGGGCCGAAGGGCTGAAAGCCCAAGTGCTGCTGGTTAAGGAAAAAAAAAAAAAAAAAATACTTAGTCATAAACTGTCTCATAACAGTAGCAAACTAGCGGTTATATACTGTACAAAGTTAACTATTGTTACTTGTTGTTAGTTGATCATTAAAAAAAAATAATGTAATTCGGGCAACATAGAAGGATAATGCTAATTTAATGTTGTCGGACATACAACCTTTTTCTCTGATCAAGGAAATCAATTGTACATCGATTTTACTCGCAAAGCGGTAAACAGTTCACAAACAAAATCACGCCGAGCGCTCATTTTACGAGCCGCCTAGGTTCACAGCGGTACAAAACAAGTGCAGTTCAGGAGAAACATGTTGTCCCTTTTGACGTTGTTTATATGCAGCCAACATGGAACCCACCAGCTGTGAGATTGGCAGAGATTAGTTTGTATAACTAAATATTAGCACGCTGAAGGTGGAGTTTATAAACATGTTCGTTTGAATTTTTTTTAGCAAAATGTTTACTCCCCGAAACATGTAACGTCAATGTGTACATTTTTAACGTTTGTTTTATATTCATTCAATCATTTCATCTATGCATTCGAGCATTCGTTATCTTCTGGGTTGTGGAATCGGCCAATAAATTGTCCGATTCCAGCTCCTGAAATTTCAGTAGTTCGACTCCGACTATATAAATTTTTTTAGTCAAATAGGATAAACTTTTCGGAATTGGAGTCCGGGGACATTTTTACCGATTCCGACTCCTCACTAAAAAAAACGGACCGACTAAAACGACTCCCACTCCCGACTCCACAGCCCTGAAATGAAATGTATCTTTCAGCTCGTCGTGCAGGCACAGTTATTCAACAAATACTCGTAATATTAAACCTTTTTGTCCTGTGCCAATCAGTTCCCCCAGTTCTTACCATGTCTTCTTTATCTCCTCCTTTCATGTTTATATTCTAATTTATATTATCTTCTCCTCCATGTATTTTTTTTTTTAATCTCCCTTTATGTCGCTTTCTCCCCCCTCCCCCCCCTCCCCCCCCCCCCTCCCCCCTTTCCCCCCCCCTCCCCCCCCCCCCCTCCTCTCCCTCCCTCCCCCCCTATTCGCTTCCCCCCTTCCTTCCTCCCCCTCTCCCTCCCCTTCTCCCTCCTCCTCTTCCCCCTTCCCCTCCTCCCCCCCCGCTGGTGTTCAGAATAAACCCGAACCAAACCTTGTGTCCCCCCCCCCTTTACCCCCCCTCCCTTCTTCCCTCCTCCCCCTTTCCCTCCCCCTTTCCCCCCCCTTTCGCCCCCCTTCCCTCCTGCTCTCCCTCGAAAAAACTAGGGCAAGAAACAATAACCATGGATAGCAACTTCTCTTCTTCTAGTTACCTTCCCCCCTGAATCTAGTATATTCCCCCTCTCCTCCCCCCTCAGATTTTTCACCTCCCCCTGTTTTTTCCCCCCCCCCTTCCTTCACGGCTGATTTCGCAGACATAATGCTTCTACTGGCCTTGTATCTAGCTATCAAATCTATCCAAGTATTTCTATTTCATTAAAATTGTTTTACTCCTTTGTTCTCCTGTTATTTTTTTTCGTAGATAAGTAATTTTGGTTATATTTTCCTTGCAAAAAAAGACAATTTTTTAAATAAGTAAAGTCACGATGTTTTGGCTGGTGCGCACCACCCTCTGTTTATTTCTTTAAAAATGTTGCCCGCGAGTGCACAAAATGGTTGAGGGTCCCTGCCATACAGCTTGGTCTTTGACTTTGTAAAATACCCTGTCGACAGACACGATTCTGTTCCATATAATGTCGTTGCAGATTTTGAGCTATTATATCAGTTTCCTCCATGGATTACAGTGATTTTTCTGCAACCCAGAAAGTTGCTGAAACTTTTCTCTCATAGGATGGGCGTGCTTGTGTGGAATCACATCGATTGAGATTTCCATTCAGCAGAATGATCGGTGTTGGAACTGTTGACAAGAACCAAGACGGGTGCCGATCTGGAGCAGGAGGTGAGATGAAGACCGATGTTGTTGCATAGCTTCACACATTTTGAAAACCTGGTGATAGCATGGTTGTTGATGGGGGGGGGGGGGGGGGGGGGTCCTTGTTCTCCCTACGGGTTGACAAGAGGTTTCAGAGGGAGATAGGTGAGACAAATGGAAAAAAAGGGAACTGCAGACATGTATTAAAGGGTATTGAGAAACTGTAGCTCATGACTTCAAGTCAACACGTTTTTTCGGAATGGCAGATCAGCCACAGGAAAAGCCTCGATCTACAGTGTAGATAATACCATTGAGTCCCTTCAACTTGAATTGGGCTGCAGAATAGAGCGAGAAACTCAGCAGCCCTTGTTGTTGTTTTATACCTGGGTTGGCTTTTCTCCATTAATACGACACCATCAGTAATTCCTATTGAATCCCCTGCAATTCAACGTTTACTATTATAACCACATGTTTTAAAGTTTAGGAATTCGCTGTGTGTTCCCTAAGCTGAAACTCCTGATAAAGATTTTGACAGACATTTCTTCCTCCCCAGAGTTTTCATATTTTTTTTCGTTCTAAATGCTGTTCTCAATTTTTTTAATATTTCATTTTTTTTTTAAACTGTTTAATTATTTCTTTTTAGGTTTATCCATTTGCTATTTTTAGTAACAAAGTTTTTTTTTTCTTTTCTCCCTTCCTTTTATAGTTTCCATCATCTGAGTCTTCTTCTCCCTCTCCTCCTGTCCCTCCTGTCGTTATTTTTCGTGTTTAATTACAAGTAAAACGTTATTTTTTGTGTTTAATAAAACTATTATTTTGAGCGCTAGTTGATTTCTCTTTGTCCGATGACAAATTGTCGATACGAAATGTTTTCCTGCTGCTTAGAAAACAACAGCAGGAAAATATTTCGTTCAGATTTCGATTTTTATTGTCATTGCTAAGTAGTGTCGTGAAAGTACCTGCGATGCACTTTTGGTGGGGGCTTACTTTGTTTGTGTGTCCCGTTACGGTTCAATCTCTCTCACCCGAGGCGATGATGGCGATCGTAAGGGCCCTAGTTTGGAATCTCCAGAATGCATATAGATTCTGTCATTTATTTGTTGTTCAATGTCATGTATCTATCTATCTACATTTCAACATACTCCAATCAATCAATCTATCTCATCTATCTATCTATCTATCTATCTATCTATCTATCTATCTATCTATCTATCTATCTATCTATCTATCTATCTATCTATCTATTTATCTCTCTATCTATCTATTCTACTCAGTCTGCCTGCCTGTTTTGTCTGTCTGTTGCTGTCTGTCTATCCATCAGTCCTGCATGCCTGTCTGTTTGTCTGTCTGCCTGTCTGTCTGCCTGTGTCTGTCTGTCTTTTCGTCTGTCCTGTATGTCTTTTTTCTCTATCTTTCCTTTCTTACAAGTGCCTTCCACATTTGGGCTACGGTCGCTAATGATGATGTAAAAGTGCATATGTTTTCAATGTCGAACAGAAAATAACAGCATAATCCCAGAAAGTATCCGTCAACTAACATTTTTTTCACAGTTATCTCCCGCTGATTTCCCGCCGTGTTTTCACACCTAACCAAGCCATTCACTCTTGGCATCGAATATTGGTCTTTCTTGTGTTGATGATAATTGGGATTTCTCCTAAAATAATCTTTCCCACGTCACCGGAGTCAATGCCATATTATTTTTATTTTAATACGAGGGCCATTTAGCTTCAGCAATGTCCGCATCACTCCTTGTGTCGATCCTGGCGGTCTGTGAAGAGACAAAGAAAACAGGATCACTGCTCACTCGGGCGTAAAAGGCGACTATTGTAATGTTTTACGTGGGGCTAGCAACCTCATCATGTAACAGTTGTTGTACCGTAAAAGGCGACTATTGTAATGTTTTACGTGGGGCTAGCAACCTTATCATGTAACGAACGTTGTACCGTAAAAGGCGACTATTGTAATGTTTTACGTGGGGCTAGCAACCTTATCATGTAACAAACGTTGTACCGTAAAAGGCGACTATTGTAATGTTTCACGTGGGGCTGGCAACCTTATCATGTAACAACCGTTGTACCGTAAAAGGCGACTATTGTAATGTTTTACGTGGGGCTGGCAACCTTATCATGTAACAGACGTTGTACCGTAAAAGGCGACTATTGTAATGTTTTACGTGGGGCTGGCAACCTTATCATGTAACAAACGTTGTACCGTAAACCACAACTGTAGGGAACATGTGCTATGACGCAGCCTTGTTGTGTTGGCTCCTGTGGTGGATCAATGCTTCTTTAATGAGCAAACTAAGGGAGATAAATAAATTAATGAATATCCTCATTATCATCCGTTCGTTTTCCTCCTCGTATAACATGGGGATGGATGCACAGATTTATACTGAGTTGTCTTCTTTTGGTTCTGGTTTTAAGGACCATCTCCGTTGCACATGGAGAATTCCATCAGTGAACCGATCTCCTCCCTTAGATCACACAAGGAGGATCTCAGCACAGTGCACGAACTCCGTAGCACCGGCGAGGATCCCAATGTTTGTGTACAGGAATCACACAATCTATAATTATGTTTGTAGTGGGTCGGTTTTCCTAATTCTGTAAATTTTGCCAGGGCAGCCATTACGATTTCAAACCTCCAAGGGATATTTAACGTACACAACCTGCACACGGGACCTCCTGCTTTCACCCTTATCCGAGAAGGCTAGACAACCGATCTCACGACCCAGTGAGACCTGGTGATAGTGTCAGCGTCTCTTCTGAGGATGTGGCCAACCGAATTCCAGCGTCGATCCGGGTTAGCAGTTCTTGGTTGGTGATGGTATTCGACCAGAAAGTTCACAGACTTTTTCCTAAACATGTTGTGTGTAAAGAGGACAGTTTGGAATTGTCCTTTTCTTTTGCTCTCCAACATTATATACCGTACAGAAGTACAGAAATTACGCAGCTCTCATATATTTTTAATGGTGTTTGTGCTGTACTGGGAGGATTTCCAGATGTTATTTAGGTTGGCGAAGGTTATTCTGACTTTATTCATTCTGTTACTGATGTCTTTGCCTGTTCCGCTATCTGGTGTTACTATGTTTCTTAAGTACGTAAATATGTTTGTATTTTCTAGCTCTTGGTCCCGTATTTTTATGGGTGTAGGATTTCTTACATTTATTGTCATGACTTCTGTCTTCTTGAGATTAATGTTTAATCTCATCTGTTGGCTACATTTATTCAGTCTGTCTGTTTTTTTCTTGGATGTGTTGATGTGAATGTGCTAGTGTGATAGAGTACTGTAATTTTATTTTTCAAGAGGCCCCATGTTTCTTCTCCTCGCATTATTTACGTGTTTTAATGTGGAATTTTATTTTATCCACTCCATGTTTCTTCTCCATGATTAGTAATGGAGTTCAGTCTTTCTTGTAGGGAATTAATTGCGTTTTTATAGGGATTACTGTAGAGTCTAATACAGATTTGCACCAGTCTTCCTTTCCATAAATTTAATTGCTATCCCGAGGGTTTTTCTTTGTTAAAGTAATCGCGGTCATTTTATGGTATAGCAGCGCGTGAGTATTAATTGGGAGGGGTGGAAATTTTCCGTTGGTAAATAACCTCTACCCAGGTACATAGAACGGGCGCTAGGAACGAATCATAAAATTATATTTGCTCACGCGGTCAGCATAACATGATTTAACATGACGCAATAAAAATGCAAATATATAAACCAATAAAACGGTATTGAATCAGTTCTACAAAATAACGCTTCACATGAAACAAAGGACGTTTCGGGTTTTACCCTTCGTCAGCCACAAACAGGTGACAAAGACAAGAAATTACATATAGGCACTACAAAAAAAAAAAAACATACGATAATGAGAAACAATAAGAGAATCACAAAACGGAAAACCATTTGCTGTACCTGTTTTCGTTTCGTGGTAATATATTTTGTGAGCTTCTCTTATTGTTTCTCATTATCGTATGTTTTTGTAGTGCCTATATGTAATTTTTGTCTTTGTCATCTGTTTGTGGCTGACGAAGGGTAAAACCCGAAACGTCCTTGTTTCATGTGAACCGTTATTTGTAGAACTGATTCAATACCGTTTTATTGGTTTATATACTTATATTCCTTACCAGTTTTACAGCAGCCCCTTATTTTATTTACTTATGCAATAAAAATGCGTGCGGTCGGGATAAACATGACTCACTAGATGCTTTCAATTTAATTGGCCGGGGGTCAAGTTTTATTTAATTCCGGAATAATTATTGGTTCTAGAAGGACGCGAGGCATTGACGTATGGCTTGGGTTCTGGCGCGTTTTTCTTGAATAAATAAGAAAGTAAATCTAGTCGCGGTCTCTCTGATGAAAAATTGCCGGCCGTGAATCTAAGTCATATAGTCTGCTCAAATTTCAGAAACTCGAGTTAGTGATTATGTCGTCAAACTTTATTAGCAGGGTAGTTAGATCGTTTAAAATAAAGTCTTAGCCCGTTTCAGTAAAGTTCTCTTCGGGAAGTTGATTTAAAG
Source organism: Oreohelix idahoensis (assembly GCA_024509875.1). Classification (NCBI taxonomy): domain Eukaryota; kingdom Metazoa; phylum Mollusca; class Gastropoda; order Stylommatophora; family Oreohelicidae; genus Oreohelix; species Oreohelix idahoensis. Next base: position 8,378 of record JAMPIV010004589.1, on the reverse strand, counting down.
CGAATTTAACTTGAAGTGCCATCAATTACTATCTTAGAGAAAGTTTTTAATGTAAGAGTTGCATATAATTATTCTGGGATAAGTAGTTCGATGTTTTGTTGGTATAGCGGTTTGAGACATTAAGTGTGTGCTCTGTAATATTTAAAGAAGGTCTGTAGAAAATCCCGCATCTTTGATTTATGATAATTTACAGAATATACGGGAGCGGATTGGTGTAAATTTAAGCACGTGTATACTGTTATTAAATTTAGTATTAATTCGGGACGATATTCAGTTGGATGAGGAGGAGTGAAGTTAACATTATTGAGAATACAGGAATGCGTTTATTTAACTGCGGGGGTTAAATTGATAACCTTGATTGTGTGTAATTTTTGACAGTAAGAATATGCAAGCGTAAATTGTATCCGTTGTTTATTGTGCATTTTATTACTGTGTAGTCAGAAGATAAGAGATGAAAATTATATTTCTGATAAGGGAGAAATTTTTATCACATAGAGATGTAATTTATTTTACAAAGATGGTGTATATAACTTTGTAATCGATAGAACGGATTTAGGTCAGCCTGAAATAATTAAGTAGACCTAGTATTTTAGTACAGGGTTCACTCAGTGATAAAGTAGCCCAAAGTATTACGGACAGGAGTTCGAACTGTTTGGATTTCTTGTGGCTAGACATGCATAACAAAAGATTAGGTCAGCGGTGTCTGGGAGTTATTTCCAGACCGTTGTTTACTTTGAAAACTGGGTAGAGAAAAGAAGTGTATATGATGCTGACCTTTCGGGCATAAATATTTGTTTGTCGCTTAGTGCGAAAATAGAGCAGGAGATAGCCAGGGGAGTTTAGGAAGTAAGGGAGATATATGTTAGAGAGGAGTATATTATTGATGTGTTGTATAGCTGTTGCATTTCTTTGTCTACAGCAGTTCACGGCACAGTGGAGTGCGTAATTTGTCCCTACAAATTAGCCAAGGCAAAGTTTTGGCATCTCAGAAGCCGAGAGCTTGAGATATCACCAGAGGCAAAGAAAAATTAAAATACGTTTTTCCAGGCAGGAAAGACATTCTTCAGCTGGACGGGATTAGTCATATAAAATCCAGAGCTCTGAGCTTTTTGTTGTTACACACGCAAATTGGCACATTGCCAGCGCTGGTGTAATTTCGTTTTCTTCACGGCCACAATAAAGTCGTTGCTCTAAACCCGAAGAGGGGTAACGGGGCCAATTTAAGAAGTTGTCCAGCACCAGTGAAGCTTCTACAGTTTGCTTCAAGTACCTCGTGCTTGATACCCAAGTCATCAGTGCAGTAACCAGAAACAGGAAAAAGGGTTAACATTCCTGGTTCTGAATGTTAACGAGAGAAGGGGCGTAACGGAGACGCCATATCAGCAGACGAAGAGTGTCAGAGAGACACTGAAGCCAGGCGGAGAGGAGAGAGAGATAGAGAGAAATAGCCGGGACCAGTAGGGTCTTATATTATCCTTAGAGGATAGCCTCTGAGCCATTGATGTAATAAAAGTCTACTAGCGTAGCAATAATAATGGTGTTAGTTAGTGGCGTGTATATCGACTTAAGAGCTTGAAAGCTGTGTAGGTAGTCGTTTAGGCATTGTCAGCAAGACAGTGACCGAAGTAATAGTAATAATAGCTGGTTGGAGTGGTGGCTCGAAATCCGAGACCACACCAAGTTCAGTGTGGTTTTTGTTTAATCTTAAATTCTTTTCCCCATACAGGTTGCAATTGTAGGTGAATTGTTGGGTTGATGATAAACCATTTTAATTGTGCTTTGTTTGTTTTCAGGTGTGCGAACACGCACTTTATTTCTTTGATATGTACTTGGTTTTTGTTTGGTGTAAATAAACTTTGAATTGTAGTCTGGATCAATTACTTTATTTACATACAGTAGCTATATGTTGTCTGTATATTGGTGTCTGTGGTCTTTAATTAAACCTTATCTCATTCGTGTAGTAAGAGGTGGTGGGGCTATAGCTATCGAATAAGTCACAAGTGCCAAGGGAGAGTCAATCTCGGTTCTCGCCCTTGGAGCCAATAGTCTCATCTTTCCTCCCCAGTCCCCATTTCCCTCTTGACTGTCATTTTCATCTAAAATCTATCTTCTTCAAGGACTATCCTTACCACGTTATAGAGTCTTGTCTCTATATTAAAGGCAAAAACCTCTAGTCTTAAATCCACTTCGTGACAGCGATTAGTGGAATGTCATCTGCGTAATCTAGATCGCCAATGTAGAGAAGGTTTGTCTATCTTATTCCTCTAAGAGGCATCCCGCTGTTGTCTGGCGCAAATCCACCTAGTGTAATGACAGTTAAAAAACAGAGTGTGTTTATAAGGGACCCATCCCTGCTAGGCAATCCTGTTTTTTCACCTCAACAGTTCTTAGGTTTATCTGCCCAACACCGCGTGCGAAATTAGTATACAACGCTTTTAATGATGCAGACCATGCACTTAGGTATTCCATAAGCCCCTGCCCAGTATTTTTTCCATAGGCTGTCCCCGTGTGTATGCTGTCAAAATGCCTTTTCAAACTCAACAACATTTATAAAACAGCTGCCTCTGCCATTCTGAACACTCCTCTGTTATATTCCTGAGGGTGAGCATATGATGTGCACATTGTCTGTTTTCTTCTGAAGCCTAGTACTGTATATACTTAATCGAGACTTATTTTCATGCTATTGAGTTGAATCTCACTGTAACTTCCGCAATGTACACTGTAGTACTTCACACAAAACATGATACATTTATCTTGTTAAAATCTTATTGCAGGTAATTTCTTTCCATCTTCATGGTAAATTACAGATGATTGGTCAGTGTTCACTTTTTTAAGAAAGGAATTTTATAGGTAATTAGGAAAACGATTAGTTTCATGTCAGTATATAATTATTTACTATTACATTGCCGGTTTCGTGTTTCTTGTTTTTTAAAATGTTATTGTTCTTTATTTTTTATATTCTATTTTCAATTTTTATTATTTTGTTTAAATACATTTCAGCACATTCACGTCTGTCTGTAGCGCCCAACATCAAACCCTGATTGCAGCATAAACAACGTATGCTAAGCTGATGACTTAGTGTAATAGCAGAAACGAAAAATGATCTACAAACACATTTTGTTAGATACAGAGGTCAAATCAACTGCAGTAACTGGACTCAGCTTGAACAGCTATAAAACAGTAAAAGTAGTTATCTCATAGCAAATAACACCATCTGAATGCAGGTTAAAGATTGTGACATAATTTGCGCGCTCTCTTCTCCTCTCCGGCAGTATTGAACTTCATTTGTTGTGCGTACTGAATTAGGTGCATTATTCTATTGTTATCACACTCTTTTTCCCTACTGCCATTGTTCACGTTTCACGCTTCGATGCATCACAGGGCCAGAAAAGCGTAACGCCCATCCCTGCGAGATTAATTGAGTCCTTAAAACGTGATAATGCCACATGGACTCCAAATAAATGCGAGCAGGACGTGTTTGCTTAAGTTTGCATAATTACTTCCGACATGACTGAAGGATTAAGTGATTATAGATAAACGCAATCTTGGAAGACATCTAGAAGAGCGAGCAGGACGAATGATGTAAGGAAACTTCCGGACAACTTGGTTATGATCAGGCAAAATGTAAAACGTAACGTAAACATTACCAAGAATTGACGGATGTAACAACTCCATATACGGAGGATGACTTTAATATTTTTGTTTCAAACGCATGAGTCCCATGCAGAAACACTACATGAGGAAAAGTTTTTTCATAATATTAACTTTGAATGTATTGGTTGGCATTTGAGGCGTCAGTAAACAACCGCGCTGATTGAGATTTTGGTCAGAAAACGCCAGGGTGGAACCTACGATATAACGTAGAAAAAAAAATGTTTGATATATGGCACTACTACATTCCTGAAATCGTCAACGTAAACAGCTCGGACCTTTGCCACAGAAAAGAAATAGTGTTGGATTCTGAATTTATAGAACCGGACAAAAAAAGTATTTAGAGCATCCTCTGTACATCAGTAGAAAACTCGCCAACATTAATGCGGCAGCCCGAAGATTCTACAGACCACTCACAAGTCACAGAGGGATTCGCTGAGATAGAAATAGTACCCCCAGACGTTGTGTTCGATGCATCTGTGGTTAAGTTGTGCCCAAGACTATTTTGACCTGAGCAAGACGTCCCTAAGACTTGCCTATCTCCGCCCTCTCCTCCCCTACTGATTTCTGCTCTTGGGTTAAGTAGTGCAAAGAAATAACACCAAGTCTCACCGCCTTCAATGAGCAGACGGAGTGTCAAAATACTTCATGAGTTCTGATACCATGCCAACTAATCTGATTAAATGCTTTGAAATCATAATTTTCTGTACGTATTTTTTTTTTCATTTTTTTAATATTAATTAGTTTTTTTTAAATTTTAATTTTAATTTATTAAAATGTTTTTTTTAATTAACACTACTTAATTTGATTATGACTGCATACTGTAAACGCGGCAGCAGCGCACGCTGTTAAATTACCTTTATAATGTTGCATACTGGCCTCCATATTAATGCTTAAAAGTAACATGTGGAATGAAAGGATATAATCATGCAAGATAAATGAGAGTGAGGAAGGCAAGAATGTTAGACGGGCCTGCGCGCCCAATTTCTTAACCCTTCGAAAATAAAGTAGTTGTTCGTTTCATCGTCTCCTGTTCTAGTTGCTAGGGTGAGTTGTACACATTTTTTATACTTTGAATTTTACTGGTTTGAAACTAGCTAGGATGTTAAAGATTCAATACGGCGGGCATGGCAACCTCAGCCATGTGAAAAGTATAACATTCATATAAACCTCCACAGCAAGCGCGCTGGTGATTTGCTTTCATGTGTTTTAGTTCTCTCGCGGAAGAGCACACATAAGCAGAGGGGTAGCTATCCCTGTGACTCCAAGTGTAGAAAGGAAGTGGCGATTATGATGACATCATATGTAATACTTACTTTCAATTTGAAATGAGTTGTTTAGTACGAGCATTGTCCCCGATTAAAGTTGATCTTTCTTCACATAGGCACAAGCCAAACACGTGCCACTTTCCCCCAGTACTGCACTGTCCGTTGAAATTTTTTTTCATTACGTCTATCATAAACCGAATGGTAGGTTTTTTAATACCCCTCACATCCTCCTGAGTTATATGATAATATGCGACCTCACAGGAGAAGCAAAAATTCGGATAAAAGAATCGGTGAAGACACACCATGCAGTGGAAGAAAGGCGCATGATCTAAATCAGGAAAACAAATACTTAGCGGCGGGAATGTGTTATGCTTTTATTCCCCTCTAAAGTTTGGATGGGTACGGTCTGTGAGAGACCATGTTGAGGTTTCTACTCACATTACCAGCTGTACTAGTCTGTGGATTCGAAGCTTAAGATCCGAGCACGTGAAACCCACATTCTTCCACCTACAATGCGCCTTGACTAGGAAGCGGTTACCTCCAGAAATCCCTTTGGATGACGTGCCCTCGGCACAGAGACAGAAGTGACACGGAACCAGCAGCATCAACATTCCAGCAATTTATGAAGCTAAGTTATAAGTTTAAAGCATGGTCAAATCTTACCTTACTTACTTAATTAGTTTCGTTCCCCTTCTACCGTGAGGAGTAGTAGCAGGTTTTGGAAGAGAGAGCTGTCTTCTTCCTCCTGGCCTGGTTCCACTCTAGTCCTCGTCCTTCAAAGATTGTTTATTAAATGTTGTCCCTCCCAATCGGGTCTCAGGGTCCGTGGTTTCCTCGGGGTCCTGGGATCCCTTGGCTCTTTGGTTTCCTCCCCCAATGCTTGTCTGGTATCCCAATCCCGCATCTTCTCGCCATTTCTGGCAGACATGTGCCAAAAACCCATCTCACGTTGAGGACCGCCCCCCCCCCCCCTTTTTTATTGTCCGCCCCCACGTTGTGGGTCTTGCAAGGGGGTAGGGATGTTAAGGCCTTGACGTAAAATCGTCAGGGTTCTGCGGAACCATCTCTCTCTTGTAACTTTCAACCACCTTCCTCAGATACCTCCATTTCTGACAGGTTTGGGATCTGGCTTTTATGGGTGGTATTTCATTGCCCATGAACTCGCAAATCCTCCATAAGTCCAGACTGGGACATACAGGTGGAGCGGTATACAGCAGGTCGAAATCAAAAGACGAAGATTTTTTTCCATCTCCCCGAAACCGAGATTGCATATGATGAACCCATAATTTCGCCTAATAATTAATATTTCATATTTCTATGATTAACATTTGAGTTCCAACATAATTGAATCCTTTAATTGCGTTTGGGTGGTCCCGTAAAAATTTTATCTGAGAGAGTTTTCTGAATTGGATATTGGTTCCTTTAGAGTGTAAGAATGATAAGATGAAGGGCACTGTGAGAATAAGGATTTAGGAAAGTGAAGGGTAGTATTATTCACAAGTGCAGGACGAGGGACGGTGCAAGGCACAGTCCCACTTATTGAACGCGACAAATATTTTGGTCTCTCAACACTAACTCCTAACCACCACTCTTCTGAAACAAACAATTGTTTGTCAGTTCCAGTCGCTCAGGCGCCCACATAGATTTGGTGATTCTGACGAAAAACGTACAAGCATAAAGCATACGATAACAAATATGGGGAAATGTTGGGTTTTGGGCCAGCCGACACCCCAATGCTAATAAAGTTTTAAATACCTTTATTATCATAAAATCTCAAGTCACAAAACTAATTATCAATTTACGTCAGTCAGAAATCATTGGGTTACAAAATACAAAATGACAAGGGGGGAGGGGGGTTTTGCGGAGAAGTATCCACTACACCTTTTCCCTGCTTGTATTTACTAACACAAGAAAAGACACACGGTCCCAACAGACAGGGGCCCGGGGGGGGGTGGATGATGATGAATCAGTGCAGATAGGCCCAATTTAACCCAACGGTTAAATTTATTACTCTGAGACAAAGGGGTTACAGTACAATACAGGGGTCTAGAGGATAGCAAGGGTTCTCCATCCCCCATCCCCCTCTCAACCACCAACCCCCTTACCTCAACACATCCCTCCCCTCTCACTCCCCCTCCCTTCTCCCACAAATGTTTTCCCCCTCCCCCCCCCCCTTTATTTTCAACAAAGATTTTTACGGGAGGGGAAATGCCACACAGTGTTAAACAATCCCCGCTAGAGAAAGAGGAAATCCAGTAACAATGAATACAAGTTACGCCTTGACAAATACTAGGTTCGACACATAATAATAAAGGGTAAAATAGATCAACTCGGCTCCTGTTCATTCAAATAATAACAAACAAACCCAGCTTGTGATAGGCCTACACCACCGTTCACGCTTTCACCGAACTACTCCTTTTTCTTCTTTCTTTACTTTTTAACCGACTCGTGTGGAATTCTGACCCATTCCTAGGCACACTATACCAACCATACCACAGCACTAAAACTATCGGCTTAGGTTAAAGGTATTTTCTTCGTTGTAGCTACAGCCCAAGATTAGCGGGTTGTTGAAGTTAACAACAGTTGTCTCTTATATACGCCCTGGGACGGTGGAAGTTAAACGGTTACTGTTTGTTTATTAGATCACGTTTCCTCAGGATGGCACGGCCACTTGGGCTAGGGGTGAGGGGTATGGTGTGGTTCTAAGATTGCACAAGCTGGTGGAGCATAACTTTCTTTTGGTGTTTGGGTGTGGGGGGCCGTAATGGTCCACAAACTACAAACAAAACTGGTAACGGTTCTTTCTTTCTTTCTTCGGTAGCGGGGGGGGGGGGGGGGGGGGGGAGGGGCGGGGGGATTAAAACCACTTAATAACTTGACAGCAGTGTTCAGTAAATCTACTGTTCTTCTTTTTCCCAAATAGAGTATGAGTAAATTATTGCTACTCTGGCAAACTGTCTCTTCCAGTTTGTGAACTCTTTAAAACGACTATTAAATGAATTGGGATTTTTAAAACAGTCTTTGGGTTTGCTTTATTTTTTTTACTGTAAACCTTCAGAATAGCTGAATTTCACAACCGATCGCCAAAAAGATTAAAATTTGTTAAATATGTTCATAAGTCACTGGAGTAATCAACTGAGTCGGCAGACTCTGTATAATATTTTTATTGTTTATTAAATCTGCTGGGCTTAATTCTGATTAATTGCCTGCTTAATTGCCTGCTTAATTGCTGGATGTGCGAGGGTTAGAAAGATCATTCTGGATGCAAATAAAAAAACATGACAATGCAATGAAATCATATTAAAATCTACCCCCCGCCGCCATACATTTACAGACTTATTTTCTTCTGCAACTTGCAGTCTTTTCAATTAATAAATCACACAAACACAAAGAAAAAGCTCCTCGTGAAGTTAAAGTTAAAAAGCACATTCTATCTAACAGAAATAAACTAGTATTAAA
>JAMPIV010004588.1:35000-69839 GCA_024509875.1 Oreohelix idahoensis | reverse complement strand
CCCAACATTGGAAGGAAAGTCAGACGCTGGTCTTAAACAGCTTGACGGTCAATTACAAAAGGGTAGCGTTTCTTAGTTACCGACTGTGTCCTAAACAACGCTATACACGTCATAATCGATCGTGTATGAAGCGTTCACTATTGAAATTAAAAAAAAACATATATCGGCAATATATTAAAGTCTTAACCTTTTCTATTGCACGTCTGGTAACTTTATGCAGGACGGCGTTAATATCAATCTCCGTAACAGGATACCGCATTAGACCAGGTTCTTATTTCTTTCAGGAAACCCGCTTTTAGAAACCCAGCGTTCTTTCATTACAGTAAAACACCCGCTTTAGAGAGAGCCATGTTTTCGAGTACAGGAACCTGCTTTTAGAGTGGGGGGGTGTTGTGGGTGGGTGTGGGGTGCGGTGACCTGAGAGGACGGGGTGTGGGGGTGGTGTCGTGGTTCTTCGAGAGGGTAGGGGGTTCCTGTACAGAAAACCTGGTCTAAAGCGGGTTCCTGTACAGGAAAACCTGGTCTAAAGCGGGTTCCTGTGCAGAAAACCTGGTCTAAAGCGGGTTCCTGTGCAGAAAACCTGGTCTAAAGCGGGTTCCTGTGCAGAAAACCTGGTCTAAAGCGGGTTCCTGTGCAGAAAACCTGGTCTAAAGCGGGTTCCTGTGCAGAAAACCTGGTCTAAAGCGGGTTTTCTGCACAGGAACCCGCTTTAGACCAGGTTTTCTGCACAGGAACCCGCTTTAGACCAGGTTTTCTGCACAGGAACCCGCTTTAGACCAGGTTTTCTGCACAGGAACCCGCTTTAGACCAGGTTTTCAAAGGTTTTCTGCACAGGAACCCGCTTTAGACCAGGTTTTCTGCACAGGAACCCGCTTTAGACCAGGGTTTCTGCACAGGAACCCGCTTTAGACCAGGTTTTCTGCACAGGAACCCGCTTTAGACCAGGTTTTCTGCACAGGAACCCGCTTTAGACCAGGTTTTCTGCACAGGAACCCGCTTTAGACCAGGTTTTCTGCACAGGAACCCGCTTTAGACCAGGTTTTCTGCACAGGAACCCGCTTTAGACCAGGTTTTCTGCACAGGAACCCGCTTTAGACCAGGTTTTCTGCACAGGAACCCGCTTTAGACCAGGTTTTCTGCACAGGAACCCTTTTTAGACCAGGTTTTCTGCACAGGAACCCGCTTTAGACCAGGTTTTCTGCACAGGAACCCGCTTTAGACCAGGTTTTCTGCACAGGAACCCGCTTTAGACCAGGTTTTCTGCACAGGAACCCGCTTTAGACCAGGTTTTTGCACAGGAACCCGCTTTAGACCAGGTTTTCTGCACAGGAACCCGCTTTAGACCAGGTTTTCTGCACAGGAACCCGCTTTAGACCAGGTTTTCTGCACAGGAACCCGCTTTAGACCAGGTTTTCTGCACAGGAACCCGCTTTAGACCAGGTTTTTCTGCACAGGAACCCGCTTTAGACCAGGTTTTCTGCACAGGAACCCGCTTTAGACCAGGTTTTCTGCACAGGAACCCGCTTTAGACCAGGTTTTCTGTACAGGAACCCGCTTTAGACCAGGTTTTCGGTACAGGAACCCGCTTTAGACCAGGTTTTCTGTACAGGAACCCGCTTTAGACCAGGTTTTCTGTACAGGAACCCGCTTTAGACCAGGTTTTCTGCACAGGAACCCGCTTTAGACCAGGTTTTCTGCACAGGAACCCGCTTTAGACCAGGTTTTCTGCACAGGAACCCGCTGCAGACCAGGTTTTCTGCACAGGAACCCGCTTTAGACCAGGTTTTCTGCACAGGAACCCGCTTTAGACCAGGTTTTCTGCACAGGAACCCGCTTTAGACCAGGTTTTCTGCACAGGAACCCGCTTTAGACCAGGTTTTCTGCACAGGAACCCGCTTTAGACCAGGTTTTCTGCACAGGAACCCGCTTTAGACCATGTTTTCTGCACAGGAACCCGCTTTAGACCAGGTTTTCTGCACAGGAACCCGCTTTAGACCAGGTTTTCTGCACAGGAACCCGCTTTAGACCAGGTTTTCTGCACAGGAACCCGCTTTAGACCAGGTTTTCTGCACAGGAACCCGCTTTAGACCAGGTTTTCTGCACAGGAACCCGCTTTAGACCAGGTTTTCTGCACAGGAACCCGCTTTAGACCAGGTTTTCTGCACAGGAACCCGCTTTAGACCAGGTTTTCTGCACAGGAACCCGCTTTAGACCAGGTTTTCTGCACAGGAACCCGCTTTAGACCAGGTTTTCTGCACAGGAACCCGCTTTAGACCAGGTTTTCTGCACAGGAACCCGCTTTAGACCAGGTTTTCTGCACAGGAACCCGCTTTAGACCAGGTTTTCTGCACAGGAACCCGCTTTAGACCAGGTTTTCTGCACAGGAACCCGCTTTAGACCAGGTTTTCTGCACAGGAACCCGCTTTAGACCAGGTTTTCTGCACAAGAACCCGCTTTAGACCAGGTTTTCTGCACAGGAACCCGCTTTAGACCAGGTTTTCTGCACAGGAACCCGCTTTAGACCAGGTTTTCTGCACAGGAACCCGCTTTAGACCAGGTTTTCTGCACAGGAACCCCCGTTAGACCAGGTTTTCTGCACAGGAACCCGCTTTAGACCAGGTTTTCTGCACAGGAACCCGCTTTAGACCAGGTTTTCTGCACAGGAACCCGCTTTAGACCAGGTTTTCTGCACAGGAACCCGCTTTAGACCAGGTTTTCTGCACAGGAACCCGCTTTACACCAGGTTTTCTGCACAGGAACCCGCTTTAGACCAGGTTTTCTGCACAGGAACCCGCTTTAGACCAGGTTTTCTGCACAGGAACCCGCTTTAGACCAGGTTTTCTGCACAGGAACCCGCTTTAGACCAGGTTTTCTGCACAGGAACCCGCTTTAGACCAGGTTTTCTGCACAGGAACCCGCTTTAGACCAGGTTTTCTGCACAGGAACCCGCTTTAGACCAGGTTTTCTGCACAGGAACCCGCTTTAGACCAGGGTTTCTGCACAGGAACCCGCTTTAGACCAGGTTTTCTGCACAGGAACCCGCTTTAGACCAGGTTTTCTGCACAGGAACCCGCTTTAGACCAGGTTTTCTGCACAGGAACCCGCTTTAGACCAGGTTTTCTGCACAGGAACCCGCTTTTGACCAGGTTTTCTGCACAGGAACCCGCTTTAGACCAGGTTTTCTGCACAGGAACCCGCTTTAGACCAGGTTTTCTGCACAGGAACCCGCTTTAGACCAGGTTTTCTGCACAGGAACCCGCTTTTAGACCAGGTTTTCTGCACAGGAACCCGCTTTAGACCAGGTTTTCTGCACAGGAACCCGCTTTAGACCAGGTTTTCTGTACAGGAACCCGCTTTAGACCAGGTTTTCTGCACAGGAACCCGCTTTAGACCAGGTTTTCTGCACAGGAACCCGCTTTAGACCAGGTTTGCTGCACAGGAACCCGCTTTAGACCAGGTTTTCTGCACAGGAACCCGCTTTAGACCAGGTTTTCTGCACAGGAACCCGCTTTAGACCAGGTTTTCTGCACAGGAACCCGCTTTAGACCAGGTTTTCTGCACAGGAACCCGCTTTCGACCAGGTTTTCTGCACAGGAACCCGCTTTAGACCAGGTTTTCTGCACAGGAACCCGCTTTAGACCAGGTTTTCTGCACAGGAACCCGCTTTAGACCAGGTTTTCTGCACAGGAACCCGCTTTAGACCAGGTTTTCTGCACAGGAACCGCTTTAGACCAGGTTTTCTGCACAGGAACCCGCTTTAGACCAGGTTTTCTGCACAGGAACCCGCTTTAGACCAGGTTTTCTGCACAGGAACCCGCTTTAGACCAGGTTTTCTGCACAGGAACCCGCTTTAGACCAGGTTTTCTGCACAGGAACCCGCTTTAGACCAGGTTTCTGCACAGGAACCCGCTTTAGACCAGGTTTTCTGCACAGGAACCAGGTTTAGACCAGGTTTTCTGCACAGGAACCCGCTTTAGACCAGGTTTTCTGCACAGGAACCCGCTTTAGACCAGGTTTTCTGTACAGGAACCCGCTTTAGATCAGGTTTTCTGTACAGGAACCCGCTTTAGACCAGGTTTTCTGCACAGGAACCCGCTTTAGACCAGGTTTTCTGCACAGGAACCCGCTTTAGACCAGGTTTTTCTGCACAGGAACCCGCTTTAGACCAGGTTTTCTGCACAGGAACCCGCTTTAGACCAGGTTTTCTGCACAGGAACCCGCTTTAGACCAGGTTTTCTGCACAGGAACCCGCTTTAGACCAGGTTTTCTGCACAGGAACCCGCTTTAGACCAGGTTCTCTGTACAGGAACCCGCTTTAGACCAGGTTTTCTGCACAGGAACCCGCTTTAGACCAGGTTTTCTGCACAGGAACCCGCTTTAGACCAGGTTTTCTGCACAGGAACCCGCTTTAGACCAGGTTTTCTGTACAGGAACCCGCTTTAGACCAGGTTTTCTGTACAGGAACCCGCTTTAGACCAGGTTTTCTGTACAGGAACCCGCTTTAGACCAGGTTTTCTGCACAGGAACCCGCTTTAGACCAGGTTTTCTGCGCAGGAACCCGCTTTAGACCAGGTTTTCTGCACAGGAACCCGCTTTAGACCAGGTTTTCTGCACAGGAACCCGCTTTAGACCAGGTTTTCTGCACAGGAACCCGCTTTAGACCAGGTTTTCTGCACAGGAACCCGCTTTAGACCAGGTTTTCTGCACAGGAACCCGCTTTAGATCAATTTTTTCTGCACAGGAACCCGCTTTAGACCAGGTTTTCTGCACAGGAACCCGCTTTAGACCAGGTTTTCTGCACAGGAACCCGCTTTAGACCAGGTTTTCTGCACAGGAACCCGCTTTAGACCAGGTTTTCTGCACAGGAACCCGCTTTAGACCAGGTTTTCTGCACAGGAACCCGCTTTAGACCAGGTTTTCTGCACAGGAACCCGCTTTAGACCAGGTTTCTGCACAGGAACCCGCTTTAGACCAGGTTTTCTGCACAGGAACCCGCTTTAGACCAGGTTTTCTGCACAGGAACCCGCTTTAGACCAGGTTTTCTGCACAGGAACCCGCTTTAGACCAGGTTTTCTGCACAGGAACCCGCTTTAGACCAGGTTTTCTGCACAGGAACCCGCTTTAGACCAGGTTTTCTGCACAGGAACCCGCTTTAGACCAGGTTTTCTGCACAGGAACCCGCTTTAGACCAGGTTTTTTGCACAGGAACCCGCTTTAGACCAGGTTTTCTGCACAGGAACCCGCTTTAGACCAGGTTTTCTGCACAGGAACCCGCTTTAGACCAGGTTTTCTGCACAGGAACCCGCTTTTTTCCAGGTTTTCTGCACAGGAACCCGCTTTAGACCAGGTTTTCTGCACAGGAACCCGCTTTAGACCAGGTTTTCTGCACAGGAACCCGCTTTAGACCAGGTTTTCTGCACAGGAACCCGCTTTAGACCAGGTTTTTTGCACAGGAACCCGCTTTAGACCAGGTTTTCTGCACAGGAACCCGCTTTTCTGCACAGGAACCCGCTTTAGACCAGGTTTTCTGCACAGGAACCCGCTTTAGACCAGGTTTTCTGCACAGGAACCCGCTTTAGACCAGGTTTTCTGCACAGGAACCCGCTTTAGACCAGGTTTTCTGCACAGGAACCCGCTTTAGACCAGGTTTTCTGCACAGGAACCCGCTTTAGACCAGGTTTTCTGCACAGGAACCCGCTTTTTTTCATGATTCGGCGACCACCGACCGCTTTACTCCTGGCCTACAGGACGGGCTTCCGATTTAGTCCAGGTTTCGGGAGCAGGAACCCGCTTTAGACCAGGTTTTCTGCACAGGAACCCGCTTTAGACCAGGTTTTCTGCACAGGAACCCGCTTTAGACCAGGTTTTTCTGCACAGGAACCCGCTTTAGACCAGGTTTTCTGTACAGGAACCCGCTTTAGACCAGGTTTTCTGCACAGGAACCCGCTTTAGACCAGGTTTTCTGCACAGGAACCCGCTTTAGACCAGGTTTTCTGCACAGGAACCCGCTTTAGACCAGGTTTTCTGCACAGGAACCCGCTTGAGACCAGGTTTTCTGCACAGGAACCCGCTTTAGACCAGGTTTTCTGCACAGGAACCCGCTTTAGACCAGGTTTTTCTGCACAGGAACCCGCTTTAGACCAGGTTTTCTGCACAGGAACCCGCTTTAGACCAGGTTTTCTGCACAGGAACCCGCTTTAGACCAGGTTTTCTGCACAGGAACCCGCTTTAGACCAGGTTTTCTGCACAGGAACCCGCTTTAGACCAGGTTTTCTGCACAGGAACCCGCTTTAGACCAGGTTTTCTGCACAGGAACCCGCTTTAGACCAGGTTTTCTGCACAGGAACCCGCTTTAGACCAGGTTTTCTGCACAGGAACCCGCTTTAGACCAGGATTTCTGCACAGGAACCCGCTTTAGACCAGGTTTTCTGCACAGGAACCCGCTTTAGACCAGGTTTTCTGCACATGAACCCGCTTTAGACCAGGTTTTCTGCACAGGAACCCGCTTTAGACCAGGTTTTCTGCACAGGAACCCGCTTTAGACCAGGTTTTCTGCACAGGAACCCGCTTTAGACCAGGTTTTCTGCACAGGAACCCGCTTTAGACCAGGTTTTCTGCACAGGAACCCGCTTTAGACCAGGTTTTCTGCACAGGAACCCGCTTTAGACCAGGTTTTCTGCACAGGAACCCTTTTTAGACCAGGTTTTCTGCACAGGAACCCGCTTTAGACCAGGTTTTCTGCACAGGAACCCGCTTTAGACCAGGTTTTCTGCACAGGAACCCGCTTTAGACCAGGTTTTCTGCACAGGAACCCGCTTTAGACCAGGTTTTCTGCACAGGAACCCGCTTTAGACCTGGTTTTCTGCACAGGAACCCGCTTTAGACCAGGTTTTCTGCACAGGAACCCGCTTTAGACCAGGTTTTCTGCACAGGAACCCGCTTTAGACCAGGTTTTCTGCACAGGAACCCGCTTTAGACCAGGTTTTCTGCACAGGAACCCGCTTTAGACCAGGGTTTCTGCACAGGAACCCGCTTTAGACCAGGTTTTCTGCACAGGAACCCGCTTTAGACCAGGTTTTCTGCACAGGAACCCGCTTTAGACCAGGTTTTCTGCACAGGAACCCGCTTTAGACCAGGTTTTTCTGCACAGGAACCCGCTTTAGACCAGGTTTTCTGCACAGGAACCCGCTTTAGACCAGGTTTTCTGCACAGGAACCCGCTTTAGACCAGGTTTTCTGCACAGGAACCCGCTTTAGACCAGGTTTTCTGCACAGGAACCCGCTTTAGACCAGGTTTTCTGCACAGGAACCCGCTTTAGACCAGGTTTTTCTGTACAGGAACCCGCTTTAGACCAGGTTTTCTGCACAGGAACCCGCTTTAGACCAGGTTTTCTGCACAGGAACCCGCTTTAGACCAGGTTTTCTGCACAGGAACCCGCTTGAGACCAGGTTTTCTGCACAGGAACCCGCTTTAGACCAGGTTTTCTGCACAGGAACCCGCTTTAGACCAGGTTTTCTGCACAGGAACCCGCTTTAGACCAGGTTTTCTGCACAGAACCCACTTTAGACCAGGTTTTTCTGTACAGGAACCCGCTTTAGACCAGGTTTTCTGTACAGGAACCCGCTTTAGACCAGGTTTTCTGTACAGGAACCCGCTTTAGACCAGGTTTTCTGTACAGTAACCCGCTTTAGACCAGGTTTTCTGTACAGTAACCCGCTTTAGACCAGGTTTTCTGTACAGTAACCCGCTTTTGACCAGGTTTTCTGCACAGGATTCCGCTTTAGACCAGGTTTTCTGCACAGGAACCCGCTTTAGACCAGGTTTTCTGCACAGGAACCCGCTTTAGACCAGGTTTTTCTGTACAGGAACCCGCTTTAGACCAGGTTTTCTGTACAGGAACCCGCTTTAGACCAGGTTTTCTGCACAGGGAACCCGCTTTAGACCAGGTTTTCTGCACAGGAACCCGCTTTAGACCAGGTTTTCTGCACAGGAACCCGCTTTAGACCAGGTTTTCTGCACAGGAACCCGCTTTAGACCAGGTTTTCTGCACAGGAAACCGCTTTAGACCAGGTTTTCTGCACAGGAACCCGCTTTAGACCAGGTTTTCTGCACAGGAACCCGCTTTAGACCAGGTTTTCTGCACAGGAACCCGCTTTAGACCAGGTTTTCTGCACAGGAACCCGCTTTAGACCAGGTTTTCTGCACAGGAACCCGCTTTAGACCAGGTTTTCTGCACAGGAACCCGCTTTAGACCAGGTTTTCTGCACAGGAACCCGCTTTAGACCAGGTTTTCTGCACAGGACCCCGCTTTAGACCAGGTTTTCTGCACAGGAACCCGCTTTAGACCAGGTTTTCTGCACAGGAACCCGCTTTAGACCAGGTTTTCTGCACAGGAACCCGCTTTAGACCAGGTTTTCTGCACAGGAACCCGCTTTAGACCAGGTTTTCTGCACAGGAACCCGCTTTAGACCAGGTTTTCTGCACAGGAACCCGCTTTAGACCAGGTTTTCTGCACAGGAACCCGCTTTAGACCAGGTTTTCTGCACAGGAACCCGTTTTAGACCAGGTTTTCTGCACAGGAACCCGCTTTAGACCAGGTTTTCTGCACAGGAACCCGCTTTAGACCAGGTTTTCTGCACAGGAACCCGCTTTAGACCAGGTTTTCTGCACAGGAACCCGCTTTAGACCAGGTTTTCTGCACAGGAACCCGCTTTAGACCAGGTTTTCTGCACAGGAACCCGCTTTAGACCAGGTTTTCTGCACAGGAACCCGCTTTAGACCAGGTTTTCTGCACAGGAACCCGCTTTAGACCAGGTTTTCTGCACAGGAACCCGCTTCAGACCAGGTTTTCTGTACAGGAACCCGCTTTAGACCAGGTTTTCTGTACAGGAACCCGCTTTAGACCAGGTTTTCTGCACAGGAACCCGCTTTAGACCAGGTTTTCTGCACAGGAACCCGCTTTAGACCAGGTTTTCTGCACAGGAACCCGCTTTAGACCAGGTTTTCTGCACAGGAACCCGCTTTAGACCAGGTTTTCTGTACAGGAACCCGCTTTAGACCAGGTTTTCTGTACAGGAACCCGCTTTAGACCAGGTTTTCTGCACAGGAACCCGCTTTAGACCAGGTTTTCTGCACAGGAACCCGCTTTAGACCAGGTTTTCTGCACAGGAACCCGCTTTAGACCAGGTTTTCTGCACAGGAACCCTTTTTAGACCAGGTTTTCTGCACAGGAACCCGCTTTAGACCAGGTTTTCTGCACAGGAACCCGCTTTAGACCAGGTTTTCTGCACAGGAACCCGCTTTAGACCAGGTTTTCTGCACAGGAACCCGCTTTAGACCAGGTTTTCTGCACAGGAACCCGCTTTAGACCAGGTTTTCTGCACAGGAACCCGCTTTAGACCAGGTTTTCTGCACAGGAACCCGCTTGAGACCAGGTTTTCTGCACAGGAACCCGCTTTAGACCAGGTTTTCTGCACAGGAACCCGCTTTAGACCAGGTTTCTGCACAGGAACCCGCTTTAGACCAGGTTTTCTGCACAGGAACCCGCTTTAGACCAGGTTTTCTGCACAGGAACCCGCTTTAGACCAGGTTTTCTGCACAGGAACCCGCTTTAGACCAGGTTTTCTGCACAGGAACCCGCTTTAGACCAGGTTTTCTGCACAGGAACCCGCTTTAGACCAGGTTTTCTGCACAGGAACCCGCTTTAGACCAGGTTTTCTGCACAGGAACCCGCTTTAGACCAGGTTTTCTGCACAGGAACCCGCTTTAGACCAGGTTTTCTGCACAGGAACCCGCTTTAGACCAGGTTTTTTTGCACAGGAACCCGCTTTAGACCAGGTTTTCTGCACAGGAACCCGCTTGAGACCAGGTTTTCTGCACAGGAACCCGCTTTAGACCAGGTTTTCTGCACAGGAACCCGCTTTAGACCAGGTTTTCTGCACAGGAACCCGCTTTAGACCAGGTTTTCTGCACAGGAACCCGCTTTAGACCAGGTTTTTCTGTACAGGAACCCGCTTTAGACCAGGTTTTCTGTACAGGAACCCGCTTTAGACCAGGTTTTCTGCACAGGAACCCGCTTTAGACCAGGTTTTCTGCACAGGAACCCGCTTTAGACCAGGTTTTCTGCACAGGAACCCGCTTTAGACCAGGTTTTCTGCACAGGAACCTTTTTTAGACCAGGTTTTCTGCACAGGAACCCGCTTTAGACCAGGTTTTCTGCACAGGAACCCGCTTTAGACCAGGTTTTCTGCACAGGAACCCGCTTTAGACCAGGTTTTCTGCACAGGACCCCGCTTTAGACCAGGTTTTCTGCACAGGAACCCGCTTTAGACCAGGTTTTCTGCACAGGAACCCGCTTTAGACCAGGTTTTCTGCACAGGAACCCGCTTTAGACCAGGTTTTCTGCACAGGAACCCGCTTTAGACCAGGTTTTCTGCACAGGAACCCGCTTTAGACCAGGTTTTCTGCACAAGAACCCGCTTTAGACCAGGTTTTCTGCACAGGAACCCGCTTTAGACCAGGTTTTCTGCACAGGAACCCGCTTTAGACCAGGTTTTCTGCACAGGAACCCGCTTTAGACCAGGTTTTCTGCACAGGAACCCGCTTTAGACCAGGTTTTCTGCACAGGAACCCGCTTTAGACCAGGTTTTCTGCACAGGAACCCGCTTTAGACCAGGTTTTCTGCACAGGAACCCGCTTTAGACCAGGTTTTCTGCACAGGAACCCGCTTTAGACCAGGTTTTCTGCACAGGAACCCGCTTTAGACCAGGTTTTCTGCACAGGAACCCGCTTTAGACCAGGTTTTTCTGTACAGGAACCCGCTTTAGACCAGGTTTTCTGTACAGGAACCCGCTTTAGACCAGGTTTTCTGTACAGGAACCCGCTTTAGACCAGGTTTTCTGTACAGGAACCCGCTTTAGACCAGGTTTTCTGTACAGGAACCCGCTTTAGACCAGGTTTTCTGCACAGGAACCCGCTTTAGACCAAGTTTTCTGCACAGGAACCCGCTTTAGACCAGGTTTTCTGCACAGGAACCCGCTTTAGACCAGGTTTTCTGCACAGGAACCCGCTTTAGACCAGGTTTTCTGCACAGGAACCCGCTTTAGACCAGGTTTTCTGCACAGGAACCCGCTTTAGACCAGGTTTTCTGCACAGGAACCCGCTTTAGACCAGGTTTTCTGCACAGGAAACCGCTTTAGACCAGGTTTTCTGCACAGGAACCCGCTTTAGACCAGGTTTAGACCAGGTTTTCTGCACAGGAACCCGCTTTAGACCAGGTTTTCTGCACAGGAACCCGCTTTAGACCAGGTTTTCTGCACAGGAACCCGCTTTAGACCAGGTTTTCTGCACAGGAACCCGCTTTAGACCAGGTTTTCTGCACAGGAACCCGCTTTAGACCAGGTTTTCTGCACAGGAACCCGCTTTAGACCAGGTTTTCTGCACAGGAACCCGCTTTAGACCAGGTTTTTTTTTGCACAGGAACCCGCTTTAGACCAGGTTTTCTGCACAGGAACCCGCTTTAGACCAGGTTTTCTGCACAGGAACCCGCTTTAGACCAGGTTTTCTGCACAGGACCCCGCTTTAGACCAGGTTTTCTGCACAGGAACCCGCTTTAGACCAGGTTTTTTGCACAGGAACCCGCTTTAGACCAGGTTTTCTGCACAGGAACCCGCTTTAGACCAGGTTTTCTGCACAGGAACCCGCTTTAGACCAGGTTTTCTGCACAGGAACCCGCTTTAGACCAGGTTTTCTGCACAGGAACCCGCTTTAGACCAGGTTTTCTGCACAGGAACCCGCTTTAGACCAGGTTTTCTGCACAGGAACCCGCTTTAGACCAGGTTTTCTGCACAGGAACCAGCTTTAGACCAGGTTTTCTGCACAGGAACCCGCTTTAGACCAGGTTTTCTGTACAGGAACCCGCTTTAGACCAGGTTTTCTGTACAGGAACCCGCTTTAGACCAGGTTTTCTGCACAGGAACCCGCTTTAGACCAGGTTTTCTGCACAGGAACCCGCTTTAGACCTACCAGGTTTTCTGCACAGGAACCCGCTTTAGACCAGGTTTTCTGCACAGGAACCCGCTTTAGACCAGGTTTTCTGCACAGGAACCCGCTTTAGACCAGGTTTTCTGCACAGGAACCCGCTTTAGACCAGGTTTTCTGCACAGGAACCCGCTTTAGACCAGGTTTTCTGCACAGGAACCCGCTTTAGACCAGGTTTTCTGCACAGGAACCCGCTTTAAACCAGGTTTTCTGCACAGGAACCCGCTTTAGACCAGGTTTTCTGCACAGGAACCCGCTTTAGACCAGGTTTTCTGCACAGGAACCCGCTTTAGACCACCAGGTTTTCTGCACAGGACCCCGCTTTAGACCAGGTTTTCTGCACAGGAACCCGCTTTAGACCAGGTTTTCTGCACAGGAACCCGCTTTAGACCAGGTTTTCTGCACATGAACCCGCTTTAGACCAGGTTTTCTGCACAGGAACCCGCTTTAGACCAGGTTTTCTGTACAGGAACCCGCTTTAGACCAGGTTTTCTGCACAGGAACCCGCTTTAGACCAGGTTTTCTGCACAGGAACCCGCTTTAGACCAGGTTTTTCTGCACAGGAACCCGCTTTAGACCAGGTTTTCTGCACAGGAACCCGCTTTAGATCAATTTTTTCTGCACAGGAACCCGCTTTAGACCAGGTTTTCTGCACAGGAACCCGCTTTAGACCAGGTTTTCTGCACAGGAACCCGCTTTAGACCAGGTTTTCTGCACAGGAACCCGCTTTAGACCAGGTTTTCTGCACAGGAACCCGCTTTAGACCAGGTTTTCTGCACAGGAACCCGCTTTAGACCAGGTTTTCTGCACAGGAACCCGCTTTAGACCAGGTTTTCTGCACAGGAACCCGCTTTAGACCAGGTTTTCTGCACAGGAACCTGCTGTAGACCAGGTTTTCTGCACAGGAACCCGCTTTAGACCAGGTTTTCTGCACAGGAACCCGCTTTAGACCAGGTTTTCTGCACAGGAACCCGCTTTAGACCAGGTTTTCTGCACAGGAACCCGCTTTAGACCAGGTTTTCTGCACAGGAACCCGCTTTAGACCAGGTTTTCTGCACAGGAACCCGCTTTAGACCAGGTTTTTCTGCACAGGAACCCGCTTTAGACCAGGTTTTTCTGCACAGGAACCCGCTTTAGACCAGGTTTTCTGCACAGGAACCCGCTTTAGACCAGGTTTTCTGCACAGGAACCCGCTTTAGACCAGGTTTTCTGCACAGGACCCCGCTTTAGACCAGGTTTTCTGCACAGGAACCCGCTTTAGACCAGGTTTTCTGCACAGGAACCCGCTTTAGACCAGGTTTTTCTGCACAGGAACCCGCTTTAGACCAGGTTTTCTGCACAGGAACCCGCTTTAGACCAGGTTTTCTGCACAGGAACCCGCTTTAGACCAGGTTTTCTGCACAGGAACCCGCTTTA
This sequence comes from Oreohelix idahoensis, assembly GCA_024509875.1. Classification (NCBI taxonomy): domain Eukaryota; kingdom Metazoa; phylum Mollusca; class Gastropoda; order Stylommatophora; family Oreohelicidae; genus Oreohelix; species Oreohelix idahoensis. The sequence continues at coordinate 56,384 of JAMPIV010004588.1, read as the reverse complement.
GACCAGGTTTTCTGCACAGGAACCCGCTTTAGACCAGGTTTTCTGCACAGGAACCCACTTTAGACCAGGTTTTCTGCACAGGAACCCGCTTTAGACCAGGTTTTCTGCACAGGAACCCGCTTTAGACCAGGTTTTCTGCACAGGAACCCGCTTTAGACCAGGTTTTCTGCACAGGAACCCGCTTTAGACCAGGTTTTTCTGCACAGGAACCCGCTTTAGACCAGGTTTTCTGCACAGGAACCCGCTTTAGACCAGGTTTTCTGCACAGGAACCCGCTTTAGACCAGGTTTTCTGCACAGGAACCCGCTTTAGACCAGGTTTTCTGCACAGGAACCCGCTTTAGACCAGGTTTTCTGTACAGGAACCCTTTTTAGACCAGGTTTTCTGCACAGGAACCCGCTTTAGACCAGGTTTTCTGCACAGGAACCCGCTTTAGACCAGGTTTTCTGCACAGGAACCCGCTTTAGACCAGGTTTTCTGCACAGGAACCCGCTTTAGACCAGGTTTTTCTGCACAGGAACCCGCTTTAGACCAGGTTTTCTGCACAGGAACCCGCTTTAGACCAGGTTTTCTGCACAGGAACCCGCTTTAGACCAGGTTTTCTGCACAGGAACCCGCTTTAGACCAAGTTTTCTGCACAGGAACCCGCTTTAGACCAGGTTTTCTGCACAGGAACCCGCTTTAGACCAGGTTTTCTGCACAGGAACCCGCTTTAGACCAGGTTTTCTGCACAGGAACCCGCTTTAGACCAGGTTTTCTGCACAGGAACCCGCTTTAGACCAGGTTTTCTGCACAGGAACCCGCTTTAGACCAGGCTTTCTGCACAGGAACCCGCTTTAGACCAGGTTTTCTGTCCAGGAACCCGCTTTAGACCAGGTTTTCTGCACAGGAACCCGCTTTAGACCAGGTTTTCTGCACAGGAACCCGCTTTAGACCAGGTTTTCTTTACAGGAACCCGCTTTAGACCAGGTTTTCTGCACAGGAACCCGCTTTAGACCAGGTTTTCTGCACAGGAACCCGCTTTAGACCAGGTTTTCTGCACAGGAACCCGCTTTAGACCAGGTTTTCTGCATAGGAACCCGCTTTAGACCAGGTTTTCTGCACAGGAACCCTCTTTAGACCAGGTTTTCTGCACAGGAACCCGCTTTAGACCAGGTTTTCTGTACAGGAACCCGTTTTAGACCAGGTTTTCTGCACAGGAACCCGCTTTAGACCAGGTTTTCTGCACAGGAACCCGCTTTAGACCAGGTTTTCTGTACAGGAACCCGCTTTAGACCAGGTTTTCTGCACAGGAACCCGCTTTAGACCAGGTTTTCTGCACAGGAACCCGCTTTAGACCAGGTTTTTCTGCACAGGAACCCGCTTTAGACCAGGTTTTCTGCACAGGAACCCGCTTTAGACCAGGTTTTCTGCACAGGAAACCGCTTTAGACCAGGTTTTCTGCACAGGAACCCGCTTTAGACCAGGTTTTCTGCACAGGAACCCGCTTTAGACCAGGTTTTTCTGCACAGGAACCCGCTTTAGACCAGGTTTTCTGCACAGGAACCCGCTTTAGACCAGGTTTTCTGCACAGGAACCCGCTTTAGACCAGGTTTTCTGCACAGGAACCCGCTTTAGACCAGGTTTTCTGCACAGGAACCCGCTTTAGACCAGGTTTTCTGCACAGGAACCCGCTTTAGACCAGGTTTTCTGCACAGGAACCCGCTTTAGACCAGGTTTTCTGCACAGGAACCCGCTTTAGACCAGGTTTTCTGCACAGGAACCCGCTTTAGACCGGGTTTTCTGCACAGGAACCCGCTTTAGACCAGGTTTTCTGCACAGGAACCCGCTTTAGACCAGGTTTTCTGCACAGGAACCCGCTTTAGACCAGGTTTTCTGCACAGGAACCCGCTTTAGACCAGGTTTTCTGCACAGGAACCCGCTTTAGACCAGGTTTTCTGCACAGGAACCCGCTTTAGACTAGGTTTTCTGCACAGGAACCCGCTTTAGACCAGGTTTTCTGCACAGGAACCCGCTTTAGACCAGGTTTTCTGCACAGGAACCCGCTTTAGACCAGGTTTTCTGCACAGGAACCCGCTTTAGACCAGGTTTTCTGCACAGGAACCCGCTTTAGACCAGGTTTTCTGCACAGGAACCCGCTTTAGACCAGGTTTTCTGCACAGGAACCCGCTTTAGACCAGGTTTTCTGCACAGGAACCCGCTTTAGACCAGGTTTTCTGCACAGGAACCCGCTTTAGACCAGGTTTTCTGCACAGGAAACCGCTTTAGACCAGGTTTTCTGCACAGGAACCCGCTTTAGACCAGGTTTTCTGCACAGGAACCCGCTTTAGACCAGGTTTTCTGCACAGGAACCCGCTTTAGACCAGGTTTTCTGCACAGGAACCCGCTTTAGACCAGGTTTTCTGACAGGAACCCGCTTTAGACCAGGTTTTCTGCACAGGAACCCGCTTTAGACCAGGTTTTCTGCACAGGAACCCGCTTTAGACCAGGTTTTCTGCACAGGAACCCGCTTTAGACCAGGTTTTCTGCACAGGAACCCGATTTAGACCAGGTTTTCTGCACAGGAACCCGCTTTAGACCAGGTTTTCTGCACAGGAACCCGCTTTAGACCAGGTTTTCTGCACAGGAACCCGCTTTAGACCAGGTTTTCTGCACAGGAACCCGCTTTAGACCAGGTTTTCTGCACAGGAACCCGCTTTAGACCAGGTTTTCTGCACAGGAACCCGCTTTAGACCAGGTTTTCTGCACAGGAACCCGCTTTAGACCAGGTTTTCTGCACAGGAACCCGCTTTAGACCAGGTTTTCTGCACAGGAACCCGCTTTAGACCAGGTTTTCTGCACAGGAACCCGCTTTAGACCAGGTTTTCTGCACAGGAACCCGCTTTAGACCAGGTTTTCTGCACAGGAACCCGCTTGAGACCAGGTTTTCTGCACAGGAACCCGCTTTAGACCAGGTTTTCTGCACAGGAACCCGCTTTAGACCAGGTTTTCTGCACAGGAACCCGCTTTAGACCAGGTTTTCTGCACAGGAACCCGCTTTAGACCAGGTTTTTCTGCACAGGAACCCGCTTTAGACCAGGTTTTCTGCACAGGAACCCGCTTTAGACCAGGTTTTCTGCACAGGAACCCGCTTTAGACCAGGTTTTCTGCACAGGAACCCGCTTTAGACCAGGTTTTCTGTACAGGAACCCGCTTTAGACCAGGTTTTCTGTACAGGAACCCGCTTTAGACCAGGTTTTCACACAGGAACCCGCTTTAGACCAGGTTTTCTGCACAGGAACCCGCTTTAGACCAGGTTTTCTGCACAGGAACCCGCTTTAGACCAGGTTTTCTGCACAGGAACCCGCTTTAGACCAGGTTTTTTGCACAGGAACCCGCTTTAGACCAGGTTTTCTGCACAGGAACCCGCTTTAGACCAGGTTTTCTGCACAGGAACCCGCTTTAGACCAGGTTTTCTGCACAGGAACCCGCTTTAGACCAGGTTTTCTGCACAGGAACCCGCTTTAGACCAGGTTTTCTGCACAGGAACCCACTTTAGACCAGGTTTTCTGCACAGGAACCCGCTTTAGACCAGGTTTTCTGCACAGGAACCCGCTTTAGACCAGGTTTTCTGCACAGGAACCCGCTTTAGACCAGGTTTTCTGCACAGGAACCCGCTTTAGACCAGGTTTTCTGCACAGGAACCCGCTTTAGACCAGGTTTTCTGCACAGGAACCCGCTTTAGACCAGGTTTTCTGCACAGGAACCCGCTTTAGACCAGGTTTTCTGCACAGGAACCCGCTTTAGACCAGGTTTTCTGCACAGGAACCCGCTTTAGACCAGGTTTTCTGCACAGGAACCCGCTTTAGACCAGGTTTTCTGCACAAGAACCAGCTTTAGACCAGGTTTTCTGCACAGGAACCCGCTTTAGACCAGGTTTTCTGCACAGGAACCCTTTTTAGACCAGGTTTTCTGCACAGGAACCCGCTTTAGACCAGGTTTTCTGCACAGGAACCCGCTTTAGACCAGGTTTTCTGCACAGGAACCCGCTTTAGACCAGGTTTTCTGCACAGGAACCCGCTTTAGACCAGGTTTTCTGCACAGGAACCCGCTTTAGACCAGGTTTTCTGCACAGGAACCCGCTTTAGACCAGGTTTTCTGCACAGGAACCCGCTTTAGACCAGGTTTTTCTGCACAGGAACCCGCTTTAGACCAGGTTTTCTGCACAGGAACCCGCTTTAGACCAGGTTTTCTGCACAGGAACCCGCTTTAGACCAGGTTTTCTGCACAGGAACCCGCTTTAGATCAGGTTTTCTGCACATGAACCCGCTTTAGACCAGGTTTTCTGTACAGGAACCCGCTTTAGACCAGGTTTTCTGCACAGGAACCCGCTTTAGACCAGGTTTTCTGCACAGGAACCCGCTTTAGACCAGGTTTTCTGCACAGGAACCCGCTTTAGACCAGGTTTTCTGCACAGGAACCCGCTTTTAGACCAGGTTTTCTGCACAGGAACCCGCTTTAGACCAGGTTTTCTGCACAGGAACCCGCTTTAGACCAGGTTTTCTGCACAGGAACCCGCTTTAGACCAGGTTTTCTGCACAGGAACCCGCTTTAGACCAGGTTTTCTGCACAGGAACCCGCTTTAGACCAGGTTTTCTGCACAGGATCCCGCTTTAGACCAGGTTTTCTGCACAGGAACCCGCTTTAGACCAGGTTTTCTGCACAGGAACCCGCTTTAGACCAGGTTTTCTGCACAGGAACCCGCTTTAGACCAGGTTTTCTGCACAGGAGCCCGCTTTAGACCAGGTTTTCTGCACAGGAACCCGCTTTAGACCAGGTTTTCTGCACAGGAACCCGCTTTAGACCAGGTTTTCTGCACAGGAACCCGCTTTAGACCAGGTTTTCTGCACAGGAACCCGCTTTAGACCAGGTTTTCTGCACAGGAACCCGCTTTAGACCAGGTTTTCTGCACAGGAACCCGCTTTAGACCAGGTTTTCTGCACAGGATCCAGCTTTAGACCAGGTTTTCTGCACAGGAACCCGCTTTAGACCAGGTTTTCTGCACAGGAACCCACTTTAGACCAGGTTTTCTGCACAGGAACCCGCTTTAGACCAGGTTTTCTGCACAGGAACCCGCTTTAGACCAGGTTTTCTGCACAGGAACCCGCTTTAGACCAGGTTTTCTGCACAGGAACCCGCTTTAGACCAGGTTTTCTGCACAGGAACCTTTTTTAGACCAGGTTTTCTGCACAGGAACCTTTTTTAGACCAGGTTTTCTGCACAGGAACCCGCTTTAGACCAGGTTTTCTGCACAGGAACCCGCTTTAGACCAGGTTTTCTGCACAGGAACCCGCTTTAGAGCAGGTTTTCTGCACAGGAACCCGCTTTAGACCAGGTTTTCTGCACAGGAACCCGCTTTAGACCAGGTTTTCTGCACAGGAACCCGCTTTAGACCAGGTTTTCTGCACAGGAACCCGCTTTAGACCAGGTTTTCTGCACAGGAACCCGCTTTAGACCAGGTTTTCTGCACAGGAACCCGCTTTAGACCAGGTTTTCTGCACAGGAACCCGCTTTAGACCAGGTTTTCTGCACAGGAACCCGCTTTAGACCAGGTTTTCTGCACAGGAACCCGCTTTAGACCAGGTTTTCTGCACAGGAACCCGCTTTAGACCAGGTTTTATGCACAGGAACCCGCTTTAGACCAGGTTTTCTGCACAGGAACCAACGTTAGACCAGGTTTTCTGTACAGGAACCCTTTTTAGACCAGGTTTTCTGTACAGGAACCCGCTTTAGACCAGGTTTTCTGCACAGGAACCCGCTTTAGACCAGGTTTTCTGCACAGGAACCCGCTTTAGACCAGGTTTTCTGCACAGGAACCCGCTTTAGACCAGGTTTTCTGCACAGGAACCCGCTTTAGACCAGGTTTTTTGCACAGGAACCCGCTTTAGACCAGGTTTTCTGTACAGGAACCCGCTTTAGACCAGGTTTTCTGCACAGGAACCCGCTTTAGACCAGGTTTTCTGCACAGGAACCCGCTTTAGACCAGGTTTTCTGCACAGGAACCCGCTTTAGACCAGGTTTTCTGTACAGGAACCCGCTTTAGACCAGGTTTTCTGCACAGGAACCCGCTTTAGACCAGGTTTTCTGCACAGGAACCCGCTTTAGACCAGGTTTTCTGCACAGGAACCCGCTTTAGACCAGGTTTTCTGCACAGGAACCCGCTTTAGACCAGGCTTTCTGCACAGGAACCCGCTTTAGACCAGGTTTTCTGCACAGGAACCCGCTTTAGACCAGGTTTTCTGCACAGGAACCCGCTTTAGACCAGGTTTTCTGCACAGGAACCCGCTTTAGACCAGGTTTTCTGCACAGGAACCCTTTTTAGACCAGGTTTTCTGCACAGGAACCCGCTTTAGACCAGGTTTTCTGCACAGGAACCCGCTTTAGACCAGGTTTTCTGCACAGGAACCCGCTTTAGACCAGGTTTTCTGCACAGGACCCCGCTTTAGACCAGGTTTTCTGCACAGGAACCCGCTTTAGACCAGGTTTTCTGCACAGGAACCCGCTTTAGACCAGGTTTTCTGTACAGGAACCCGCTTTAGACCAGGTTTTCTGTACAGGAACCCGCTTTAGACCAGGTTTTCTGCACAGGAACCCGCTTTAGACCAGGTTTTTCTGCACAGGAACCCGCTTTAGACCAGGTTTTCTGCACAGGAACCCGCTTTAGACCAGGTTTTCTGCACAGGAACCCGCTTTAGACCAGGTTTTCTGCACAGGAACCCGCTTTAGACCAGGTTTCTGCACAGGAACCCGCTTTAGACCAGGTTTTCTGCACAGGAACCCGCTTTAGACCAGGTTTTCTGCACAGGAACCCGCTTTAGACCAGGTTTTCTGCACAGGAACCCGCTTTAGACCAGGTTTTCTGCACAGGAACCCGCTTTAGACCAGGTTTTCTGCACAGGAACCCGCTTTAGACCAGGTTTTCTGCACAGGAACCCGCTTTAGACCAGGTTTTCTGCACAGGAACCCACTTTAGACCAGGTTTTCTGCACAGGAACCCGCTTTAGACCAGGTTTTCTGCACAGGAACCCGCTTTAGACCAGGTTTTCTGCACAGGAACCCGCTTTAGACCAGGTTTTCTGAACAGGAACCCGCTTTAGACCAGGTTTTCTGCACAGGAACCCGCTTTAGACCAGGTTTTCTGCACAGGAACCCGCTTTAGACCAGGTTTTCTGCACAGGAACCCGCTTTAGACCAGGTTTTCTGCACAGGTACCCGCTTTAGACCAGGTTTTCTGTACAGGAACCCGCTTTAGACCAGGTTTTCTGCACAGGAACCCGCTTTAGACCAGGTTTTCTGCACAGGAACCCGCTTTAGACCAGGTTTTCTGCACAGGATCCCGCTTTAGACCAGGTTTTCTGCACAGGAACCCGCTTTAGACCAGGTTTTCTGCACAGGAACCCGCTTTAGACCAGGTTTTCCGCACAGGAACCCGCTTTAGACCAGGTTTTCTGCACAGGAACCCGCTTTAGACCAGGTTTTCTGCACAGGAACCCGCTTTAGACCAGGTTTTCTGCACAGGAACCCGCTTTAGACCAGGTTTTCTGCACAGGAACCCGCTTTAGACCAGGTTTTCTGCACAGGAACCCTTTTTAGACCAGGTTTTCTGCACAGGAACCCGCTTTAGACCAGGTTTTCTGCACAGGAACCCGCTTTAGACCAGGTTTTCTGTACAGGAACCCGCTTTAGACCAGGTTTTCTGCACAGGAACCCGCTTTAGACCAGGTTTTCTGCACAGGAACCCGCTTTAGACCAGGTTTTCTGCACAGGAACCCGCTTTAGACCAGGTTTTCTGCACAGGAACCCGCTTTAGACCAGGTTTTCTGCACAGGAACCCGCTTTAGACCAGGTTTTCTGCACAGGAACCCGCTTTAGACCAGGTTTTCTGCACAGGAACCCGCTTTAGACCAGGTTTTCTGCACAGGAACCCGCTTTAGACCAGGTTTGCTGCACAGGAACCCGCTTTAGACCAGGTTTTCTGCACAGGAACCCGCTTTAGACCAGGTTTTCTGCACAGGAACCCGCTTTAGACCAGGTTTTCTGCACAGGAACCCGCTTTAGACCAGGTTTTCTGCACAGGAACCCGCTTTAGACCAGGTTTTCTGCACAGGAACCCGCTTTAGACCAGGTTTTCTGCACAGGAACCCGCTTTAGACCAGGTTTTCTGCACAGGAACCCGCTTTAGACCAGGTTTTCTGCACAGGAACCCGCTTTAGACCAGGTTTTCTGCACAGGAACCCGCTTTAGACCAGGTTTTCTGCACAGGAACCCGCTTTAGACCAGGTTTTCTGCACAGGAACCCGCTTTTTAGACCAGGTTTTTGCACAGGAACCCGCTTTAGACCAGGTTTTCTGCACAGGAACCCGCTTTAGACCAGGTTTTCTGCACAGGAACCCGCTTTAGACCAGGTTTTCTGCACAGGAACCCGCTTTAGACCAGGTTTTTCTGCACAGGAACCCGCTTTAGACCAGGTTTTCTGCACAGGAACCCGCTTTAGACCAGGTTTTCTGCACAGGAACCCGCTTTAGACCAGGTTTTCTGCACAGGAACCCGCTTTAGACCAGGTTTTTCTGCACAGGAACCCGCTTTAGACCAGGTTTTCTGCACAGGAACCCGCTTTAGACCAGGTTTTCTGTACAGGAACCCGCTTTAGACCAGGTTTTCTGTACAGGAACCCGCTTTGGATCATTTTTTCTGCACAGGAACCCGCTTTAGACCAGGTTTTCTGCACAGGAACCCGCTTTAGACCAGGTTTTCTGCACAGGAACCCGCTTTAGACCAGGTTTTCTGCACAGGAACCCGCTTTAGACCAGGTTTTCTGCACAGGAACCCGCTTTAGACCAGGTTTTCTGCACAGGAACCCGCTTTAGACCAGGTTTTCTGCACAGGAACCCGCTTTAGACCAGGTTTTCTGCACAGGAACCCGCTTTAGACCAGGTTTTCTGCACATGAACCCGCTTTAGACCAGGTTTTCTGCACAGGAACCCGCTTTAGACCAGGTTTTCTGCACAGGAACCCGCTTTAGACCAGGTTTTCTGCACAGGAACCCGCTTTAGACCAGGTTTTTCTGCACAGGAACCCGCTTTAGACCAGGTTTTCTGCACAGGAACCCGCTTTAGACCAGGTTTTCTGCACAGGAACCCTCTTTAGACCAGGTTTTCTGCACAGGAACCCGCTTTAGACCAGGTTTTCTGCACAGGAACCCGCTTTAGACCAGGTTTTCTGCACAGGAACCCACTTTAGACCAGGTTTTCTGTACAGGAACCCTCCTTAGACCAGGTTTTCTGTACAGGAACCCGCTTTAGACCAGGTTTTCTGTACAGGAACCCGCTTTAGACCAGGTTTTCTGCACAGGAACCCGCTTTAGACCAGGTTTTCTGCACAGGAACCCGCTTTAGACCAGGTTTTCTGCACAGGAACCCGCTTTAGACCAGGTTTTCTGCACAGGAACCCGCTTTAGACCAGGTTTTCTGCACAGGAACCCGCTTTAGACCAGGTTTTTTGCACAGGAACCCGCTTTAGACCAGGTTTTCTGCACAGGAACCCGCTTTAGACCAGGTTTTCTGCACAGGAACCCGCTTTAGACCAGGTTTTCTGCACAGGAACCCGCTTTAGACCAGGTTTTCTGCACAGGAACCCGCTTTAGACCAGGTTTTCTGCACAGGAACCCGCTTTAGACCAGGTTTTCTGCACAGGAACCCGCTTTAGACCAGGTTTTCTGCACAGGAACCCGCTTGAGACCAGGTTTTCTGCACAGGAACCCGCTTTAGACCAGGTTTTCTGCACAGGAACCCGCTTTAGACCAGGTTTTCTGCACAGGAACCCGCTTTAGACCAGGTTTTCTGCACAGGAACCCGCTTTAGACCAGGTTTTCTGTACAGGAACCCTCTTTAGACCAGGTTTTCTGTACAGGAACCCGCTTTAGACCAGGTTTTCTGCACAGGAACCCGCTTTAGACCAGGTTTTCTGCACAGGAACCCGCTTTAGACCAGGTTTTCTGCACAGGAACCCGCTTTAGACCAGGTTTTCTGCACAGGAACCCGCTTTAGACCAGGTTTTTCTGCACAGGAACCCGCTTTAGACCAGGTTTTCTGCACAGGAACCCGCTTTAGACCAGGTTTTCTGCACAGGAACCCGCTTTAGACCAGGTTTTCTGCACAGGAACCCGCTTTAGACCAGGTTTTCTGCACAGGAATCCGCTTTAGACCAGGTTTTCTGCACAGGAACCCGCTTTAGACCAGGTTTTCTGCACAGGAACCCGCTTTAGACCAGGTTTTCTGCACAGGAACCCGCTTTAGACCAGGTTTTCTGCACAGGAACCCGCTTTAGACCAGGTTTTCTGCACAGGAACCCGCTTTAGACCAGGTTTTCTGCACAGGAACCGCTTTAGACCAGGTTTTCTGCACAGGAACCCGCTTTAGACCAGGTTTTCTGTCCAGGAACCCGCTTTAGACCAGGTTTTCTGCACAGGAACCCGCTTTAGACCAGGTTTTCTGCACAGGAACCCTCTTTAGACCAGGTTTTCTGCACAGGAACCCGCTTTAGACCAGGTTTTCTGCACAGGAACCCGCTTTAGACCAGGTTTTCTGCACAGGAACCCGCTTTAGACCAGGTTTTCTGCACAGGAACCCGCTTTAGACCAGGTTTTCTGCACGGAACCCGCTTTAGACCAGGTTTTCTGCACAGGAACCCGCTTTAGACCAGGTTTTCTGCACAGGAACCCGCTTTAGACCAGGTTTTCTGCACAGGAACCCTTTTTAGACCAGGTTTTCTGCACAGGAACCCGCTTTAGACCAGGTTTTCTGCACAGGAACCCGCTTTAGACCAGGTTTTCTGCACAGGAACCCGCTTTAGACCAGGTTTTCTGCACAGGAACCCGCTTTAGACCAGGTTTTTCTGCACAGGAACCCGCTTTAGACCAGGTTTTCTGCACAGGAACCCGCTTTTAGACCAGGTTTTCTGCACAGGAACCCGCTTTAGACCAGGTTTTCTGCACAGGAACCCGCTTTAGACCAGGTTTTCTGCACAGGAACCCGCTTTAGACCAGGTTTTCTGCACAGGAACCCGCTTTTAGACCAGGTTTTCTGCACAGGAACCCGCTTTAGACCAGGTTTTTCTGCACAGGAACCCGCTTTAGACCAGGTTTTCTGCACAGGAACCCGCTTTAGACCAGGTTTTCTGCACAGGAACCCGCTTTAGACCAGGTTTTCTGCACAGGAACCCGCTTTAGACCAGGTTTTCTGCACAGGAACCCGCTTTAGACCAGGTTTTCTGCACAGGAACCCGCTTTAGAACAGGTTTTCTGCACAGGAACCCGCTTTAGACCAGGTTTTCTGCACAGGAACCCGCTTTAGACCAGGTTTTCTGCACAGGAACCCGCTTTAGACCAGGTTTTCTGCACAGGAACCCGCTTTAGACCAGGTTTTCTGCACAGGAACCCGCTTTAGACCAGGTTTTCTGTACAGGAACCCGCTTTAGACCAGGTTTTCTGCACAGGAACCCGCTTTAGACCAGGTTTTCTGCACAGGAACCCGCTATAGACCAGGTTTTCTGCACAGGAACCCGCTTTAGACCAGGTTTTCTGCACAGGAACCCGCTTTAGACCAGGTTTTCTGCACAGGAACCCGCTTTAGACCAGGTTTTCTGTACAGGAACCCGATATAGACCAGGTTTTCTGCACAGGAACCCGCTTTAGACCAGGTTTTCTGCACAGGAACCCGCTTTAGACCAGGTTTTCTGCACAGGAACCCGCTTTAGACCAGGTTTTCTGCACAGGAACCCGCTTTAGACCATTTTTTCTGCACAGGAACCCGCTTTAGACCAGGTTTTCTGCACAGGAACCCGCTTTAGACCAGGTTTTCTGCACAGGAACCCGCTTTAGACCAGGTTTTCTGCACAGGAACCCGCTTTAGACCAGGTTTTCTGCACAGGAACCCGCTTTAGACCAGGTTTTCTGCACAGGAACCCGCTTTAGACCAGGTTTTCTGCACAGGAACCCGCTTTAGACCAGGTTTTCTGCACAGGAACCCGTTTTAGACCAGGTTTTCTGTACAGGAACCCGCTTTAGACCAGGTTTTCTGCACAGGAACCCGCTTTAGACCAGGTTTTCTGCACAGGAACCCGCTTTAGACCAGGTTTTTTGCACAGGAACCCGCTTTAGACCAGGTTTTCTGCACAGGAACCCGCTTTAGACCAGGTTTTCTGCACAGGAACCCGCTTTAGACCAGGTTTTCTGCACAGGAACCCGCTTTAGACCAGGTTTTCTGCACAGGAACCCGCTTTAGACCAGGTTTTCTGCACAGGAACCCGCTTTAGACCAGGTTTTTCTGCACAGGAACCCGCTTTAGACCAGGTTTTCTGCACAGGAACCCGCTTTAGACCAGGTTTTCTGTACAGGAACCCGCTTTAGACCAGGTTTTCTGCACAGGAACCCGCTTTAGACCAGGTTTTCTGCACATGAACCCGCTTTAGACCAGGTTTTCTGCACAGGAACCCGCTTTAGACCAGGTTTTCTGCACAGGAACCCGCTTTAGACCAGGTTTTCTGCACAGGAACCCGCTTTAGACCAGGTTTTCTGCACAGGAACCCGCTTTAGACCAGGTTTTCTGCACAGGAACCCCCTTTAGACCAGGTTTTCTGTACAGGAACCCTCTTTAGACCAGGTTTTCTGCACAGGAACCCGCTTTAGACCAGGTTTTCTGCACAGGAACCCGCTTTAGACCAGGTTTTCTGCACAGGAACCCGCTTTAGACCAGGTTTTCTGTACATGAACCCGCTTTAGACCAGGTTTTCTGCACAGGAACCCGCTTTAGACCAGGTTTTCTGCACAGGAACCCGCTTTAGACCAGGTTTTCTGCACAGGAACCCGCTTTAGACCAGGTTTTCTGCACAGGAACCCGCTTTAGACCAGGTTTTCTGCACAGGAACCCGCTTTAGACCAGGTTTTCTGCACAGGAACCCGCTTTAGACCAGGTTTTCTGCACAGGAACCCGCTTTAGACCAGGTTTTCTGCACAGGAACCCGCTTTAGACCAGGTTTTCTGCACAGGAACCCGCTTTAGACCAGGTTTTCTGCACAGGAACCCGCTTTAGACCAGGGTTTCTGCACAGGAACCCGCTTTAGACCAGGTTTTCTGCACAGGAACCCGCTTTAGACCAGGTTTTCTGCACAGGAACCCGCTTTAGACCAGGTTTTCTGCACAGGAACCCGCTTTAGACCAGGTTTTCTGCACAGGAACCCGCTTTAGACCAGGTTTTCTGCACAGGAACCCGCTTTAGACCAGGTTTTCTGCACAGGAACCCGCTTTAGACCAGGTTTTCTGCACAGGAACCCGCTTTAGACCAGGTTTTCTGCACAGGAACCTGCTTTAGACCAGGTTTTCTGCACAGGAACCCGCTTTAGACCAGGTTTTCTGCACAGGAACCCGCTTTAGACCAGGTTTTCTGCACAGGAACCCGCTTTAGACCAGGTTTTCTGCACAGGAACCCGCCTCACACCAGGTTTTCTGCACAGGAACCCGCTTTAGACCAGGTTTTCTGCACAGGAACCCGCTTTAGACCAGGTTTTCTGCACAGGAACCCGCTTTAGACCAGGTTTTCTGCACAGGAACCCGCTTTAGACCATGTTTTCTGCACAGGAACCCGCTTTAGACCAGGTTTTCTGCACAGGAACCCGCTTTAGACCAGGTTTTCTGCACAGGAACCCGCTTTAGACCAGGTTTTCTGCACAGGAACCCGCTTTAGACCAGGTTTTCTGCACAGGAACCCGCTTTAGACCAGGTTTTCTGCACAGGAACCCGCTTTAGACCAGGTTTTCTGCACAGGAACCCGCTTTAGACCAGGTTTTCTGCACAGGAACCCGCTTTAGACCAGGTTTTCTGCACAGGAACCCGCTTTAGACCAGGTTTTCTGCACAGGAACCCGATTTAGACCAGGTTTTCTGCACAGGAACCCGCTTTAGACCAGGTTTTCTGCACAGGAACCCGCTTTAGACCAGGTTTTCTGCACAGGAACCCGCTTTAGACCAGGTTTTCTGCACAGGAACCCGCTTTAGACCAGGTTTTCTGCACAGGAACCCGCTTTAGACCAGGTTTTCTGCACAGGAACCCGCTTTAGACCAGGTTTTCTGCACAGGAACCCGCTTTAGACCAGGTTTTCTGCACAGGAACCCGCTTTAGACCAGGTTTTTTGCACAGGAACCCGCTTTAGACCAGGTTTTCTGCACAGGAACCCGCTTTAGACCAGGTTTTCTGCACAGGAACCCGCTTTAGACCAGGTTTTCTGCACAGGAACCCGCTTTAGACCAGGTTTTCTGCACAGGAACCCGCTTTAGACCAGGTTTTCTGCACAGGAACCCGCTTTAGACCAGGTTTTCTGCACAGGAACCCGCTTTAGACCAGGTTTTCTGCACAGGAACCCGCTTTAGACCAGGTTTTCTGCACAGGAACCCGCTTTAGACCAGGTTTTCTGCACAGGAACCCGCTTTAGACCAGGTTTTCTGCACAGGAACCCGCTTTAGACCAGGTTTTCTGCACAGGAACCCGCTTTAGACCAGGTTTTCTGCACAGGAACCCGCTTTAGACCAGGTTTTCTGCACAGGAACCCGCTTTAGACCAGGTTTTCTGCACAGGAACCCGCTTTAGACCAGGTTTTCTGCACAGGAACCCGCTTTAGACCAGGTTTTCTGCACAGGAACCCGCTTTAGACCAGGTTTTCTGCACAGGAACCCGCTTTTGACCAGGTTTTCTGCACAGGAACCCGCTTTAGACCAGGTTTTCTGCACAGGAACCCGCTTTAGACCAGGTTTTTCTGCACAGGAACCCGCTTTAGACCAGGTTTTCTGCACAGGAACCCGCTTTAGACCAGGTTTTCTGCACAGGAACCCGCTTTAGACCAGGTTTTTCTGCACAGGAACCCGCTTTAGACCAGGTTTTCTGCACAGGAACCCGCTTTAGACCAGGTTTTCTGCACAGGAACCCGCTTTAGACCAGGTTTTCTGCACAGGAACCCGCTTTAGACCAGGTTTTCTGCACAGGAAACCGCTTTAGACCAGGTTTTTCTGCACAGGAACCCGCTTTAGACCAGGTTTTCTGTACAGGAACCCGCTTTAGACCAGGTTTTCTGCACAGGAACCCGCTTTAGACCAGGTTTTCTGCACAGGAACCCGCTTTAGACCAGGTTTTCTGCACAGTAACCCGCTTTAGACCAGGTTTTCTGCACAGGAACCCGCTTTAGACCAGGTTTTCTGCACAGGAACCCGCTTTAGACCAGGTTTTCTGCACAGGAACCCGCTTTAGACCAGGTTTTTCTGCACAGGAACCCGCTTTAGACCAGGTTTTTCTGCACACAAACACGCTATAGACCAGGTTTTCTGCACAGGAACCCGCTTTAGACCAGGTTTTCTGCACAGGAACCCGTTTTAGACCAGGTTTTCTGCACAGGAACCCGCTTTAGACCAGGTTTTCTGCACAGGAACCCGCTTTAGACCAGGTTTTCTGCACAGGAACCCGCTTTAGACCAGGTTTTCTGCACAGGAACCCGCTTTAGACCAGGTTTTCTGCACAGGAAACCGCTTTAGACCAGGTTTTCTGCACAGGAACCCGCTTTAGACCAGGTTTTCTGCACAGGAACCCGCTTTAGACCAGGTTTTCTGCACAGGAACCCGCTTTAGACCAGGTTTTCTGCACAGGAACCCGCTTTAGACCAGGTATTCTGCACAGGAACCCGCTTTAGACCAGGTTTTCTGCACAGGAACCCGCTTTAGACCAGGTTTTCTGCACAGGAACCCGCTTTAGACCAGGTTTTCTGCACAGGAACCCGCTTTAGACCAGGTTTTCTGCACAGGAACCCGCTTTAGACCAGGTTTTCTGCACAGGAACCCGCTTTAGACCAGGTTTTCTGCACAGGAACCCGCTTTAGACCAGGTTTTCTGCACAGGACCCCGCTTTAGACCAGGTTTTCTGCACAGGAACCCGCTTTAGACCAGGTTTTCTGCACAGGAACCCGCTTTAGACCAGGTTTTCTGCACAGGAACCCGCTTTAGACCAGGTTTTCTGCACAGGAACCCGCTTGAGACCAGGTTTTCTGCACAGGAACCCGCTTTAGACCAGGTTTTCTGCACAGGAACCCGCTTTAGACCAGGTTTTCTGCACAGGAACCCGCTTTAGACCAGGTTTTCTGCACAGGAACCCGCTTTAGACCAGGTTTTCTGCACAGGAACCCGCTTTAGACCAGGTTTTCTGCACAGGAACCCGCTTTAGACCAGGTTTTCTGCATAGGAACCCGCTTTAGACCAGGTTTTCTGTACAGGAACCCGCTTTAGACCAGCTTTTCTGCACAGGAACCCTCTTTAGACCAGGTTTTCTGCACAGGAACCCGATTTAGACCAGGTTTTCTGCACAGGAACCCGCTTTAGACCAGGTTTTCTGCACAGGAACCCGCTTTAGACCAGGTTTTCTGCACAGGAACCCGCTTTAGACCAGGTTTTCTGCACAGGAACCCGCTTTAGACCAGGTTTTCTGCACAGGAACCCGCTTTTAGACCAGGTTTTCTGCACAGGAACCCGCTTTAGACCAGGTTTTCTGCACAGGAACCCGCTTTAGACCAGGTTTTCTGCACAGGAACCCGCTTTAGACCAGGTTTTCTGCACAGGAACCCGCTTTAGACCAGGTTTTTCTGCACAGGAACCCGCTTTAGACCAGGTTTTCTGCACAGGAACCCGCTTTAGACCAGGTTTTCTGCACAGGAACCCGCTTTAGACCAGGTTTTCTGCACAGGAACAGGCTTTAGACCAGGTTTTCTGCACAGGAACCCGCTTTAGACCAGGTTTTCTGCACAGGAACCCGCTTTAGACCAGGTTTTCTGCACAGGAACCCGCTTTAGACCAGGTTTTCTGCACAGGAACCCGCTTTAGACCAGGTTTTCTGCACAGGAACCCGCTTTAGACCAGGTTTTCTTCACAGGAACCCGCTTTAGACCAGGTTTTCTGCACAGGAACCCGCTTTAGACCAGGTTTTCTGCACAGGAACCCGCTTTAGACCAGGTTTTCTGCACAGGAACCCGCTTTAGACCAGGTTTTCTGCACAGGAACCCGCTTTAGACCAGGTTTTCTGCACAGGAACCCGCTTTAGACCAGGTTTTCCGTACAGAAAACCTGGTCTAAAGCGGGTTCCCGTACAGAGAACCCGCTTTAGACCAGGTTTTCTGCACAGGAACCCGCTTTAGACCAGGTTTTCTGCACAGGAACCCGCTTTAGACCAGGTTTTCTGCACAGGAACCCGCTTTAGACCAGGTTTTCTGCACAGGAACCCGCTTTAGACCAGGTTTTCTGCACAGGAACCCGCTTTAGACCAGGTTTTCTGCACAGGAACCCGCTTTAGACCAGGTTTTCTGCACAGGAACCCGCTTTAGACCAGGTTTTCTGCACAGGAAACCGCTTTAGACCAGGTTTTCTGCACAGGAACCCGCTTTAGACCAGGTTTTCTGTACAGGAACCCGCTTTAGACCAGGTTTTCTGTACAGGAACCCGCTTTAGACCAGGTTTTCTGTACCGTAACCCGCTTTAGACCAGGTTTTCTGTACAGGAACCCGCTTTAGACCAGGTTTTCTGTACAGGAACCCGCTTTAGACCAGGTTTTCTGCACAGGAACCCGCTTTAGACCAGGTTTTCTGCACAGGAACCCGCTTTAGACCAGGTTTTCTGCACAGGAACCCGCTTGAGACCAGGTTTTCTGCACAGGAACCCGCTTTAGACCAGGTTTTCTGCACAGGAACCCGCTTTAGACCAGGTTTTCTGCACAGGAACCCGCTTTAGACCAGGTTTTCTGCACAGGAACCCGCTTTAGACCAGGTTTTCTGCACAGGAACCCGCTTTAGACCAGGTTTTCTGCACAGGAACCCGCTCTAGACCAGGTTTTCTGCACAGGAACCCGCTTTAGACCAGGTTTTCTGCATAGGAACCCGCTTTAGACCAGGTTTTCTGCACAGGAACCCGCTTTAGACCAGGTTTTCTGCACAGGAACCCGCTTTAGACCAGGTTTTCTGCACAGGAACCCGCTTTAGACCAGGTTTTCTGCACAGGAACCCGCTTTAGACCAGGTTTTCTGCACAGGAACCCGCTTTAGACCAGGTTTTCTGCACAGGAACCCGCTTTAGACCAGGTTTTCTGCACAGGAACCCGCTTTTAGACCAGGTTTTCTGCACAGGAACCCGCTTTAGACCAGGTTTTCTGCACAGGAACCCGCTTTAGACCAGGTTTTCTGCACAGGAACCCGCTTTAGACCAGGTTTTCTGCACAGGAACCCGCTTTAGACCAGGTTTTCTGCAAAGGAACCCGCTTTAGACCAGGTTTTCTGCACAGGAACCCGCTTTAGACCAGGTTTTCTGCACAGGAACCCGCTTTAGACCAGGTTTTCTGCACAGGAACCCGCTTTAGACCAGGTTTTCTGCACAGGAACCCGCTTTAGACCAGGTTTTCTGCACAGGAACCCGCTTTAGACCAGGTTTTCTGCACAGGAACCCGCTTTAGACCAGGTTTTCTGCACAGGAACCCGCTTTAGACCAGGTTTTCTGCACAGGAACCCGCTTTAGACCAGGTTTTCTGCACAGGAACCCGCTTTAGACCAGGTTTTCTGCACAGGAACCCGCTTTAGACCAGGTTTTCTGCACAGGAACCCGCTTTAGACCAGGTTTTCTGCACAGGAACCCGCTTTAGACCAGGTTTTCTGCACAGGAACCCTCTTTAGACCAGGTTTTCTGCACAGGAACCCGCTTTAGACCAGGTTTTCTGCACAGGAACCCGCTTTAGACCAGGTTTTCTGCACAGGAACCCGCTTTAGACCAGGTTTTCTGCACAGGAACCCGCTTTAGACCAGGTTTTCTGCACAGGAACCCGCTTTGGACCAGGTTTTCTGCACAGGAACCCGCTTTAGACCAGGTTTTCTGCACAGGAACCCGCTTTAGACCAGGTTTTCTGCACAGGAACCCGCTTTAGACCAGGTTTTCTGCACAGGAACCCGCTTTAGACCAGGTTTTCTGCACAGGAACCCGCTTTAGACCAGGTTTTTTCCACAGGAACCCGCTTTAGACCAGGTTTTCTGCACAGGAACCCGCTTTAGACCAGGTTTTCTGCACAGGAACCCGCTTTAGACCAGGTTTTCTGCACAGGAACCCGCTTTAGACCAGGTTTTCTGCACAGGAACCCGCTTTAGACCAGGTTTTTCTGCACAGGAACCCGCTTTAGACCAGGTTTTCTGCACAGGAACCCGCTTTAGACCAGGTTTTCTGCACAGGAACCCGCTTTAGACCAGGTTTTCTGTACAGGAACCCGCTTTAGACCAGGTTTTCTGCACAGGAACCCGCTTTAGACCAGGTTTTCTGCACAGGAACCCGCTTTAGACCAGGTTTTTCTGCACAGGAACCCGCTTTAGACCAGGTTTTCTGCACAGGAACCCGCTTTAGACCAGGTTTTCTGCACAGGAACCCGCTTTAGACCAGGTTTTCTGCACATGAACCCGCTTTAGACCAGGTTTTCTGCACAGGAACCCGCTTTAGACCAGGTTTTCTGCACAGGAACCCGCTTTAGACCAGGTTTTCTGTACAGGAACCCGCTTTAGACTAGGTTTTCTGTACAGTAACCCGCTTTAGACCAGGTTTTCTGTACAGTAACCCGCTTTAGACTAGGTTTTCTGTACAGGAACCCGCTTTAGACCACGTTTTCTGCACAGGATCCCGCTTTAGACCAGGTTTTCTGCACAGGAACCCGCTTTAGACCAGGTTTTTCTGCACAGGAACCCGCTTTAGACCAGGTTTTCTGCACAGGAACCCGCTTTAGACCAGGTTTTCTGCACAGGAACCCGCTTTAGACCAGGTTTTCTGCACAGGAACCCGCTTTAGACCAGGTTTTCTGCACAGGAACCCGCTTTAGACCAGGTTTTCTGTACAGGAACCCGCTTTAGACCAGGTTTTCTGCACAGGAACCCGCTTTAGACCAGGTTTTCTGCACAGGAACCCGCTTAAGACCAGGTTTTCTGCACAGGAACCCGCTTTAGACCAGGTTTTCTGCACAGGAACCCGCTTTGAACCAGGTTTTCTGTACAGGAACCCGCTTTAGACCAGGTTTTCTGTACAGGAACCCGCTTTAGACCAGGTTTTCTGCACAGGAACCCGCTTTAGACCAGGTTTTCTGCACAGGAACCCGCTTTAGACCAGGTTTTCTGCACAGGAACGAGCTTTAGACCAGATTTTCTGCACAGGAACCCGCTTTAGACCAGGTTTTCTGCACAGGAACCCGCTTTAGACCAGGTTTTCTGCACAGGAACCCGCTTTAGACCAGGTTTTCTGCACAGGAACCCGCTTTAGACCAGGTTTTCTGCACAGGAACCCGCTTTAGACCAGGTTTTCTGCACAGGAACCCGCTTTAGACCAGGTTTTCTGTACAGGGACCGGCTTTAGACCAGGTTTTCTGCACAGGAACCCGCTTTAGACCAGGTTTTCTGCACAGGAACCCGCTTTAGACCAGGTTTTCTGCACAGGAACCCGCTTTAGACCAGGTTTTCTGCACAGGAACCCGCTTTTAGACCAGGTTTTCTGCACAGGAACCCGCTTTAGACCAGGTTTTCTGCACAGGAACCCGCTTTAGACCAGGTTTTCTGCACAGGAACCCGCTTTAGACCAGGTTTTCTGCACAGGAACCCGCTTTAGACCAGGTTTTCTGCACAGGACCCCGCTTTAGACCAGGTTTTCTGCACAGGAACCCGCTTTAGACCAGGTTTTCTGCACAGGAACCCGCTTTAGACCAGGTTTTCTGCACAGGAACCCGCTTTAGACCAGGTTTTCTGCACAGGAACCCGCTTTAGACCAGGTTTTCTGCACAGGAACCCGCTTTAGACCAGGTTTTCTGCACAGGAACCCGCTTTAGACCAGGTTTTCTGCACAGGAACCCGCTTTGGACCAGGTTTTCTGCACAGGAACCCGCTTTAGACCAGGTTTTCTGCACAGGAACCCGCTTTAGACCAGGTTTTCTGCACAGGAACCCGCTTTAGACCAGGTTTTCTGCACAGGAACCCGCTTTAGACCAGGTTTTCTGCACAGGAACCCGCTTTAGACCAGGTTTTCTGCACAGGAACCCACTTTAGACCAGGTTTTCTGTACAGGAATCTTTTTTAGACCAGGTTTTCTGCACAGGAACCCGCTTTAGACCAGGTTTTCTGTACAGGAACCCGCTTTAGACCAGGTTTTCTGCACAGGAACCCGCTTTAGACCAGGTTTTCTGCACAGGAACCCGCTTACCAGGTTTTCTGCACAGGAACCCGCTTTAGACCAGGTTTTCTGCACAGGAACCCGCTTTAGA
>JAMPIV010004588.1:15000-27500 GCA_024509875.1 Oreohelix idahoensis | reverse complement strand
TTTTTTTTTTTTTTTTTTTTTTTTTTTTTTTTTTTTTTTTTTTTTTTTTTTTTTTTTTTTTTTTTTTTTTTTTTTTTTTTTTTTTTTTTTTTTTTTTTTTTTTTTTTTTTTTTTTTTTTTTTTTTTTTTTTTTTTTTTTTTTTTTTTTTTTTTTTTTTTTTTTTTTTTTTTTTTTTTTTTTTTTTTTTTTTTTTTTTTTTTTTTTTTTTTTTTTTTTTTTTTTTTTTTTTTTTTTTTTTTTTTTTTTTTTTTTTTTTTTTTTTTTTTTTTTTTTTTTTTTTTTTTTTTTTTTTTTTTTTTTTTTTTTTTTTTTTTTTTTTTTTTTTTTTTTTTTTTTTTTTTTTTTTTTTTTTTTTTTTTTTTTTTTTTTTTTTTTTTTTTTTTTTTTTTTTTTTTTTTTTTTTTTTTTTTTTTTTTTTTTTTTTTTTTTTTTTTTTTTTTTTTTTTTTTTTTTTTTTTTTTTTTTTTTTTTTTTTTTTTTTTTTTTTTTTTTTTTTTTTTTTTTTTTTTTTTTTTTTTTTTTTTTTTTTTTTTTTTTTTTTTTTTTTTTTTTTTTTTTTTTTTTTTTTTTTTTTTTTTTTTTTTTTTTTTTTTTTTTTTTTTTTTTTTTTTTTTTTTTTTTTTTTTTTTTTTTTTTTTTTTTTTTTTTTTTTTTTTTTTTTTTTTTTTTTTTTTTTTTTTTTTTTTTTTTTTTTTTTTTTTTTTTTTTTTTTTTTTTTTTTTTTTTTTTTTTTTTTTTTTTTTTTTTTTTTTTTTTTTTTTTTTTTTTTTTTTTTTTTTTTTTTTTTTTTTTTTTTTTTTTTTTTTTTTTTTTTTTTTTTTTTTTTTTTTTTTTTTTTTTTTTTTTTTTTTTTTTTTTTTTTTTTTTTTTTTTTTTTTTTTTTTTTTTTTTTTTTTTTTTTTTTTTTTTTTTTTTTTTTTTTTTTTTTTTTTTTTTTTTTTTTTTTTTTTTTTTTTTTTTTTTTTTTTTTTTTTTTTTTTTTTTTTTTTTTTTTTTTTTTTTTTTTTTTTTTTTTTTTTTTTTTTTTTTTTTTTTTTTTTTTTTTTTTTTTTTTTTTTTTTTTTTTTTTTTTTTTTTTTTTTTTTTTTTTTTTTTTTTTTTTTTTTTTTTTTTTTTTTTTTTTTTTTTTTTTTTTTTTTTTTTTTTTTTTTTTTTTTTTTTTTTTTTTTTTTTTTTTTTTTTTTTTTTTTTTTTTTTTTTTTTTTTTTTTTTTTTTTTTTTTTTTTTTTTTTTTTTTTTTTTTTTTTTTTTTTTTTTTTTTTTTTTTTTTTTTTTTTTTTTTTTTTTTTTTTTTTTTTTTTTTTTTTTTTTTTTTTTTTTTTTTTTTTTTTTTTTTTTTTTTTTTTTTTTTTTTTTTTTTTTTTTTTTTTTTTTTTTTTTTTTTTTTTTTTTTTTTTTTTTTTTTTTTTTTTTTTTTTTTTTTTTTTTTTTTTTTTTTTTTTTTTTTTTTTTTTTTTTTTTTTTTTTTTTTTTTTTTTTTTTTTTTTTTTTTTTTTTTTTTTTTTTTTTTTTTTTTTTTTTTTTTTTTTTTTTTTTTTTTTTTTTTTTTTTTTTTTTTTTTTTTTTTTTTTTTTTTTTTTTTTTTTTTTTTTTTTTTTTTTTTTTTTTTTTTTTTTTTTTTTTTTTTTTTTTTTTTTTTTTTTTTTTTTTTTTTTTTTTTTTTTTTTTTTTTTTTTTTTTTTTTTTTTTTTTTTTTTTTTTTTTTTTTTTTTTTTTTTTTTTTTTTTTTTTTTTTTTTTTTTTTTTTTTTTTTTTTTTTTTTTTTTTTTTTTTTTTTTTTTTTTTTTTTTTTTTTTTTTTTTTTTTTTTTTTTTTTTTTTTTTTTTTTTTTTTTTTTTTTTTTTTTTTTTTTTTTTTTTTTTTTTTTTTTTTTTTTTTTTTTTTTTTTTTTTTTTTTTTTTTTTTTTTTTTTTTTTTTTTTTTTTTTTTTTTTTTTTTTTTTTTTTTTTTTTTTTTTTTTTTTTTTTTTTTTTTTTTTTTTTTTTTTTTTTTTTTTTTTTTTTTTTTTTTTTTTTTTTTTTTTTTTTTTTTTTTTTTTTTTTTTTTTTTTTTTTTTTTTTTTTTTTTTTTTTTTTTTTTTTTTTTTTTTTTTTTTTTTTTTTTTTTTTTTTTTTTTTTTTTTTTTTTTTTTTTTTTTTTTTTTTTTTTTTTTTTTTTTTTTTTTTTTTTTTTTTTTTTTTTTTTTTTTTTTTTTTTTTTTTTTTTTTTTTTTTTTTTTTTTTTTTTTTTTTTTTTTTTTTTTTTTTTTTTTTTTTTTTTTTTTTTTTTTTTTTTTTTTTTTTTTTTTTTTTTTTTTTTTTTTTTTTTTTTTTTTTTTTTTTTTTTTTTTTTTTTTTTTTTTTTTTTTTTTTTTTTTTTTTTTTTTTTTTTTTTTTTTTTTTTTTTTTTTTTTTTTTTTTTTTTTTTTTTTTTTTTTTTTTTTTTTTTTTTTTTTTTTTTTTTTTTTTTTTTTTTTTTTTTTTTTTTTTTTTTTTTTTTTTTTTTTTTTTTTTTTTTTTTTTTTTTTTTTTTTTTTTTTTTTTTTTTTTTTTTTTTTTTTTTTTTTTTTTTTTTTTTTTTTTTTTTTTTTTTTTTTTTTTTTTTTTTTTTTTTTTTTTTTTTTTTTTTTTTTTTTTTTTTTTTTTTTTTTTTTTTTTTTTTTTTTTTTTTTTTTTTTTTTTTTTTTTTTTTTTTTTTTTTTTTTTTTTTTTTTTTTTTTTTTTTTTTTTTTTTTTTTTTTTTTTTTTTTTTTTTTTTTTTTTTTTTTTTTTTTTTTTTTTTTTTTTTTTTTTTTTTTTTTTTTTTTTTTTTTTTTTTTTTTTTTTTTTTTTTTTTTTTTTTTTTTTTTTTTTTTTTTTTTTTTTTTTTTTTTTTTTTTTTTTTTTTTTTTTTTTTTTTTTTTTTTTTTTTTTTTTTTTTTTTTTTTTTTTTTTTTTTTTTTTTTTTTTTTTTTTTTTTTTTTTTTTTTTTTTTTTTTTTTTTTTTTTTTTTTTTTTTTTTTTTTTTTTTTTTTTTTTTTTTTTTTTTTTTTTTTTTTTTTTTTTTTTTTTTTTTTTTTTTTTTTTTTTTTTTTTTTTTTTTTTTTTTTTTTTTTTTTTTTTTTTTTTTTTTTTTTTTTTTTTTTTTTTTTTTTTTTTTTTTTTTTTTTTTTTTTTTTTTTTTTTTTTTTTTTTTTTTTTTTTTTTTTTTTTTTTTTTTTTTTTTTTTTTTTTTTTTTTTTTTTTTTTTTTTTTTTTTTTTTTTTTTTTTTTTTTTTTTTTTTTTTTTTTTTTTTTTTTTTTTTTTTTTTTTTTTTTTTTTTTTTTTTTTTTTTTTTTTTTTTTTTTTTTTTTTTTTTTTTTTTTTTTTTTTTTTTTTTTTTTTTTTTTTTTTTTTTTTTTTTTTTTTTTTTTTTTTTTTTTTTTTTTTTTTTTTTTTTTTTTTTTTTTTTTTTTTTTTTTTTTTTTTTTTTTTTTTTTTTTTTTTTTTTTTTTTTTTTTTTTTTTTTTTTTTTTTTTTTTTTTTTTTTTTTTTTTTTTTTTTTTTTTTTTTTTTTTTTTTTTTTTTTTTTTTTTTTTTTTTTTTTTTTTTTTTTTTTTTTTTTTTTTTTTTTTTTTTTTTTTTTTTTTTTTTTTTTTTTTTTTTTTTTTTTTTTTTTTTTTTTTTTTTTTTTTTTTTTTTTTTTTTTTTTTTTTTTTTTTTTTTTTTTTTTTTTTTTTTTTTTTTTTTTTTTTTTTTTTTTTTTTTTTTTTTTTTTTTTTTTTTTTTTTTTTTTTTTTTTTTTTTTTTTTTTTTTTTTTTTTTTTTTTTTTTTTTTTTTTTTTTTTTTTTTTTTTTTTTTTTTTTTTTTTTTTTTTTTTTTTTTTTTTTTTTTTTTTTTTTTTTTTTTTTTTTTTTTTTTTTTTTTTTTTTTTTTTTTTTTTTTTTTTTTTTTTTTTTTTTTTTTTTTTTTTTTTTTTTTTTTTTTTTTTTTTTTTTTTTTTTTTTTTTTTTTTTTTTTTTTTTTTTTTTTTTTTTTTTTTTTTTTTTTTTTTTTTTTTTTTTTTTTTTTTTTTTTTTTTTTTTTTTTTTTTTTTTTTTTTTTTTTTTTTTTTTTTTTTTTTTTTTTTTTTTTTTTTTTTTTTTTTTTTTTTTTTTTTTTTTTTTTTTTTTTTTTTTTTTTTTTTTTTTTTTTTTTTTTTTTTTTTTTTTTTTTTTTTTTTTTTTTTTTTTTTTTTTTTTTTTTTTTTTTTTTTTTTTTTTTTTTTTTTTTTTTTTTTTTTTTTTTTTTTTTTTTTTTTTTTTTTTTTTTTTTTTTTTTTTTTTTTTTTTTTTTTTTTTTTTTTTTTTTTTTTTTTTTTTTTTTTTTTTTTTTTTTTTTTTTTTTTTTTTTTTTTTTTTTTTTTTTTTTTTTTTTTTTTTTTTTTTTTTTTTTTTTTTTTTTTTTTTTTTTTTTTTTTTTTTTTTTTTTTTTTTTTTTTTTTTTTTTTTTTTTTTTTTTTTTTTTTTTTTTTTTTTTTTTTTTTTTTTTTTTTTTTTTTTTTTTTTTTTTTTTTTTTTTTTTTTTTTTTTTTTTTTTTTTTTTTTTTTTTTTTTTTTTTTTTTTTTTTTTTTTTTTTTTTTTTTTTTTTTTTTTTTTTTTTTTTTTTTTTTTTTTTTTTTTTTTTTTTTTTTTTTTTTTTTTTTTTTTTTTTTTTTTTTTTTTTTTTTTTTTTTTTTTTTTTTTTTTTTTTTTTTTTTTTTTTTTTTTTTTTTTTTTTTTTTTTTTTTTTTTTTTTTTTTTTTTTTTTTTTTTTTTTTTTTTTTTTTTTTTTTTTTTTTTTTTTTTTTTTTTTTTGTTTTTTTTTTTTTTTTTTTTTTTTTTTTTTTTTTTTTTTTTTTTTTTTTTTTTTTTTTTTTTTTTTTTTTTTTTTTTTTTTTTTTTTTTTTTTTTTTTTTTTTTTTTTTTTTTTTTTTTTTTTTTTTTTTTTTTTTTTTTTTTTTTTTTTTTTTTTTTTTTTTTTTTTTTTTTTTTTTTTTTTTTTTTTTTTTTTTTTTTTTTTTTTTTTTTTTTTTTTTTTTTTTTTTTTTTTTTTTTTTTTTTTTTTTTTTTTTTTTTTTTTTTTTTTTTTTTTTTTTTTTTTTTTTTTTTTTTTTTTTTTTTTTTTTTTTTTTTTTTTTTTTTTTTTTTTTTTTTTTTTTTTTTTTTTTTTTTTTTTTTTTTTTTTTTTTTTTTTTTTTTTTTTTTTTTTTTTTTTTTTTTTTTTTTTTTTTTTTTTTTTTTTGTTTTAGTTTTTTGTTCATGTTTTGTTTTTTTTTGTTTTTTTTTTTTTTGTTTTTTTTTCTTTTTTTTGTTTTTTTTTTTTTTTTGGGTTTTTTTTTTTTTTGTGTTTTTTTTTTTGTTTTTTTTGGTTGTTTTTAATTTTTCTTTTCCGATTTTTTTTTTTTTTTTTTTTTTTTTTTTTTTTTTTTTTTTTTTTTTTTTTTTTTTTTTTTTTTTTTTTTTTTTTTTTTTTTTTTTTTTTTTTTTTTTTTTTTTTTTTTTTTTTTTTTTTTTTTTTTTTTTTTTTTTTTTTTTTTTTTTTTTTTTTTTTTTTTTTTTTTTTTTTTTTTTTTTTTTTTTTTTTTTTTTTTTTTTTTTTTTTTTTTTTTTTTTTTTTTTTTTTTTTTTTTTTTTTTTTTTTTTTTTTTTTTTTTTTTTTTTTTTTTTTTTTTTTTTTTTTTTTTTTTTTTTTTTTTTTTTTTTTTTTTTTTTTTTTTTTTTTTTTTTTTTTTTTTTTTTTTTTTTTTTTTTTTTTTTTTTTTTTTTTTTTTTTTTTTTTTTTTTTTTTTTTTTTTTTTTTTTTTTTTTTTTTTTTTTTTTTTTTTTTTTTTTTTTTTTTTTTTTTTTTTTTTTTTTTTTTTTTTTTTTTTTTTTTTTTTTTTTTTTTTTTTTTTTTTTTTTTTTTTTTTTTTTTTTTTTTTTTTTTTTTTTTTTTTTTTTTTTTTTTTTTTTTTTTTTTTTTTTTTTTTTTTTTTTTTTTTTTTTTTTTTTTTTTTTTTTTTTTTTTTTTTTTTTTTTTTTTTTTTTTTTTTTTTTTTTTTTTTTTTTTTTTTTTTTTTTTTTTTTTTTTTTTTTTTTTTTTTTTTTTTTTTTTTTTTTTTTTTTTTTTTTTTTTTTTTTTTTTTTTTTTTTTTTTTTTTTTTTTTTTTTTTTTTTTTTTTTTTTTTTTTTTTTTTTTTTTTTTTTTTTTTTTTTTTTTTTTTTTTTTTTTTTTTTTTTTTTTTTTTTTTTTTTTTTTTTTTTTTTTTTTTTTTTTTTTTTTTTTTTTTTTTTTTTTTTTTTTTTTTTTTTTTTTTTTTTTTTTTTTTTTTTTTTTTTTTTTTTTTTTTTTTTTTTTTTTTTTTTTTTTTTTTTTTTTTTTTTTTTTTTTTTTTTTTTTTTTTTTTTTTTTTTTTTTTTTTTTTTTTTTTTTTTTTTTTTTTTTTTTTTTTTTTTTTTTTTTTTTTTTTTTTTTTTTTTTTTTTTTTTTTTTTTTTTTTTTTTTTTTTTTTTTTTTTTTTTTTTTTTTTTTTTTTTTTTTTTTTTTTTTTTTTTTTTTTTTTTTTTTTTTTTTTTTTTTTTTTTTTTTTTTTTTTTTTTTTTTTTTTTTTTTTTTTTTTTTTTTTTTTTTTTTTTTTTTTTTTTTTTTTTTTTTTTTTTTTTTTTTTTTTTTTTTTTTTTTTTTTTTTTTTTTTTTTTTTTTTTTTTTTTTTTTTTTTTTTTTTTTTTTTTTTTTTTTTTTTTTTTTTTTTTTTTTTTTTTTTTTTTTTTTTTGTTTTTTTTTTTTTTTTTTTTTTTTTTTTTTTTTTTTTTTTTTTTTTTTTTTTTTTTTTTTTTTTTTTTTTTTTTTTTTTTTTTTTTTTTTTTTTTTTTTTTTTTTTTTTTTTTTTTTTTTTTTTTTTTTTTTTTTTTTTTTTTTTTTTTTTTTTTTTTTTTTTTTTTTTTTTTTTTTTTTTTTTTTTTTTTTTTTTTTTTTTTTTTTTTTTTTTTTTTTTTTTTTTTTTTTTTTTTTTTTTTTTTTTTTTTTTTTTTTTTTTTTTTTTTTTTTTTTTTTTTTTTTTTTTTTTTTTTTTTTTTTTTTTTTTTTTTTTTTTTTTTTTTTTTTTTTTTTTTTTTTTTTTTTTTTTTTTTTTTTTTTTTTTTTTTTTTTTTTTTTTTTTTTTTTTTTTTTTTTTTTTTTTTTTTTTTTTTTTTTTTTTTTTTTTTTTTTTTTTTTTTTTTTTTTTTTTTTTTTTTTTTTTTTTTTTTTTTTTTTTTTTTGTTTTTTTTTTTTTTTTTTTTTTTTTTTTTTTTTTTTTTTTTTTTTTTTTTTTTTTTTTTTTTTTTTTTTTTTTTTTTTTTTTTTTTTTTTTTTTTTTTTTTTTTTTTTTTTTTTTTTTTTTTTTTTTTTTTTTTTTTTTTTTTTTTTTTTTTTTTTTTTTTTTTTTTTTTTTTTTTTTTTTTTTTTTTTTTTTTTTTTTTTTTTTTTTTTTTTTTTTTTTTTTTTTTTTTTTTTTTTTTTTTTTTTTTTTTTTTTTTTTTTTTTTTTTTTTTTTTTTTTTTTTTTTTTTTTTTTTTTTTTTTTTTTTTTTTTTTTTTTTTTTTTTTTTTTTTTTTTTTTTTTTTTTTTTTTTTTTTTTTTTTTTTTTTTTTTTTTTTTTTTTTTTTTTTTTTTTTTTTTTTTTTTTTTTTTTTTTTTTTTTTTTTTTTTTTTTTTTTTTTTTTTTTTTTTTTTTTTTTTTTTTTTTTTTTTTTTTTTTTTTTTTTTTTTTTTTTTTTTTTTTTTTTTTTTTTTTTTTTTTTTTTTTTTTTTTTTTTTTTTTTTTTTTTTTTTTTTTTTTTTTTTTTTTTTTTTTTTTTTTTTTTTTTTTTTTTTTTTTTTTTTTTTTTTTTTTTTTTTTTTTTTTTTTTTTTTTTTTTTTTTTTTTTTTTTTTTTTTTTTTTTTTTTTTTTTTTTTTTTTTTTTTTTTTTTTTTTTTTTTTTTTTTTTTTTTTTTTTTTTTTTTTTTTTTTTTTTTTTTTTTTTTTTTTTTTTTTTTTTTTTTTTTTTTTTTTTTTTTTTTTTTTTTTTTTTTTTTTTTTTTTTTTTTTTTTTTTTTTTTTTTTTTTTTTTTTTTTTTTTTTTTTTTTTTTTTTTTTTTTTTTTTTTTTTTTTTTTTTTTTTTTTTTTTTTTTTTTTTTTTTTTTTTTTTTTTTTTTTTTTTTTTTTTTTTTTTTTTTTTTTTTTTTTTTTTTTTTTTTTTTTTTTTTTTTGTTTTTTTTTTTTTTTTTTTTTTTTTTTTTTTTTTTTTTTTTTTTTTTTTTTTTTTTTTTTTTTTTTTTTTTTTTTTTTTTTTTTTTTTTTTTTTTTTTTTTTTTTTTTTTTTTTTTTTTTTTTTTTTTTTTTTTTTTTTTTTTTTTTTTTTTTTTTTTTTTTTTTTTTTTTTTTTTTTTTTTTTTTTTTTTTTTTTTTTTTTTTTTTTTTTTTTTTTTTTTTTTTTTTTTTTTTTTTTTTTTTTTTTTTTTTTTTTTTTTTTTTTTTTTTTTTTTTTTTTTTTTTTTTTTTTTTTTTTTTTTTTTTTTTTTTTTTTTTTTTTTTTTTTTTTTTTTTTTTTTTTTTTTTTTTTTTTTTTTTTTTTTTTTTTTTTTTTTTTTTTTTTTTTTTTTTTTTTTTTTTTTTTTTTTTTTTTTTTTTTTTTTTTTTTTTTTTTTTTTTTTTTTTTTTTTTTTTTTTTTTTTTTTTTTTTTTTTTTTTTTTTTTTTTTTTTTTTTTTTTTTTTTTTTTTTTTTTTTTTTTTTTTTTTTTTTTTTTTTTTTTTTTTTTTTTTTTTTTTTTTTTTTTTTTTTTTTTTTTTTTTTTTTTTTTTTTTTTTTTTTTTTTTTTTTTTTTTTTTTTTTTTTTTTGGGTTTTTTTTTTTTTTTTTTTTTTTTTTTTTTTTTTTTTTTTTTTTTTTTTTTTTTTTTTTTTTTTTTTTTTTTTTTTTTTTTTTTTTTTTTTTTTTTTTTTTTTTTTTTTTTTTTTTTTTTTTTTTTTTTTTTTTTTTTTTTTTTTTTTTTTTTTTTTTTTTTTTTTTTTTTTTTTTTTTTTTTTTTTTTTTTTTTTTTTTTTTTTTTTTTTTTTTTTTTTTTTTTTTTTTTTTTTTTTTTTTTTTTTTTTTTTTTTTTTTTTTTTTTTTTTTTTTTTTTTTTTTTTTTTTTTTTTTTTTTTTTTTTTTTTTTTTTTTTTTTTTTTTTTTTTTTTTTTTTTTTTTTTTTTTTTTTTTTTTTTTTTTTTTTTTTTTTTTTTTTTTTTTTTTTTTTTTTTTTTTTTTTTTTTTTTTTTTTTTTTTTTTTTTTTTTTTTTTTTTTTTTTTTTTTTTTTTTTTTTTTTTTTTTTTTTTTTTTTTTTTTTTTTTTTTTTTTTTTTTTTTTTTTTTTTTTTTTTTTTTTTTTTTTTTTTTTTTTTTTTTTTTTTTTTTTTTTTTTTTTTTTTTTTTTTTTTTTTTTTTTTTTTTTTTTTTTTTTTTTTTTTTTTTTTT
Source organism: Oreohelix idahoensis (assembly GCA_024509875.1). NCBI lineage: Eukaryota > Metazoa > Mollusca > Gastropoda > Stylommatophora > Oreohelicidae > Oreohelix > Oreohelix idahoensis. The sequence continues at coordinate 18,085 of JAMPIV010004588.1, read as the reverse complement.
TTTTTTTTTTTTTTTTTTTTTTTTTTTTTTTTTTTTTTTTTTTTTTTTTTTTTTTTTTTTTTTTTTTTTTTTTTTTTTTTTTTTTTTTTTTTTTTTTTTTTTTTTTTTTTTTTTTTTTTTTTTTTTTTTTTTTTTTTTTTTTTTTTTTTTTTTTTTTTTTTTTTTTTTTTTTTTTTTTTTTTTTTTTTTTTTTTTTTTTTTTTTTTTGTTTTTTTTTTTTTTTTTTTTTTTTTTTTTTTTTTTTTTTTTTTTTTTTTTTTTTTTTTTTTTTTTTTTTTTTTTTTTTTTTTTTTTTTTTTTTTTTTTTTTTTTTTTTTTTTTTTTTTTTTTTTTTTTTTTTTTTTTTTTTTTTTTTTTTTTTTTTTTTTTTTTTTTTTTTTTTTTTTTTTTTTTTTTTTTTTTTTTTTTTTTTTTTTTTTTTTTTTTTTTTTTTTTTTTTTTTTTTTTTTTTTTTTTTTTTTTTTTTTTTTTTTTTTTTTTTTTTTTTTTTTTTTTTTTTTTTTTTTTTTTTTTTTTTTTTTTTTTTTTTTTTTTTTTTTTTTTTTTTTTTTTTTTTTTTTTTTTTTTTTTTTTTTTTTTTTTTTTTTTTTTTTTTTTTTTTTTTTTTTTTTTTTTTTTTTTTTTTTTTTTTTTTTTTTTTTTTTTTTTTTTTTTTTTTTTTTTTTTTTTTTTTTTTTTTTTTTTTTTTTTTTTTTTTTTTTTTTTTTTTTTTTTTTTTTTTTTTTTTTTTTTTTTTTTTTTTTTTTTTTTTTTTTTTTTTTTTTTTTTTTTTTTTTTTTTTTTTTTTTTTTTTTTTTTTTTTTTTTTTTTTTTTTTTTTTTTTTTTTTTTTTTTTTTTTTTTTTTTTTTTTTTTTTTTTTTTTTTTTTTTTTTTTTTTTTTTTTTTTTTTTTTTTTTTTTTTTTTTTTTTTTTTTTTTTTTTTTTTTTTTTTTTTTTTTTTTTTTTTTTTTTTTTTTTTTTTTTTTTTTTTTTTTTTTTTTTTTTTTTTTTTTTTTTTTTTTTTTTTTTTTTTTTTTTTTTTTTTTTTTTTTTTTTTTTTTTTTTTTTTTTTTTTTTTTTTTTTTTTTTTTTTTTTTTTTTTTTTTTTTTTTTTTTTTTTTTTTTTTTTTTTTTTTTTTTTTTTTTTTTTTTTTTTTTTTTTTTTTTTTTTTTTTTTTTTTTTTTTTTTTTTTTTTTTTTTTTTTTTTTTTTTTTTTTTTTTTTTTTTTTTTTTTTTTTTTTTTTTTTTTTTTTTTTTTTTTTTTTTTTTTTTTTTTTTTTTTTTTTTTTTTTTTTTTTTTTTTTTTTTTTTTTTTTTTTTTTTTTTTTTTTTTTTTTTTTTTTTTTTTTTTTTTTTTTTTTTTTTTTTTTTTTTTTTTTTTTTTTTTTTTTTTTTTTTTTTTTTTTTTTTTTTTTTTTTTTTTTTTTTTTTTTTTTTTTTTTTTTTTTTTTTTTTTTTTTTTTTTTTTTTTTTTTTTTTTTTTTTTTTTTTTTTTTTTTTTTTTTTTTTTTTTTTTTTTTTTTTTTTTTTTTTTTTTTTTTTTTTTTTTTTTTTTTTTTTTTTTTTTTTTTTTTTTTTTTTTTTTTTTTTTTTTTTTTTTTTTTTTTTTTTTTTTTTTTTTTTTTTTTTTTTTTTTTTTTTTTTTTTTTTTTTTTTTTTTTTTTTTTTTTTTTTTTTTTTTTTTTTTTTTTTTTTTTTTTTTTTTTTTTTTTTTTTTTTTTTTTTTTTTTTTTTTTTTTTTTTTTTTTTTTTTTTTTTTTTTTTTTTTTTTTTTTTTTTTTTTTTTTTTTTTTTTTTTTTTTTTTTTTTTTTTTTTTTTTTTTTTTTTTTTTTTTTTTTTTTTTTTTTTTTTTTTTTTTTTTTTTTTTTTTTTTTTTTTTTTTTTTTTTTTTTTTTTTTTTTTTTTTTTTTTTTTTTTTTTTTTTTTTTTTTTTTTTTTTTTTTTTTTTTTTTTTTTTTTTTTTTTTTTTTTTTTTTTTTTTTTTTTTTTTTTTTTTTTTTTTTTTTTTTTTTTTTTTTTTTTTTTTTTTTTTTTTTTTTTTTTTTTTTTTTTTTTTTTTTTTTTTTTTTTTTTTTTTTTTTTTTTTTTTTTTTTTTTTTTTTTTTTTTTTTTTTTTTTTTTTTTTTTTTTTTTTTTTTTTTTTTTTTTTTTTTTTTTTTTTTTTTTTTTTTTGTTTTTTTTTTTTTTTTTTTTTTTTTTTTTTTTTTTTTTTTTTTTTTTTTTTTTTTTTTTTTTTTTTTTTTTTTTTTTTTTTTTTTTTTTTTTTTTTTTTTTTTTTTTTTTTTTTTTTTTTTTTTTTTTTTTTTTTTTTTTTTTTTTTTTTTTTTTTTTTTTTTTTTTTTTTTTTTTTTTTTTTTTTTTTTTTTTTTTTTTTTTTTTTTTTTTTTTTTTTTTTTTTTTTTTTTTTTTTTTTTTTTTTTTTTTTTTTTTTTTTTTTTTTTTTTTTTTTTTTTTTTTTTTTTTTTTTTTTTTTTTTTTTTTTTTTTTTTTTTTTTTTTTTTTTTTTTTTTTTTTTTTTTTTTTTTTTTTTTTTTTTTTTTTTTTTTTTTTTTTTTTTTTTTTTTTTTTTTTTTTTTTTTTTTTTTTTTTTTTTTTTTTTTTTTTTTTTTTTTTTTTTTTTTTTTTTTTTTTTTTTTTTTTTTTTTTTTTTTTTTTTTTTTTTTTTTTTTTTTTTTTTTTTTTTTTTTTTTTTTTTTTTTTTTTTTTTTTTTTTTTTTTTTTTTTTTTTTTTTTTTTTTTTTTTTTTTTTTTTTTTTTTTTTTTTTTTTTTTTTTTTTTTTTTTTTTTTTTTTTTTTTTTTTTTTTTTTTTTTTTTTTTTTTTTTTTTTTTTTTTTTTTTTTTTTTTTTTTTTTTTTTTTTTTTTTTTTTTTTTTTTTTTTTTTTTTTTTTTTTTTTTTTTTTTTTTTTTTTTTTTTTTTTTTTTTTTTTTTTTTTTTTTTTTTTTTTTTTTTTTTTTTTTTTTTTTTTTTTTTTTTTTTTTTTTTTTTTTTTTTTTTTTTTTTTTTTTTTTTTTTTTTTTTTTTTTTTTTTTTTTTTTTTTTTTTTTTTTTTTTTTTTTTTTTTTTTTTTTTTTTTTTTTTTTTTTTTTTTTTTTTTTTTTTT
>JAMPIV010004587.1:0-13356 GCA_024509875.1 Oreohelix idahoensis | reverse complement strand
TGAGTATGGCTGTAATAATAATGACCATCTCAATAATCTGGAAATTTTCATGCTTGACTTGTGACAGGAATACGAGAGGTGAATGATCCGTTTGGACCACAAATGTCCTGCCTTATAGATAAATCTGGAATTTTTTTATAGCCCATATCAAAGCGAGACATTCCTTTTCACTTGTTGAATAATTTTTTTCCGCTTTGTTCAACTTGCGGCTTGCATAAGCGACTGGGTTCAATTCTCTATCTTGTGAGGAGGACCTTTGCAACAATGTAGCGCCCAGACCCACATTGCTTGCGTCACTTCTCACGATAAATTCTTGATTCAAGTCAGGCAATTGCAATACTGGCCTGCTTGTGAGTTTTTCGTTTAACTCCTGGTAAGCCAATTCACACCGTGCGGACCAATTTATTGTATCAGGTTGACCCTTGCGAGTTAAATCCGTCAGAGGAGCACATATAGAGTTAAAATGTTTAATGTACTTTTGGTAGAACCTACACAACGACACGAAATATCGCACATCTTTCTTTGTTTGTGGTCTAGGTGCTCTTTTCAATTTTTCCAGATTCTTGGGATCAGGGGTCATGCTACCCTGATGTACAGTATGTCCCAAGAATTCCAACTCTTTACAACCAATACAACATTTTGTTGGTTTAGCGGTCAAGTTAGCCTATCTGAGTCTATCAAACAGCATATTCAAAGAGGTAACGTGTTCCTCAATTGTTTCCGTAGCAATGAGGATATCATCCATAAAATTCGAAATACATGCATTTTTAAGGGGATCCAACAATTTTTGCATCATCCTAGAAAACACACTCGGGGAATTTTTCAACCCAAACGGTAACATGTTGAACTCATAATGACCTTCCGAGGTGCTAAAGGCTAAATAAGGTCGAACCTCAGGCTTTACTGGAATTTGGTAATAGCCTTTGCTAAGATCCACCTTAGAAAAATATTTTGCCCTGTTCAGCCTGGCAAATAGTTGGGAAGTATCAGGTAATGGATCCACCTGACCTTCTGTGACAGCATTCAGTTTCCTGTAATCGATGCACAGTCTATGTTCTCCCGATGGTTTCCACAACAAAACCACACAGGAACTATAAGGAGACTCACTGTGAGAAATAATCCCTTCTTGTAACAAATAATATATCTCCTCTTTCAAAGCTTTTTCCTTAGCGAAAGGAATAGAATAGGGCCTCATACAGATGGGTGCTGGGTCTAGTAGTTTCATATCATATTCCAACAAATTTGTGTGCCCCGGTTTATCTGTTAACACATCTGTATGTTTCTCAAGGACCTGTTGAACCTTCTCCCTCTGTCCTTTTGTCAGGTGATTACTGATCTTCACCTGTGCAAACGATTCACTGGTTTTTAGGGGATATTCAAATGAGGTGAGAGGGTCATTTTTCATTTCGGTTGCGATAGACAAGGCCATTAGGTGTGTTCCTTCCTGGATTTGTCTATCTAGATATTTCTTCAGAAGGTTCACATGATAGACTTTTTCCTTTCCCTTTTTGTCTATCTTATAATTTGTTCTGGATACCTTTTCCAAAACTGTATATGGACCTTGCCATCCGATCTGAAGTTTATTGTTGCTGCCGGGCAATAGAAGAAGCACCTTCTCCCCTACAGCAAGCTCCCTATCCTTCGCTTTCTTATTATAATAAGCAGCATGCTTTTTCTTAGCTTGTCTCAAATTATCATTTGCCAGTTTCCAACTAGTTTTTAAACGAGTGGTCAGTTCGTTCACATATTGATAGGATTATGTAACAGTCTCCTCTGCCTTCTCATCTGTCCAAGTCCTTAACAAGGCTTCTAATAGACCTTTTATGGGCCTACCAAATAACAGGGTTGCGAATGCCATCCCGGTTGAATTATGTGGAACTTCCCGGAACGCAAACAACGCGGCAGACAAGTATTGGTCCCACGTATCAGGTTTTTCGTGTGCCAGCTTTCTCAGGATAGAAATGAGAGTCCCATTGAACCTCTCTACCTGGCCGTTCCCTTGGGGGTGATACGGACTACAATGAAAGTGCTTGGCTTGAAACAATCTAAAAACCTCTTCTGTTAGTTTCCCCTTGAACTGTGAGCCGTTATCAGTCAAGATTTGATGCGGGAATCCTAACCTTGTGAATATAGTAAGTAATGCCTCTGCCACATTTTTCGAATCGATTGACGACAGGGCTACCGCCTCTCCCCACATAGAACAAGTGTCTACCAGAGTAAGGATGTAACTGTTCCTCCTCTTGGTCCGAGTGAGAGGTCCCACAATATCCACTGCAACTCTCTCAAAAGGGGTTCCCATTATGGGCTTTTCCCCTAGAGTTGCTGGAGCAGTCCAATGCTTTGGAGCTACTCTCTGGCATTCTGGACAGGATTTTACATATCTCTTTATATCTTCCGTTATCCGTGGCAGAAATAATGACAAGCTATATGCTGTCCTGTTGCGCTAATCCCCATGTGACCACTGAAGGGGATAGTATGTCCTAACTCCATCACCTTTTCCCTATATGAACTGGGAAGGACCAGCTGTCCGTGACCAGCTGAACCAGTGCCGGCCTTCCTATATAACAATTTATTCTTCATATATAATTCTCCTTTATTAGGAGTTTTATTTGGGAGTTTCTTATAACACGGCTTCAGTGACCTATCTTCAGCCTGTGCCTTCCTCATCTCCTCTGGATGAGTATTTATAGGTTCATCTTCTTCCTTTCTGGATTGTGATCGGGTCTGGACGGCTGCCAAGACCACAGGTCTCTTGGGATTCCCCAAGTAGACATAACGTCACCCCAATATCAGAGGGTAGATGGGTGCGTCGATCACTGCTGCTCTGATTACACCTTCCACATAGCGAGTTTTCACATTTATTCTTGCAATGGGAAGTGTCATGAGTGGTATGTCCTTGTATCTCCACTGTTTCTGTGGTATACTGATCTGGGTTCACCAAGTGCGAGCTCACGACAGAATCAAAATCTAAACCGGTATCGTAGAGGCACCTAATGGTGACATCATTGCATACAACATCCTCACAAACTGGGGGGTGATAAGGTTCCTGCTGTCCAGCAGGTTTGTCCTTTACTTCCTTGTTTCCAATTTTCATAGCAGCAAATCCAGCAGGTTTACTTTTACAAAATTTAATGTCATGTCCTTCCCTCTTACAATATCTACAATATAATCTACCTTGATGAAAAGGTTTTCTTTTATCAATCTTTCTGTCATTGAAATGTGAGGTTTTATTTTTATAATCATTTCGAGGCCTATCAAAGTTTTGCTTACCTCTATTGTCAAATTTATTATAGTTTTGTGGGGTCTTATAATGATCTACTGGTTTTTTTTTTGGTGCCAGCTAACTCTGCCTGGGCTGCCTGATACCTCTCAGCGACATTAATTATCTCACCCAGCCTCTCCGCGCCCTGTTCCATGAGAAACTTTCTCATGTCTGTAGCCATGGACTCTCTCAACTGTTCTATGAGTATCATCTCTTTGAGATCTTGGGTTTTCCCCAAAGTAGCGCATTTCTCCATATACGTTTCTAACCGGGCGGAGAACTGGTGATAGGTCTCACCCGACAGTAGCCTGGCATTCCTAAAGTTTTTTCTATAAAACTCTCCGTTCTTTTCGTATCTTAACAAAAGAGCTTGCTTCAACATGTCATAGTTGTCTTGGTCATCCCTGCTCATTTTGGAAAAAACTTCATAAGCTGTTCCCCGAAGACCTTGAGACAACTTTACACCCCATCTTTCTCTTTCTAACCCATAAGTAGTGGCTAATACTTCATATCTGCTCAAATATGACTCAATGTCATCATCTTTTTCTACAAAATAGTCTAGATGGAACCCCATGGCTGAGTTGGAGGCCCCCTGACTAGCAGTAACATCAGAGGTAGAGGGGCTGTGACCATTGTCCGGAGCAAGGCCTTGCAACTCTAACTCCCTTAGTCGCAACTCATGCTCCCTCTGTAATCTTTTATCTTCTGCTTCCCTTTGCAGTCGTTTTTCTTCTTTTTCTGCCTCCAATTTTTTCGCCTCCCTGTCAGCCTCAATTTGCAACCTTTTAATTTCAGCATCTCTATCTAACTCTAATTTCTTAATCTCCCTAGCCTCTTCTACCTGCATTTTCCTTTCCTCAGCTAACCTATGTTCTTCCCTAGCAATAAATTTATCACATTCTGAGGTGACATAGTCAATCAAGACTTGACCCTCCATATTCATTTCTCTGGCAGTCTGCACAGCCGCAGAGCGAAACTTGGCCAAATATGCCATCTGATAAATACAAAAGGTTCTACGTTAATTTCTAAAATAAATGCAAATTTACTTAATTAATTCCAGGTTCTGACACTTCATTAAATTCCCAAATCTTGGGCAATAGTAGTTATGGGGATTCCCTGAGAAAATAGAATGTTGTTAATGCTAAAACCCAGACCCCAATGTATGTAGTACTAGGAAAAATTCAATTCCCGGACAAGCCTACCAATATATGTAGCAAGTTTAATTTGCTGGGGAGGTTATGATGGTATACCTAAAAGAAAGAAATCTGTGTCTGTGTTAACCGTGTGAGGTCAAGCACATGTAGGCCCCTGACTCTAAAAGATGATGATGATGTATTTGCAGGGAACCTAACGCTACCTCCCTAGATCTCACACGGTCACTATTTTGGCTCTAGTGTCTGGTGTATGATGTACCTAATGTCTAGGGGAGAAATGAAAATGATGGTACATAAACACAAAACACTTTAATTCACTATAAGAAAATGAATAAAACAGTGGTTAAGTTTTTTTCTTTAAAACTGAATATTTTCTTTTTACAATTTAATCTGCCTGTCCCGCCATCTCTTTTGGACAGGTCTTTGAAAATGAGGAAAAGATAGTTTACATAAAAAGATTAACTAAAATGTGTAGACACTTTGTCCAATAAGTATCAAGTCACTCTATCTCTCCTGTTGGTATATTCACAGATTACAGCTTTATTATCTTATAGTGTTTGTCATTTTTTAGGAGGGGCTGTAGTTTCATCACGCCCCATAACATCCTGGGTATGATTGAAAATATCAAAGTTTAACTGAAGTGTCAGATATACCCAGATGTTAACACATCACCTGGGATTCTTTGTAGAAGGATAATTCAGTATGTCGTTGCAGAAAATATAGATATCTCAGCACACACAAGCTCCTCCAGCTATCTGCTGACAGCATAAACGTTTTACCAGAGACTTGTTGGCGTTACACTCACTCATCAGGTTTCCTGTCACCGGCTGGTAACAGGAAATAAAACCTCACAATTTCAAGAAATAGTAACAAATAACGCTGACTTGCAAAGAATGGCCTCAGTTTTTCTCTGCCCTGCCCAGACTGCTAATTAATTCTTTATTTTACAAATTAACACAGCTGATCTCAGCGTATTTGATAGAAAAAGTTTTTGTCAACTGGCGATGAACATTGAAAGCTTTTTGCTAATATCTATTAGTACTGGCCAATGGAAAACTTGCGACTACCAGAATTCAAATGTAGTTTTTTTTTGAAAAAAAAAAAAATTTCAAACAACTCTGTGTCTGGTAGTCGATTGGTCAGTCTGCGTTAGTTATGCTCAATAGAAAAAGATGTTTCGTTTTTAGTTACATGTTTCCTATCTCTCCCCTTTCACTCCTATACCAACTAATAGAATTTGAATTACTACCATGCCTCTTTTTAAGCTGGCGTCCCCACTAACGTTATGAAAAAAAAACAAGCAGGAACCACAGTCTGTCCGTCTTAGTGTTACTAGACATATAGTATTATCTCAATAACTTGGCTAATACTTGGACTACCATATTTTTTAAAACACATTTTTGCTCAGGGGACCCTAAGCTATACTACCATATGATTTTTATGGTCAGTTTCATTATGGTTTAGATTTTCAATTTTTGTCACTGTCAATCGTCAAATAAAAATTTTACACAAGTCGGCCATCTTCCTCCTCTCATCTCTCTCTAGCATTTTTATTCAAATAACTAACTTGTTTGAGTGACGTCAGAAAAACATTACTCGGCGAGAATTTAAACTGTCTGTGTGTATACTTCGTCAGTTTGCTGAATCAGAACTGGAAAAATATGAAAGAAAAGAAGAAGAGAAAAAAGCTGCATTAAAGAAAGAGGAAGCAGAACTTGAGATGAAGCAAATTGACAAGGAAAATAGACTGAGAGAGATTGCTCAACGTGAAAGAGAAGAGCAAAGAACAATCGCCAGACAGGAAGAAGAGAATAAATTGAAACGAGAGGAAATTATTTTACAACAAGAAATGGAATTGGCGCGTATTAAATTGGAGACAGCAAGATTACAAGCACAAAGTGCTGATGCAAACCAGAATAATAACGCACAAAATGGATCATCATCCAGCCAAACGAAACATTTCTACAACTGTAAATTACCCACTTTCAACTTAACCGTGGACGACCTTTCATCGTTCCTGTCACGTTTTGAACAGACTTGCAAAACAAATCATTTGCCTGAAGAGTCATGGGTACTCAAGTTAAATGAATTCTTGGTTGGAGAACCATTGACGGCTTCTCAAAATGCTGACACATCAATAGCAAATAACTACGGTGCTATTAAGTCCTTGCTTTTACGAAGGTTTCACCTGGACGAGGAACACTGTAGGTTGAAATTTAAGGGAATTTTACCTGAATCTCCAAAAGATTTTGCAGGATTCATTGCGAACATACGCAATACGTTTAATAGATGGGTTGAACTGGCAGAAGTCAACAAATCATACGACAAATTAGTTGATTTACTACTACGGGATAAGGTATTATCTTCGGTTAGCCAGCCATTTTTTGCATATTTGCAGGAGCGTAAACCAGGTACCATAGACGAGTTAGAAAAAATTTCTTTAAACTACTGTTCGGCACATCCGAATGCAACCATTTCTAACTCCTCATTAAGAGAACCTCTACCTGTGGCGTCTAATATGGCCTACAATCATAATAACAAACAAAGACATCACAGTGTAGACAGAAGCAGGTTCCAAAGAAATCACAATGTTAACTTTCAGAAGGGACATAATAATGATTTCAACAATAAAAATGAGTTCAACAGAGGTAGATCACGAGATAGAAATTATTCACCTCAAACAAACTACCACAATGGTCAACATAACACTCATTATAATCGATCACATACTCCCATAATAATAATAACTGGAATGGTAATAATCATGGCTCGAGACATCGAGATAATAGTTACTATAGAGGACGACGAGATAATTCTAACAATTATACTCGGAATCGATCTCATTCTCGGGGATCATCTCATTACAACCATAATACAGGGGCGGCAGTTACAAATAATACTACCCCTACAGCTCAGGTCCCACTTGACAATAATACAACACAGTCTTCTGCTGCATGTTTTGCTATTAATTATAATGTGGCAAATAGTTGCCAACAATGCAATCTTATTTTTCAGAAGGCGAAAGAAACAGTGCTTAACTGCGGACATATTACACCAGAGGTAGGTCTTGCAGTCAACGATGGAACAGGCCTACTAATTTTTAACAGGGGATTAGTTAATGGATCCGTCGTCTCAGTGCTGAGGGATTCGGAATCCACAACGATTGGTGTACGACAGTCGCTGGTACATCCTAGCTGTGCAACGGGGGAATATGTCCGTTGCATGACTTTTGGTGGAACAATAGAGTTTTACCCCACAGCTATTATTCATGTTAACACTCCTTTTTTCACAGGGAACGTAAAAGTATGTATGCTAAAAAAGCCTATAGCTGATTTGATGGTTGGTCGTATACACGGCAGTAAAGATTGTACTCCAGATGAGATTATAGAATGGGAGAAACATAACCTATGCACTGGAAACGCCGTGACGACTAGAGCGCAGACTCAACTCATGGAGAAAGTTGATGATAATAAAATGGATGCAGACAACCAAGAGGAATTTGTAGTCAATTCACTCAATTCACCTATTGACAGGGAAACTTTTGCAACCAAACAAAAAGAGGATAAATCTTTAAAAAAAATTTTTAAGTTGGTTGATAAAGTTGACAATCTATCCTCAGGTAATAATAACAAACATTTTTTTTTTCTGTTATTAAAAATGACATATTGATTAGATGTTTTAATGACAAATCACAAATGAAACAACAAGTTATGGTCCCGTATACTTTTAGACGGTACATTCTTCAACATGCACATGACTCACATTGTGCTGGACATATGGGATATACTCGAACACGATCTCGAGTACTGTCTTCATTCTTTTGGCCAGGGGTGTCAAGAGATATTTCGCAGTATGTACGTTCCTGTACTACATGCCAAGAAGTGAAAGCACGTGGAGCTTTTCACACGGCGCCTATTCAGGCTTGCGATATCTCAGTGAGACCTTTTGACAAGATGGCAATAGACATTATTGGTCCATTGCTACCATCGGCCAGAGGACATAGATTCGTCCTTACGTGCATTGATTTGTGCACACGATGGCCAGAAGCTATCCCATTAAGACCACCACTACCACAGATGTAGCTGATGCACTACATCTCATCTTTTCTAGAATAGGGTTTCCTAGAAAACTTTTATCAGACCATGGGTCACAGTTTATATCTGACACCATGAAGGAAGTCATGAAAACTTGGAACATTGATAGGAATTTAAGTAGTATTTATCATCCTATGAGTAATGGTGCGGTTGAAAGACTTAACCGTACACTTAAACAACTACTACATAAGGTTACTGCTAAGCACCCTCATGACTGGGACAGAGCACTCCCAGCTGTTCTATTTGCTTATCGGGAGGTACCGCATGAACAAACTGGCTTCTCTCCCTTTGAATTAGTTTTTGGTGCTCCCCAAGAGGTCCTATGGGACTAATAAAAAACTTATTAATTGACGAGGAGATGACTCAGGACACTCAGTCATCTTATGAGTACGTAATTAATCTTCGGAAGAACATTATTGAGTCTTGCCAGTTGGCAACAGCTTCTTCTGAGGCTGCAAAAGCTAAGGCTCGATCTCTACAAAATAGGTCTCGACGATTACGCCAATTATTCCCAGGCGACGAGGCTTATGTGTTACTTCCTCACAACAACAATAAATTATTGATATCTTGGAATGGTCCTTACAAAGTCATTGATAAAATTTCCGACGTTGATTACGTCTTAGATATCAAGGGACACAAAAAGATATTTCATATTAACATGCTCAAGCAATTTCATACACGTCCTGAACACTTACAGTCAATTTTTCATGAACTAGATGACAACACAGTATCCACTTGTCATTATACTAACTTATCTGTCATCCAGGAAGAAGAATCTTCTTTTCCTGAGGTACAGTTACCGTTACCTGTACCAGTAGTTCAACCTACTGAATCTTGGCGGGATGTAACCATCCCTTCAACGGTTACACCGCAACAGCGTCTACAGATTGCTAATCTATTACAATCTTATCCAGATGTGTTGACCGACGTTCCGGGTCGCACATCGGCTATCAGTCATGACATTACTCTCAATGACGATACACCTATTCGTGTACATCCCTATTCTGTTCCTTTACATTTCCTTGCTAAAACTACTAAGGAACTTGAACAGATGTTGTCTCTGGGAATCATTGAGACTAGTAATTCGCCATTCTCTTCTCCATTAGTGATTGTCCGGAAGAAGGACAATAACATCAGACTATGTGTTGATTATAGAAAATTAAAGGCTAAGTACTACACCGCATTTTCCACTCCACAAGGTCTATACCAGTGGAATGTGATGCCTTTTGGGCTTGTTAATGCGCCAGCTACCTTCATTCGCCTGATGCGACAAATTTTATCAGGTAGACCAGACGTTATTACATATATTGACGACATATGCTTGTTTAGTTCGTCGTTTGAGGAACATGTTTCGGGACTTAGATATGTTTTTGACACTCTAAGGAATTATCATCTAACTGCTAAACCTACAAAGGTGCAAATCGCGTGTAATGAGATAACCTTTTTGGGATATATCATTGGATCGGGATATATCCGAACGTTACCTAGTACAGTCTCCAAAATTCTAAACATAGCAGTTCCTCAGACGAAGAAACAGGTCAGGAGTTTGTTAGGACTTGTTCAATATTACAGTAGATTCATACCAAACTTGTCATCCATCACGGCTGTATTGTCTTCATTGTTAAAAAAAAGATATGCCGGTGAAGGTGACATGGACTGGTACATGCAATGAAACTTTCAACAAAATTATAAATTTGTTCTCGCATGAACCAATTTTAAGACTTCCCGATGCTTCCAAAAAGATTTTTCTTACGAACAGATGCTAGTAACTACGGCATTGGTGCATGCCTGCTCCAGAACCATGATGGCATTCTACATCCTACCTTATACATATCAAGAAAGCTGAAGCCGGCAGAAACAAAGTATTCAACAGTCGACAAGGAACTTTTATCTGTGATCTGGGCAATAACCAAACTTGAAAAGTTCTTGCTTGGTGCTCCCTTCACCATACAGACGGACCAACGTGCTGTAGCATCCTTGCGTCGATCGAATCATAAAAGCCAGAAACTTGCCAGATATTCAATCATCCTACAGCCATTCGAGTTCTCCATTGAACACATACCTGGCACTGAAAATATTGTGTGGCAGATGCATTGTCACGTAATCCTATTGACGACGAATAATCAACATTGACACTCTTAAACTATTTCAATCAGCACTACATTGGATTGAACGAAGTATCAACTATAAAGGAACTAACCTTGCCTTCAATTTAAACTTTATATACACTATATGCATCACAGAATTGAACTACAAGACAATCAAGGTATATATACTGACATTCGAACTTCGTCTAATGTCCATACACGATATACGAATATCATTGATCAATCATGGAACAATATCTGACGACAAGTCGAACTTATTATCCTAGGTGCACTTAATTCTTGGATGCTGGGATAAATGACATTTCTTTCCAACGTAAACGTTTGAACATTTTTGCCTAAAAGAATTCATCAGGATCAAGACTACGGATGGATCATCATATCCTATACTAATTAATTAGTTAACTTAACTTCTTAATTGAATTATTATCAATAAAATGAAATGTGAGAAAAAAATGAAATGAAAGAACAAAAAAAAAAGAGAACGAAATATAAAAAGAAGAAATTATGAAAAGAGAAAATAAATCTCACACAAGTATTAGATTAATAATTTTTTTTAATGTACCTATACATTATTTAGTTAATTAAATTAGATAGTTATTATTCACTAACACTTAACACACACAATTAAGTTAAAACTTATATTCGAATTTCTTTCTATTTCTTCTCACTTATTTTGTCTTTTTCTTCTCTCATAACATCGCGTTACATTAGAACCTTAATAATTTAACTCTTAATTTAATTAATTAATTTAATTTTAATTAGTCAAATTAATTCCTATATGACATACTAATACGACAGACCTTACTTTAATTTAATTTTATCATTCACTATTAACATTGGACATTTATTTAGTTGATATAATAATATGTATAATATTGATATATAATGTGATTTATGTTAGATGACTATGACAAATAGTTAGTTGACACGACCGCAACACGGTTCTACTCAGAACATCGTCGGCCATATGTCACAATTGTGTTAAATTTTTTTTGAAAAATTGTTAAGTCGGATAGATATTGAAAAAAAAATCTATCGATTTTTTTTTTCCCCCGGTGTACAGGGAATTGTTACGGTATATGATATTAACGCCGTCTGCTAAAGGTTACCAGACGTGCAATTGTAAAGGTTAAGACATTTAATATATTGCGATAGATGTTTCAATTACTGAACGCTTCATACACGATCGATTATGACGTGTATAGCGTTGTTTAGGACACAGTCGGTAACTAAGAAACGCTACCCTTTGTTACTTGACCGCCAAGCTGAATAGCTGCGTTTTTTCTAACCTTCCAGTTCAATGGCATGATATAGCCATTTATATGTGTATTTTTTGATGGACCAGGGTCAGTCCTAGAACTCAATATGAGAGGGAAATATATGGAGGTTAGTATTTAACTAGAATTCTCAGAAGGAGAAGAATAATCGTCAAATTCGTATGAATATACTCAGACTCGCAGTCTCACTGTCGGCAGGTAGCCATGTCTATCTGCTCGTGCATATAGCTGTGACGTTCTGACGACAATACTGCATTGTATCCTCATAACGGACATTGACACATAACCAGCAGTCTACGTTGTTGATTAATTTATGCATGACTTATATGGACTTACGCTCTACCCCTATTGGAATTGATCATCATGTATGTATCACTGTGAATAAATGTATGGACTCAATGAACCGACTTATCACGTCAATGGAATTACAAGTTCAATATAATTGCAACTTTCAAATGTTTGCTCACACGTTTTTTTCTACCCCACCCCGCATTCGCGTAAAGCAACACCAATTGACACGATAAAAATCTTGAATGAAACCATATAAGAACTCAACTAACATGGCCAGGATTTATAACCACTTTATTGACATTATATGGAACATTGTTGTCAAATTGAATGTTTTTCCAACACAGAGACGCCTTCAACAGAACTTTCCCTCCCTTATTTGTAATAATATCATTTACTGTTCTAGTCTACACAGTATTAAGGTCCTAAGGGTCTTGTTGGATTCGGCCTATACTGCTTGATATAAATACAACAGAAGTGATTGCGTCATTAATAGGCTGAACTGCCCATGGAGGACTTCTGGTGTCGTGTATTGTGGTTCGCACTATTGACCTGCCATTGAAACATCATTTTTTGATGATGCGTAGATGGCAGAGCGGATAGTGTGATTCGCTTGCATGGCTAGGCGGGGTTGTCGCACGGAAGGTCCAGTGTTCAAATCCTGGGTAAGCCACTCATGTCTGTTGTTTTTCTGTTGTCTGGTGTTCTACTTCTTTATTTCCTGCGAGTGCCTGATAACATACCTTTATATTTGTTTCATATTAATTTACTGTTTTACAGGCCTCAGGTTTCCCTCCCTTATTTGTAATAAATGTTTGTTACAATACCAAACCTACCCACTATCCTGTTCTCACTGTTCTAGTCTACTATCATTTACTGGACACAGTATTAAGGTCCTAAGGGTCTTGTTGGATTCGGCCTATACTGCTTGATAGAAATACAACAGAAGTGATTGCGTCATTAATAGGCTGAACTGCCCATGGAGGACTTCTGGTGTCGTGTATTGTGGTTCGCACTATTGACCTGCCATTGAAACATCATTTTTTGATGATGCGTAGATGGCAGAGCGGATAGTGTGATTCGCTTGCCTGGCTAGGCGGGGTTGTCGCACGGAAGGTCCAGTGTTCAAATCCTGGGTAAGCCACTCATGTCTGTTGTTTTTCTGTTTGGTCT
>JAMPIV010004586.1:0-250174 GCA_024509875.1 Oreohelix idahoensis | reverse complement strand
CAGGAACTTTAAAAGTAATTACCATTATGCTGATGTATGATCTTTGCGCCTGTGACGATGTTAGTCTTGTCCACTCCGTCTGTGTCATGTTAAATGAAATCGATGTACAGTCATCACCGACTTATGTACTGCCAGTACTTGCCCAGTTCACTACTTGTTGAAGTTCGTAGGAAGAATATTGTTGACATTCGTTCATTTTAACCATTCGCGTTTGAAGCTACCTCTTCACCAGTATAAACTGTACTCAACCATAAAACGAACTCAACAGTAATTGGTGCTCCAGTGTGTTTATGAAATCTAGAATTTCACAGGAAACGTACCCTATACAAGTATCAGCAATGGAAGATCTGAATTTTCAAGGCGACAACATCTTAGGATCATCTGAAGATCTGAACTTTCAAGGCGACAACATCTTGGGATCATCTCTTAGTCACTATTACGTGCGAGCTGTGGTCTAATACTCAGAACGAAGTATTTTATCCTCAAACGTACATACACGGAGACGAGGCACATTGATTTTTTACCTGCACGCGAGTTAAGTATAACGTGTTCTCCTTATACGCTTTATTACTTTTAGCTGTGCCTTCCGTGATATGTCCATATCTATATTTTACATGTTACATGTTATATGTGTTGTATTCTTCGTGGGAGGTAGGGAGGTTGATCTGACGAACGAGATCCATCTCGAAGCCAATTCGGGCTCTTCGTCAGACGTTCTGTAGGGCTCAACTTGTAAGTTTCAATTGAGCGATAGTTCCGGTACAAGGCTAGAAACCTTTCCGAAGTTCCGATTGCTAGTTGCTTCTTATAATATTATCTATTTAGCTGTTTCGTCACGTTTAATTGTTGTTTTTGGTATTTATTTTACTCGTACCTTAGTTTTATGATGAATTTTGTTTGTATTTTGCGTCCATCTCCCCTTTCCTGTCGTTCAGTTTTTTACAAAACCTATGTTTTTACACTGTGTTGTCTATTGTCTTGTTGATTATTTGATCGCAGTTATCATCGTAACTCTTTAAGACATTCTATTTTTAGTTTCACATTTTTATTTTATTGGATTTCTGCGACTGTTTTCTATCGTCTTTGATTATCGTGTCTTGTCGGTATTGTTTCTATTGTTTGTCACGTTATTACTTTCATGACATTTGATTACATAAATTTATTGATTAATAACATATTTAATAATTATATGATAACATTATACCGTTCTAAGGACAGGAACGAAGACCACTAGTTGTAGTAACACTTTTAAATAGTATTATTACATAATAATATTGAATAATGGCTACCTTAGACTATTTTATTAAGCAAGCTAAGGCGCTTAATATACCTCAGGAAGAGATTAGATCATTTGCTATGACAGAATATAAAGAATCTCAAAGGTTGGAATCTCAAAGATTGGATGCTGAAAAGTTACGTTTGGAAAATTTGAAATTTGAGGCAGATCAAAAACGGACTGAGGCTGAGGAAGATGAAAAGAAGAGGAAATTTATAGCTGAGGAAGAGGAGAAAAAAAATGAGATTAACTGCTGAGGAGGATGAAAAGAAGAGGAAATTTATAGCTGAGGAAGAGGAGAAAAAAATGAGATTGGCCGCTGAATTAGAAGATAAACGATTTCAGCGAGAAGCAGAACAGAAGCAAAGGGAGGCTGAAAAAAGACTTAAGATTGAGATGGAAAATAAACAAAAAGAAATGGAAGAGAGGAGATTAATAGCTGAACAAAATGTAAAACGACTTCAGCTTGAGATGGAAGAGAATGAAAAAAAACGACAGCATGAACTGAAATTAGCAGAGTCAGAATATGAGAGAATTAGGTTTACTCAGGAAGCTAATTCTCAGAGAACTTTTGAAAGCCAAACTCCATCCAGACATGATTATTTTAAGGAAATTCACCTTAAATTACCAAAATTTAATCCCCCGTCTGATGACGTGATATTCTTCCTAGATAGGTTTGAGGCCACTTGTGGGTCTTATAACGTGGATAAAGCGCTATACTGTACATATTTATCCAGATTACTTACAGGGGATGCATTAGCAGTTTATCATACCACCAGCATTGGTGAGAAAAATGACTATAATGCTCTTAGAGCGGCACTTCTGCAAAAATTCCAAATGACAGAAGACGAATATCGTTTAAGATTTCATACATTACTACCCCAATCTAGCAGAAATTTCAATGATTTTCTGTCACAAATACGACTAACATTAGAAAGATGGATCGAATTATCCAAAATTGAAAAGTCGTATGAAGGTCTCTTCGATTTACTGATGCGCGATAAGGTACTTTCGTCTGTAAATCCTACATTTCTCGCATTTTTACACGAAAGGAAACCTTTATCAATGAAAAATTTAGAAGAACATGCAAAAAATTTTTGCACTGCTCACCCAACCATGGATCTAAGTAATGCACAGATTAAGAATGAATTGCCTGTTGCTTTTGCAGCACAACAAAACAATTTTTCACGCAATCGTTCTTTTAGTGCTGATAGGTATGTCAATAAGGGAAATAATTACAATTTTAACAATGATAACTTTTACAAAGGGAAGCAATTTCAACAATCTGCTCCATTTAATGTTTCTTGGAACCAAGCTCACAGATCGCGAGATTTTGGTAACAATAATTTTAAAAATAATCAAGGACATTATAATAAACAAAACTGGAGATCAAAATCTCAGGGTCCGCAAAACAGACAAGGTTCTTGGAATAAAAATTTTAAAGAACAGCATAACTTTAATTATACAAACT
Organism: Oreohelix idahoensis; assembly: GCA_024509875.1. NCBI lineage: Eukaryota > Metazoa > Mollusca > Gastropoda > Stylommatophora > Oreohelicidae > Oreohelix > Oreohelix idahoensis. The sequence continues at coordinate 247,427 of JAMPIV010004586.1, read as the reverse complement.
ATCGGACTCGTCCAAATTTTAACTCTAGCAGGGGGGGGGGGGGTGGGGGCGGGGGGGGGGGGGGGGGGGGGGGGGGGGGGGGGGGGGGGGGGGGGGGGGGCGGGGGGGGGGGGGGGGGGGGGGGGGGGGGGGGGGGGGGGCGGGGGGGCGGGGGGGGGGGGTGGGAAACGACAATTTTGGCAATTTTAATGACAATAATCAAAATCGATCGCGTCGCAGAGATAGATCGTCAAGTAATACGGTTAGACATTCTAATGTCTCTTTAATTGATACACAGGCTAACATTGAACAGGGTAAAGTAGCTGAAACTCACAATGCTATGTCTTGTTCTCTTGATTGTACCCAGGTGAAAGACTGTCCAGAATGCTCGACTCTTTTCCAGCCTAAGGCGATCACGACGCTGCGTTGCGGACATACCTTGCCTAGTCTACCTGCAGTCTGCACAGCCACTCCTGCGTCAGTACACCAGGGACAGGGCTCTCTTAAGTTTAACAGAGGATTTGTTAACAATATTTCATGCTCTCTTTTATTCGACTCAGGTTGTACCACTGTGGGCGTCCGGACTTCGCTGATCGACCCTAGTTGTGCGACGGGCAGGGTTGTGAAATGTGTGACGTTTGGCGGAACTGTGGAAACATTTCCCACAGCCATTATAACACTTCATACACCATTTTTTTCAGGACAGATCCAGGCTTGTCTTCTTCCAAATCCAATTTGTGATTTAATACTTGGTCGCATACATGGTATTAAAGAGTGTTCACCTCAACAAATTGCTGAATGGGAAGAGCGACATATTCAAACTGCAAATGCAGTAGTGACTAGAGCGCAAGCTACTAATATGTCGCATGATACACCTATTGAACCTACAGTTCATACCACTTGTGATGATGATGCTCCTATTTCACGGGAGTTGTTTGCTACATTGCAAAAGAATGATGATTCATTAAAAAAATTTTTTCAGTATGTTAACAAAAAGAATACAAGCAACAAACTTGCAAAATCTAGACATGACTTTATACTTAAAAATGGGATTTTGGTTAGAGTAATACGGGAAAAGGATTCATCCTTATGTTATCAGATCTTAGTCCCATCCTCTATCAGATCTCGTATATTACGACATGCGCATGACTCGCAATGTGCGGGCCATATGGGTTTTTCGCGTACCAAATCCAGAGTGCTTTCGGCATTCTACTGGCCAGGCGTCCATAGGGACATCACTCTCTATTGTCGGTCCTGTTTGATATGTCAGGAAGTTAAGGTACGGGGTCCATTTCATGCGGCTCCTATTCAAGCTGCGGACATCCCGATTAGACCATTTGATAAAATGGCCATTGACATTATTGGTCCGATACTTCCATCTGCTAGAGGGCATACGCATATCCTTACGTGCATTGATATGTGCACTCGTTGGCCTGAGGCCATCCCTCTCAAGAACACTTCATCTGCCAGTGTAGCAGAGGCATTGATGTTAATCTTCTCACGCATTGGTTTTCCACGGAAAATCTTGTCGGATCATGGGGTTCAGTTCATTTCTGAATCCATGTCTCAAGTTATGAAGACATTAGGTATAGACAGATCTCTTAGTTCTATTTATCATCCGATGTCAAATGGGTTAATTGAGCGTCTCAATAGGACACTCAAGCAGTTGTTGGGTAAGATGACTCAAGACCATCCCCAAGACTGGGATCGGGTCCTACCCGCTTGTCTCTTTGCGTATCGCGAGGTACAAAATCAAGCAACGGGGTTTTCTCCATTCCAGCTTGTTTTTGGCATGCAACCACGCGGTCCTATGTCGTTAATCCACGACTTATTGGTTGACGAGAATATTGAAGAGGAAACTCAATCCTCTTATGAGTATGTGATCTCTCTGAGAAAGAGAATCATAGATGCTTGTAGACTAGCTACTGCATCATCTGAACAAGCCAAAGAAAAAGCTCGTCTATTTGCAAACAAGTATAGACGTCTTCGCCAGCTCATACCTGGTGATGAAGCTTTTGTCTTACTACCTACGCATAACAATCGTCTTTTAATTACCTGGAGAGGTCCTTTCAGGATCATCTCAAGAATATCCGATGTCGACTACATCGTTGATGTTAATGGTAAACATAAAACCTTCCACATTAACATGTTGAAGGAGTATTACTCACGTCCTGATTATCTACAGTCAGTGTTTCAGGCAACTGACGATCCTACACCACCTATTCAACACTATTCTAGTTTGTCAGTCATCCAAGAAGAGGAATCTTCTTTCGATGATGTACAACTACCAATACCAGTTGTACCACTCCATTCCACTGAGAAATGGAATGATGTTACGATCTCATCTACTCTTTCGGCTGATCAACGTCAGCAAGTCTCTAATATTCTACACTCGTATGAGGATGTCCTCACTGACATCCCAGGTCATACGTCAGTCATCCAACATGACATTATTCTGACTGACGATACGCCTATTCGAGTTCGCCCATATCCTATTCCTTTACACTTTCGTGATAAGGTTGATAAGGAATTGGATGAGATGCTCCAATTAAATATAATTGAACCATCTTCATCTCCATATTCTTCTTCCTATGGTAATCATTAGGAAGAAGGACAATAATATACGTCTTTGCGTAGATTACAGGAAATTAAACAAAGTTACAAAATTCGATGCGGAACCATTACCTCTTTTAGATGACTTATTGGAGAGATTATCTCATGCTACATTCTTTTCCAAATTTGACCTTTCAAAGGGATATTGGCAAGTGCCACTCACTCCTAAAGCAAAGCCATTCACCGCTTTCTCGACACCACGGGGTCTTTTTCAATGGAATTTTATGCCATTCGGGTTAATGAATGCGCCAGCTACCTTTGTACGCATGATGCGCCGCATATTGTCTCATCGTCCCGATGTCATTACTTATATAGATGACATCTGTCTTTTCAGTGACTCTTGGGATGAACATATTCAGGGTTTAAAATCTTTACTTTCTACCTTACGGGATTATAACTTAACAGCGAAACCTTCAAAGGCTTTTGTCGGTTTTCATGACATCTCCTTTCTTGGTCACCGTATAGGTCGCGGTTTAATGTATACAGAAGACAGTAACGTCTCTAAAATTTTAAACATCTCAGCACCTAAGACAAAAAAACAAGTGAGGTCGCTCTTAGGACTAATACAGTTCTATTCTAAATTCATCCCTCATTTGTCTACTATAACTGCACCTCTTTCTTCGTTACTAAAAAAAGGCACATCTAATGTAATAAAGTGGTCGCAGGATCACCAAACGGCTTTAGACTATATAAAACAATTTTTTTCAAATAAGCCTTTTTTAAGGTTGCCTAACAAAGATCTCACCTTTGTTCTTCGCAGTGATGCTTCTTCCTACGCTATTGCGGCAGTTTTGATGCAGGAATACGGAGGCACCTTATTTCCGGTTATGTACGTATCCAGAAAGCTCACAACGAGCGAGATGAAATATTCCGTTCTGGATAAAGAGCTCCTTGCTCTTGTCTGGGCAATCACTAAACTGGATCGTTATCTCCTCGGATCACACTTTGTGGTGGAGTCTGACCAGAAAGCTCTTACCGCACTGAATACAGGGAACGTTAAGTCATCAAAGTCAGCGCGTTACGCTATAGCGCTTCAACCGTTCCATTTTGAGATACGAGCTATTCCTGGAGTGCAGAATGTGTTCGCAGACTGTCTTTCAAGATGCCCAAGTGAACGTGTCGAAACTAAACCACTTCCAGATGGTGAAACATCCTCACCGAAACATGAATAACTTTGTACATTGTTATTGATACTATATTAACGTTTTCTTAGTACGCGAACATTGGTACTACAGTAACTTTTTATTAATATGGCAACATTGTTAAGAGCTACAAATATACATTTGTTATTCCTATGGAACATATTACACTACATGGCGTGTGCGAGAATATATTTTATCTTGTATGGAACATTCAGTACATCGTCGCGTCTATTACTAACTAGTTACAACTGAACATTGACAATGAGTGATACTGGAATTATTTAGAATATATTGTTAACTAGTTATTTGTTAGTAATTAAGGAATATATAAATTAGATTAATTCAACTTAATCTATTTGATTGATTATAAATCACACATCTACTAACTTTATTAGTTTCTCGCAATACGTGTATTCACGTATCCCACTACATGATATCTCACTTTTAGATAACTAGTCAAACTTACTAGTGTTAGAAAATAGTAAGTGTGTTGCTTCTTAAAGTGTTTAATTATGCTTTGTTTCATTTTGCATGTTGTATTTTAAAATTTCTCTGTTTTATTGATTCTCTTGTCATTGATCATCATCAGTGTTGCTGTTCATTTTCATTTTTGAAATCATATGTTTCAAATTTTTTTTGAAAACTTAGTTGAATTTTATTATCATTTTTTTTTTATGGTTTCTTCATTTTCATTTTTCAACTTGTTTTACTTCGAATATTACCACATCGTTCCAAAGTAGGTCGAGTGTGGATGTGTGCTTTAATGCATACTGTCATTTAGTTATATTGATTTCAATTTAATATTCTTTTCTTAATATGATATAACTTTATGCATTTCATATCTTGTTGTAGTTCTGACTCACCTCTCTCGGGTACTTAGTTCGAAAAAAATTAATAGAATTAATTTTTTTAAGGGGAGGTGATAAGGTAGCTGTTACGTACATTTATTACCTAAGGGGGTAGTCTTCGGTCCTGCCAAATGTACGCACCAGTCTTGATATAGTTATATTATTTGTGCGGTCGAATGATTCGCGCACTGACGTGCACGAAGCAGTGAGTGTTGCTTTGGGACGCACGGGTAACCTAGTTGAGTAGTTTCTGACGTCATGATTTGAAGGGCAACATGGAACTTGTTTATGTCCATGATTGTTATATTATATTTGTATTCAATGGCATGTTTATGGAAAGCCATTTATTCTAGTGATCTGTATTGGTCTTCAGGTCGAAACCAATAGCAGCAATGTCACGTAAGTTATCGCCCCACTTCTTATTTAAAGCTGTATTATAAGGCCGCTCTAATACTAGTCTAGCGGGAAGATGTTATTCCTAGAATGGATCTACAGAGTCGTTTGCCTTTAGGATTTGTATCGTAGAAGAAGGATTCCTACGAGTGGAAGAAGTTATTGATTACCTTATGCACATGTTTTAATATGCTGTTACAACAATGCCAGAAGCGTGGCATAGAATGGGAGAGGTTAGCCAACTGGAATCTCTAACCTGTTCGTATTATCGTGTATGACTTTGTTTGAAACTATATGCTATCTAACGTTATGTTTTGGAGAACGTATGGGATTGTGAAGTATGATATGGAAGATTTTATCCTGGAGTATGAATACGTTACCATGATAGACGTCCTTGAGAGAAGGTCAACGGACTTGAATGAGAAGAATATTATACGGTAACAGTTTGTGATCCTTAGTCACTTGAGTCAGAGGACTTTATGGTAGAGAATCTTCAGGAACTTTAAAAGTAATTACCATTATGCTGATGTATGATCTTTGCGCCTGTGACGATGTTAGTCTTGTCCACTCCGTCTGTGTCATGTTGAATAAAATCGATGTACAGTCATCACCGACTTATGTACTGCCAGTACTTGCCCAGTTCACTACTTGTTGAAGTTCGTAGGAAGAATATTGTTGACATTCGTTCATTTTAAACATTCGCGTTTGAAGCTACCTCTTCACCAGTATAAACTGTACTCAACCATAAAACGAACTCAACACTCCCCTTGCCGCTTCGTGACTTTAGACTGGCTATAGTCTCGCCCTCCTCTGACTTCCTTTAAATACAAGGAGATAAGGTGTATAAATACGACCACAAACACCACTATACAGACAACATAGAGTAAGTATAGTAAAGAATAGAAGCTGATCCAGTAAATAATATATGTATATATTTATTTACATACAAGAAAAACATAAAAATGGCATATTACGTCATCAAGTCAGTCGATAGCGTGCACTGTTGCACGGCCTGGAAAAACCAAAGTATCAATTAAATTGAGAGACACGAGAGACAAAAAAAAAACCCAAATCACATTCACTCTTTCTGTCACCCTGCTGAGGAACAATAAAATTGGTTAGTGATTAAAACCCAATCTAATTTGGTGGGGCTGTCAACTTTTAGCCTCCACTCTCTACCACTAATAAATTTCTACTGTCTTAGTCCTGGTGACTTCTTCCTCAACGAAAACGCTACACAGCTTTCTACTTGTTAGGCGATATGCGCTGATAACTACACCACAAGAATTGCTAACATAATAGACTTGGTTTTATTCGAACGCAGACTCAGTGTCTATCCGTCAAATGGATACTGAACAGACCCTACTGGTCCTGTCTATTTTCTCCCTCCGTCTCTCTCGTGGTCTCAGTGTCTCCCTAACACTCGAGGGCTGATGATGCGGCGTCTCCGTTACTCTCTTCTCGATTTCTATCAGGACCTAGGTATGGTAACCCTGTCACCTGTTCCTGAATTTGGTGATGACGATGCTGTTCAGGTATCAAGCCTGAGGTGCTTGATAAACTGTCGACAAAACTTCTCTGCTGCTGAATAGCTTCCCTCTTTTAACCCGCTCCGGAGTTAGAGGAAAAAAACACAGCCTTGATTTCAGGCTGTACAAAAATGAAACCAGTCTCCCGGCCACTTGCCGTTGTTAGATTCTATAATAGCGATGCTCTCGGCTGTATGATAAATAAACCTCGGTCCAGCTGAAGCATAGGGACTTCACTGCCAGAGACCATAGGTCTGACCCTTAAGCTAGGTCCTGTTGCCGTGGGTAATTTTGCACATGGGCAAATTTACGCTTCCCACTATTCTTGCCGGGACTCGCTGAAATTAAAAGAAACAGCTTCCACTGTACACCCTCTCTAAAATCGCTTATCTCTAACATATACGATACATAAAATATTTCTATACACGTGTCTCTTCATTCTCACTTCTCTCGTTCTTCACACAATACATAAAATACCACTATCCCACGTGGCCTCTTCATCCCCCCTCCTCCTACTAAAATCTGCCAGGAAAAATAAACAAAACCTCCCGACACCGTCTGACACGTTACATGGCCGTTACGCATGGCCGATCACGTGTTCAAACTTGACAAAAATAGGGAAATCCTTTTACCCATTAACACAGGAGTTTCCCCGGCTTACTCCTATTTAAATTAAACCTCGCTGTAGGGATGATTTATTTCCCCACGCCGTATAATTCACTTACAACGTAAATCTGAACCCTCCGACAATATTTCTCACATTTTTAAGGCTCAGAAAAATTAACGAACATACCAGGGATTTCCCCATAAAATTACAGTAGAAAATATACAGGAATAATTGGTGGTTTTACATAACATTCTACAAATCTGGGCACACGTGTTTCTCACAACTTCACACTCTCCGATCTACTGCCAAAAAATCCCAAAAAGGCTTATGCACACTTTTTACGTTTACATCGTTCTACAAAGATAATAATTAATGGCGCTACCGTTTAAACTTTAAGTTAATGTCTCCCACTGACTTAACTTACGGGCCGAGATTTCTCAAAAACCCCACTAATAAGTAAAACGATTAATAAAATAGTTACATACCGATTATCGTTTGTTTTTCCCACAGTGGAGAACGATAAATCACGTAGTCTGACGGCAGGCAATTATTTCTTCAGAGACAATTGCCCGCAGTTTCCTCTCTCATTATATACAAGAGAATCCGCCCACGCGGATTCCCTTCCTACGCAAATCGCGGACCAATGGCAGCGCCAGAAAAAATCAATACTGGCCACCTACGCAAATCTCGCGTGGCTTAAAATTGCGTCACGTTACCTGACGGCCACGTGCTTCCGGTCTCGTCATATCGCGTGCCGGAAATGGCGATTGTTTCGTAAACAATGAAATCTACGGGAATCGCGAAAAATCAAAAGAAAGTAAAACTGGCCGAGTGAAAAATAAATCTACCATCGTAAAACGACCCCATTAAAATTACCTCCTCAAAAATACCGAACACGATAGATATTCAAATGAGAAGAAAAAAAAATGATGAAAATGCGTGCCCGAAAATAGCGATTTCCGTAAACAACGGAAAATTGCATGATCAGAAGAAAATAAAACTGGTGAAAATTCAAAATAGAACCACAGAATCGGGCCTGTTAAAAGTCAGAATTACAGTGTAGCATCACATAAGTCCCCCCTTTCAAGTGCGGGAATCCGTGCTCAATCACTGAAATCTCTGGAATTCATACTGGTCCGTATCTAGATCTACATCCCGATCTAATCACTATCATAATTAGCATTATCATACAGGCCCATCTCCATATCCTTGAGAATCTTGGCCAGCACTGGATCGTGAGGGTCACGCCATGGGATTTTCTCCTGTCGACTGCAACATGACTGGTCGCCCTTCCTCCTCCCTCTCATGTGTTTCCTTTGCCCACGAATTTTCCTGGCGGCGCGTGGTAAATACTGATTACCAGATGGTGCGACCTCCCAGTGTTTTGAAACAGTCTGACTGGCTTGGCCAGACATCGCCGTAACAGGGCATAACTGTTTACAGTTGACTGAAGAACCGTGCACATGTTCCTTCTTGTCAGTATTTCCCTCCCTTGAGAGATGTAATACCATCGGGGGCCTAATTCCCGACGACAAAGAAGATACTTCCGAAGTAAGAGGCGTCACCACTGTTTGACCCTTAGGCTGAACGGGGCTGACAGGCGAATACGCCTCTGTAAATAACATTCCACTGTCTTTAGAGGCGTCTCTCCTCCTCATAGCAAGACAAGGATGTTTGAGCTCCCGTGGGGCTCCGTGAATTTGGGGCTTTCCCCTTTCACTTTGCTGGCCTGCAGTAGGCCCTCTTGCATTAGCAAGAATCGGTGTGGTTGGGTTTCCCAAAACTATGTATGGGCTTCCCAGGATGAAATCATGTGCTGGCTGTGCCATTACAGCTGCCTTGATGGTGCCAGACACAAACTTGCATTTCACCTCAATATTAGCTACAGGCAGACGCTGTGAGATACCTCTTCTCAAAATTCCACCAATCTCAACTATTTCTCCGGTCCATTGCCCTGGTTTCACCAAATGACGAGCGATGATACTGGGGTAAGTAAGCCCGCTGTCAAACAAACACGTAGTGGCCGTCCCACTCACTACGGCTGGTCCACTGTTAGAGAACAACTTCTCTGCCTGGACTGGTTCCCATTTATTCCCTTTAGTCCATCTCACCGGCCTTAAACAAGCTGCATGATGAGCTGGGGGTTTGTTCATGCACCGGGATGTCCAATGGGAAGTGGTTCTACAATTCTGACAATACCTCTCATGATCTCTCCTGTTCCTAGCGGGTTCCTGAGAGGTTGTTGTCGGTGCTCTGTTATGCTGCTGGGGGCGCAAATTATAACCTGAATGAGGTTCCTTGCGAGAAGGCCCTGGTTGCTGATGAGCTGGTGAAGTAGCTGGCTGCAATGATGAAGCTCCTTTGTCTGGGGCTGGCAGGTCTGGGTTTTTCCGTTTCTGTCCCAGTACTTTGGCCTGTGCTGTCTGGTACCTTTCCGCGAACATGATAATCTGATCGAGTTGCTGGGCTCCCTGCTCTGCCAGATACCGCCTCAAGTCGGGGGACATGTTTGCTTTTACCTGTTCACACAGAACTAACTCCTCCAACCCTTCAAAAGTCTTCGCCAGTCCTGACAGTTCCCTCCACCGGGTTAGGTAATTTCTCACCCGCTCGGCAAACTGTGCGAAACTCTCTCCCTTCTGCGGCCTGCTCTCCCTGAACATGGTTTGGCATTTTCGTGGAGTCCACTGAAATCTTTGTAATAAAGCGTTTCGCAATGCCTCGAAGTTGTTCTGGTCATCTAGGAGCATCTTGTTGTAAACTTCATACGCATGACCTTTGAGTGATTGCGATAATTTCAGACACCAAAGACTCTTGTCCAATCCGTATGCCTTTGCCATTCCTTGAAATTTCTCCAAGAACACGTCAATCTTTTCATTCCCGTTAGGGAACGAGTCAAATGGGAAGCTCATGGCTGCCATCCGGGGCCCTCCGTTTCCTGAGGTGTCTGTCGCTCCTGCTCCGGGTGAATCTCCATTAGCTGAACTGCCCTCCGAAGCTCGGTACTGCAGTTCCAGAGAACGCAGGGCAAGTTCGTGCTGTCTTTCTGCTGCCTTCTTCTGTGCTTCCCTTTCTGCTGCCTTCTCCTTCTCCTGGGCTTCCAATTTCCGAAGTTCCATCTCGGCCTGCCTCTCCGCTGCTTCCGCGGCCCTCTGCCTTTCCTCAATTTCTGCGGCGGCTGCCCTGTCCTCCTTTTCTTTCTCTCGCTGAATATGCCTATCATTTTCCCTTATCAGGTAGGCCTTAGTCTCCTCCTTGTCCATTCCCATGTCCTGAGCAGCGTCACGCCATGCAGCTCGTAATTTCGCCATATCCGCCATCTTACCTGTAACCTGCTGTAAGTTCACAACTGACGGAAAATGACAGAAAGGAGAACAAAAGGAAGGAACTACCTGTTATGTAATAGGAAGTATTCCTCCTATAACCGATGTCCCAAAAACCCGAACTCAGACTAGCGTCAGGTCTGAACAATAACCTGAAAAATTTTTTTTTTAACAAGCTACCAAAAACCCGAAATTACCTTCCTGTAAAAGAAAAAAATTTCGATATGCCATCAATTACCTCTATGTCATATACATCAAAATCACCACAAATCTACTAGACTGCAACCTGTGGAAAAACCTATAACTGGATCAGTTCTAGTAGCTCAAGTCTAGGGGATATTTAAAGAAACTCTATTCTCAGAAAACTTTCTATAGAGACAATCTATGAATCTAGATATGATCACAGAATTGATCTCAACAGAATGATCCACCGGACGATTGCCGCCCACTTGTCACGAAGTGGTTTTAATTTTATAGAGTGTGCCTGAATGAAAGCAAGACCCTAGTATGAGAAAGTCTGAGAAAATATAATTTAGATGGAAAATGGCATGCCTGTGGACAGACGCGACTATTGGCTCAAGGGATAGAACCAGGATTTGAATCTCCCCTTGCCGCTTCGTGACTTTAGACTGGCTATAGTCTCGCCCTCCTCTGACTTCCTTTAAATACAAGGAGATAAGGTGTATAAATACGACCACAAACACCACTATACAGACAACATAGAGTAAGTATAGTAAAGAATAGAAGCTGATCCAGTAAATAATATATGTATATATTTATTTACATACAAGAAAAACATAAAAATGGCATATTACGTCATCAAGTCAGTCGATAGCGTGCACTGTTGCACGGCCTGGAAAAACCAAAGTAACAATTAAATTGAGAGACACGAGAGACAAAAAAAAAAACCCCAAATCACATTCACTCTTTCTGTCACCCTGCTGAGGAACAATAAAATTGGTTAGTGATTAAAACCCAATCTAATTTGGTGGGGCTGTCAACTTTTAGCCTCCACTCTCTACCACCGTGGTCTCAGTGTCTCTCTAACACTCGAGGGCTGATGATGCGGCATCTCCGTTACTCTCTTCTCGATTTCTATCAGGACCTAGGTATGGTAACCCTGTCACCTGTTCCTGAATTTGGTGATGACGATGCTGTTCAGGTATCAAGCCTGAGGTGCTTGATAAACTGTCGACAAAACTTCTCTGCTGCTGAATAGCTTCCCTCTTTTAACCCGCTCCGGAGTTAGAGGAAAAAAACACAGCCTTGATTTCAGGCTGTACAAAAATGAAACCAGTCTCCCGGCCACCTGCCGTTGTTAGAGACTATAATAGCGATGCTCTCGGCTGTATGATAAATAAACCTCGGTCCAGCTGAAGCATAGGGACTTCACTGTCAGAGACCGTAGGGCTGACCCTTAAGCTAGGTCCCGTTGCCTTGGGTAATTTTGCACATGGGCAAAATTACGCTTTCCACTATTCTTGGCGGGACGCTGTGAAATTAAAAGAAACAGCTTCCACTGTACACCCTCTCTAAAATCGCTTATCTCTAACATATACGATACATAAAATAATTCTATACACGTGTCTCTTCATTCTCACTTCTCTCGTTCTTCACACAATACATAAAATACCACTATCCCACGTGGCCTCTTCATCCCCCCTCCTCCTACTAAAATCTGCCAGGAAAAATAAACAACACCTCCCGACACCGTCTGACACGTTACATGGCCGTTACGCATGGCCGATCACGTGTTCAAACTTGACAAAAATAGGGAAATCTTTTTACCCATTAACACAGGAGTTTCCCGGCTTACTCCTATTTTAAATTAAACCTCGCTGTAGGGATGATTTATTTCCCACGCCGTATAATTCACTTACAACGTAAATCTGAACCTCCGACAATATTTCTCAAATTTTTAAGGCTCAGAAAAATTAACGAACATACAGGGATTTCCCCCATAAAATTACAGTAGAAAATATACAGGAATAATTGGTGGTTTTACATAACATTCTACAAATCTGGGCACACGTGTTTCTCACAACTTCACACTCTCCGATCTACTGCCAAAAAATCCTAAAAAGACTTATGCACACTTTTTACGTTTACATCGTTCTACAAAGATAATAATTAATGGCGCTACCGTTTAAACTTTAAGTTAATGTCTCCCACTGACTTAACTTACGGGCCGAGATTTCTCAAAAACCCCACTAATAAGTAAAACGATTAATAAAATAGTTACATACCGATTACACTGACAAACAACATTTTTCTTTCTTATATAAGAATAAGTGTTCTTAGGTCAGTTTCTTGCGCTGATTTCAAATTTGAAATCCGTTTATCTCTATCACGTCGGGTTCTTAAGATATTTGTGAATAAATATATTTTTGGGAAACCGTTATTTGCTCCGTTTCATTTTTACTAGATAACTTTTTAAAAATTAATAAAATGCAAAATAATTCTACTTTTTATACTGCTAAAAGATGCATGACATATGTTACGTTATATTTCAAATAGTTACTGTATTTTGAAATAATTCTGAGTGAAATATGGCTTCTAGAAGTTGTAGAAATTCGGCTGATCTGTTCTGTTACGTGTGCGGATATTTTACCGATCGTGTTCACCAGAAACACTTTACACCATTGCTAAAGACAGCATATGAACTTTATTTCGATTCGAAAGTTGATGATGCAAATAAATCTTGGAAGCCAAATGCAGTTTGTTCGACTTGTGCAAATACATTGGCAGGTTGGTTACGAAAGTCGCCAAAGCATAAGTCGATGCCTTTTGGAGTGCCAGTAATATGGCGTGAACCAACAAATCACGCTACTGATTGTTACTTCTGCTTGACAAATATCTATGGTTTCACTTTTAAAACTAGAAAGTCTGTGGTTTATCCAAATATTGAATCGGTTTCGAAACCAGTGCCTCATGATCCAATCACGTGTCCGATCCCAGTTCCACCAGAACAATATCCGTTGGACGTGAATGAACCATCAGAAAGTGATAGTTTACCTGCTTTAGAAACTAATTCTGACTCGGATTATGTACCGGTGAATGATGGTGTTCACTTCATTAACCATTCAGAACTTTCAGATCTAATACGTGATCTCGCTCTTACCAAAGGACAAGCGGAATTACTCGGTTCGCGACTCAAAGAATGGAATCTTGTAGCGCCCAATACTCCGATATCTAAATTTCGTCATAGACACAGAGAACTTGTTCAATACTTTGAGATGGATGATGACATTTGCTATTGCAAGGATGTAAAAGGTCTAATGGTGCACCTCGGTCATGAGCACATAGTCAACGAATGGCGACTTTTCATCGATTCTTCCAAGACTAGTCTAAAAGCCGTGTTATTGCATAATGGAAATTTATTTTCATCAATTCCAGTCGCCTACTCTGTTCATATGAAAGAAACTTATGACAATATGGCTATACTTTTGGCAAAAATAAAGTACAATGACTACCAATGGCGGATTTGTGGAGACCTAAAGGTCATTGCAATTCACACGGGCATGCAGACTGGGTATACTAAATTTTGTTGCTTCCTATGTGAATGGGACAGCCGCAACAGACAGGAACATTATGCAAGAAAGGTGTGGCCTATCAGGGATCGTATGCAGCTTCGGGCATAAAAATGTAATACAACAAGCCATTAGTTAACAAAGACAGAAATCATTTTACCACCGTTTACATATAAAGTTGGGGCCTCATGAAGAATTTTCGTAAAAGCGTTAGATAAAACGAGCAAAGCTTTCACTTTCTTCGAGAAATGTTTCCGCAAATTAGCGATGCAAATGATAAAGACTAAGATATCTTTGTAGTGACCCTCAGATTAGGAAAAGTTATTGCAGCAACAATTCGCAGAACTTGTTTACATGGTAGTGAACTTCGCGCATGGATGGCATTCAAATCGATCGTCGATAACTTTCTGGGAAATCACAAAATCTGTCGACTATGTGCATATTGTTTTTCAAGCAGTGCATAGATGCATACAGAATTATGGGCTGTAACATGTCCCTCAAAATCCATTTGCTCGATTCGCATCTTGACTTTTTCCCTGACAACCTTGGCGAAGTCAGCGATGAACATGGAGAACGATTCCATCAAGATATCGCCGTAATGGAATCACGTTATCAAGGACGGTGGAGTGTGACCATGCTTGCCGATTATTGTTGGATGCTTCATCGCGATGTACCACATGCCATTCACCGACGAAAGTCGACTGCAAAGAATTCAAGCCTACATAACTGTTATACTTCTTGTACAAATGATGTTGTAATACTGTATGCGTTGTTAAAAAACTTCAATTGCGTATTTCTAGAGATCCCGACCTGATAGAGATAAACGGTTTGCAGATTTAAAAACAGCGCATTAAAATTGACCAGAAAAACATAGAAATGTTAGAGAAAGAAAAAAAAAATTTTTTTTTGTTAGTCAGTGTTATCGTTTGTTTTTCTCACAGTGGAGAACGATAAATCACGTAGTCTGACGGCAGGCAATTATTTCTTCAGAGACAATTGCCCGCAGTTTCCTCTCTCATTATATACAAGAGAAACCGCCCACGCGAATTCCCTTCCTGCGCAAATCGCGGACCAATGGCAGCGCCAGAAAAAATCAATACTGGCCACCTATGCAAATCCTCGCGTGGCTTAAAAATTGCGTCACGTTACCTGACGGCCACGTGCTTCCGGTCTCGTCATATCGCGTGCCGGAAATGGCGATTGTTTCGTAAACAATGAAATCTACGGGAATCGCGAAAAATCAAAAGAAAGTAAAACTGGCCGAGTGAAAAATAAATCTACCGTCGTAAAACGACCCCATTAAAATTACCTCCTCAAAAATACCGAACACGATAGATATTCAAATGAGAAGAAAAAAAAATGATGAAAATGCGTGCCCGAAAATAGCGATTTCCGTAAACAACGGAAAATCGCGTGATCAGAAGAAAATAAAACTGGTGAAAATTCAAAATAGAACCACAGAATCGGGCCTGTTAAAAGTCAGAATTACAGTGTAGCATCACAGCAAGGTCGCCCTTCTTGGGCAATTTGACAATTATTCCTTTACTCCACTCTGTTGGTGTTGTTTCAGTTTCCCAGACTTGTGCAAATAGTGGTTCTAATAGTTCTGCTGCTAGTTCAGGGTCTATCTTGAATAGCTCAGCATTTAGATTGTCTTGACCAAGCGCTTTTCTATTTTTTAGCCCTTTGATGGCTGTGATGATTTCTTCTTTTCGTGGAATGTCTGTGTTTACATCTAAGTCACTTTCAGCCTCAGGAACATTCAGCTGAGTCTCTGTTGGTTCCTTATTCAGTGTTTCTCTGAAGTGCTCTGCCCATCTTGTTTCCTGCCCCTGTGCTGTGGTGATGAGATTTCCTTGCTTGTCTCTTACTAACGTTATGTTGTTTGCACCTCGTTTTCCACTGATAGTTTTAGTTATTTTATAAACTGTGCTTTGTTCATTTCTCAGTGCTGCCTCTTCTGCCTGTCTTGCAAGGTCATCCAGAAATGTCCTTTTGTTAGCACGGGTTTGACGTTTTACTTCTTTGTCCAGCTGACTGTACTGTTCACTATATATTGCCTTTAACCTGGGAGACTTAGCTTCTGTTTTCTTTCTTTTCATTTCCTTTCTCTTGGCTATAGTGTTTAGCGTTTCTGGTGTTATCCATTCTTGGCTCTTTCTTTCCTTGAATCCCAAGCCTGAATTACTGCTTTCTTTGTATATTGTTGAGATGGTGTTGAATTTCTGGTCAACATCGTCGGTCTCTGTTCTTTCCTGGCTTTTGGTAATCTGATATCGTCTCTTTACGTCGACCACGAACGCTTTTCAGGTGAGGGGGTCCTTAAGTTTCGTGATGTTATATCTTTTCTGTTTGACTGCAACTGGTCCAGCATCTCTGAGTTTCACCTTCAGTCTTGCTACTACTAGGTGATGATCACTTCCCACATCTGCGCCTCTTCTTACTTTCACGTCTTGTAGTGCATGTCTCCATCTGCCATTGATCATTATGTGATCTATCTGGTTTTTGTCTCGTCCGTTTGGTGATTCCCATGTTAACTTGTGCACTTCTTTGTGTTGCAAAAGTGTTCCTCCAATGACCAGGTTGTTAATACTGCAGAAGCTTATTAATTTGTCCCCATTCTCATTTACTGTTCCACTGCCGCATTTCCCCATTACTCTTTCGTTATAATTATTGTGTGTTCCAACTTTCGCATTTAGGTCTCCCTTTACTATAATAAGATCGTACCTGGGTACAGTTTCCATTTCCTTTTGTACCTGTTGATAGAACTCGTCCTTGATCTCTTCATCGCTGTCGTTTGTTGGTGCATAGCATTGTATAATTGTGGTGTTGGTGAATCTCCCTCTCAGTCCTGCTCTTATCAGTCTGTTGTTAATGGGTTTCCATTCCAGTAAAGGCCTTTCCATTCCTTTCTTCGGGATAATGGCTACACCTTCGTTGTGCTGACCATCCTCTCTACCAGAATAAAGTACTGTTTCCCCTGTAGCTGTTTTTATTCTCCCCATCCCTGTCCATCTGTTCTCGCTTATTCCCAGGATATGTAGTTTGTAATTCCTCATCTCTGCTGTGATCTGTCTCAACTTTCCTGCCTCATTCATAGTTCTGACATTCCAAAAACCAATTCTGGTTTCGTGTTTTGCGATCTGGGCATCCGTTCTAACACTAAACTGTCAAAGACGTTATAGCTTACAAACAACACAAACAACAATAAACTGTCAAAGAGGTTATCAACGTACACCACTACACAACCAACACTAAACTATCAAAGACTGTACCAGCGTCCACACTACACAACCAACACTAAACTATCAAAGACTGTACCAGCGTCCACACTACACAACCAACACTAAACTATCAAAGACTGTACCAGCGTCCACACTACACAAACAACACTAAACTATCAAAGACTATATCAACTTACACACGACATAAACAACATTAAACTATCAAAGACGTTATCAGCTTTTACACGACACAATCAACACTAAGCTATCAAAGACTATATCAACTTACACATGACACAAACAACACTAAACTGTCAACGGCATTATCAACTTACACACAACAGCAGGGGATCTCCAAACATTCTTGAGTCCCAATCCCTCCATGGAATCCTTGATCCTTAATTGACCCCAGGTAAAAATAAATATATAAAATAAGAAAGTGATTACTGAGGCAAAATAAATGAACATGACCTTTTGATTGAACTGCATCATAAATATTGGGGTATATTATAGCAGTATTTACACTGCTCCAATAGTCACTGAAGTTTTTTTTTTTGAACAATGATTTAGCTCACAGATCCACACACATGTCAATGAGTTCATCTTGTAGGTTAGATTCAATGACTGTATATTCTATTTCCACGTTAAACGGTGGATGTACATGCATTTACTCCAGGTCCTCGAGATGTACTTTTGAAAGTCTTCCCATAATTTTTGGAGATGATTTATGCTTATCTCAAAGTTTAATCGACTTCCGGTGGACCCTAGGGGTGATATCTACCACTTTGGGGACCACTGTACTACACAAAAAAAAAAAAAAAAAAAAAAAATTATTCCCAGATTTTGTTATAATGCACGCAACAAAAATATGTAACGTGTTAAATTTTGCAACTTTTCTCAACCGGAACTCTTCTTCACTTCCGCTGGGCATGTCCGTTTATTAGCAGCACTCACTTCCTTGTTCAGGAGTAGATGTAAACACACACGACACTCTCATTTCCTTGGTCAGGTGTAGATGTAACGCTGGAGACACTTGTGGCGTGTTCCAAACAAAAGATGGCATTTCACATGCAAACGCTGTAGTAGGAACTGTCTCACCTAAGTGGAGTGTTCTAAACAACAGATGGCGCTGTAGTGTGAACTATCTCCCTAAGTGGTGTGTTCTAAACAATTGATGGCGCTTCATGTGCAACCTGTGTAGTGGGAACTCTCGTTTCCTCGCCCCCCTCCCCCCATCCGCAAGAGGCGTCTCATAAAGCTTGGTCCACTGGCTTCTGACGGTCATATTTGTGGTCATCTACGTGACCATTCTAGACCAATGTCAAAGCTTCCAGAACTGTCACAGGCTACGAAGTCTAGTCTAAATTTTTGTTACAACCAGCTGATAGTACTACAAGGTTGTCCTTGGTCTGGCATTCCTAGAGTCAGAGAAGTAGAGCGGGAGAGACATGGACAATGGAAGAGAGAAATGAAAGGGTTTAAAACTTCATGGACAGACCATGAACGGATGGCACAGGCCAGGAAGGCGTGGCATGAACGTGTTGAAGGTCTATGCTCCACAAGGAACGAAAGTTGATGGTAACGATGATGGTGACAAAGTTTATAAGAATTTATAAACCTAGACTTACAGGTACATGCGCCCTATTATAACCGACGGACTTTGGTTTTTAATTTTCAAAAAATATGCATGCCTCCCTAAAACGATGCTATTTTGGAAAGAAAGAACAGAGAAAAACTCTGACAAACTTGACGTGTTCTATTACAGGCATTGTAGTTCATGCCCTGGCATACGGGCAGCGGGCGGAGCAGAGCATAGCTGAGCTGTCTCAGGAGACTGGCGGTAAAACATTTTTCTACAGTGGACGTCATAATTCTACTGCCCTCATTGATGGCCTGGCGGCTACGGTGGCCACTGAGAACAGCGTCTCATCTCGGAGCAATACTCCACAGTCTGTGAGTTAATGAGATCCTCTATCTCTCAATGTATTTCTCTTGCTGTCTTCATCTGTCTCACTGTCTTGTCTTTCAACTTCTCTCTGTCGTTGACTTTCTGTCCATTTATCTTTCTGTTTTTATCTGCCTCTTTCTCTATCTGTCTGTTTCTTTCGTTGCGTCTGTCTGTTTCTCTCCGTCTGTCTCCGTCTATGTCTTTCTCTCCGTTTGTCTTAATCTTTGTGTATATCTCTGCTGGTCTCATTCCGTCTGTCTCTGTTTGTCTGTGTCTTTATCTCCGTTTGTTTCCCGTTATCCTTAGCGCCCACACATCTCTGCTTCTCCAGTTTTCTTTCCACTTTTTAGTTAATTGTCCACGCCTCAATCGTAATATATAATGACATGCATATAACACCGCAATACTCTTTGTAATGATAGTAATCATTAATAAAAAATGCTTTCTATGATGAACAATATCAAATTTGATGGAGAAATGGTCAAAACAAATTTGACTATGGATAATATACTCGTACTATCTGCTTTAGTATGCCTTCCACTGAATGTGTGTATGGGTTACTTGACTCAGACTGACACCTCAGACTGACACCTCAGACTGACACCTCAGACTGACACCTCAGACTGACATCTCAGACGGACACCTCAGACTGACACCTCAGACTGACACCTCAGACTGACACCTCCCACTGACACCTCAGACTGACACCTCAGACTGACACCTCAGACTGACACCTCAGACTGACACCTCAGACTGACACCTCAGACTGACACCTTAGACTGACAATTCAGACTGACAACTCAGACTGACACCTCAGACTGACACCTCAGACTGACACCTCAGACTGACACCTCAGACTGACACCCCAGACTGACACCCCAGACTGACACTGTGGCCGTGTATGTTTATACGGCACTAGTAGTTATACTGATTTTATTTAGTCAGAGTTAATCCTTCATGTGTCGTTGTGGTTCAAGTGCTAACTGGCCTTCCGCCAGAGGTGGTAATACTTGACCTTTTGTTATTTTTTTCAACCCAGGAATGTTCTTCCCTTTGAGTTTGGTGATAAGCAAAACAGTTTCAGCACAACAACGTATATTCACAAGAAATTATTGTAAAGTTCCACAAACAGCAATGTAGAAAAATCCTTTTAGAGTTTATTGATGTCATTAAACAACCACTGTAAATTTCACAAAATGATGGTTGTTTATCCAAAATGAAACATATATAATCCTTTTTCTTCTTTGATCCTTAGCCGCCGACCGTCAAAGCAGTCAGTGGCCATCACGCCTAGTGGCGTCTTGTAGGGCAACAACAAATTGATTCCACTTTGCTCGGTTGGTGGTCATCCTTCGTACAGTGCCCCAACTCTGGTTCATTCTTTGCATCTCAGCCTCCACAGTCCTCCGCCAGGTTGTTTTTGGTCGGCCTCTTTTTCGTTTTCCTTCAGGGGTCCAAAGCATAGCTGTTCTTGTGATGGCATCGGGGTCTCTTCTGAGGACATGACCAACCCAGTTCCAGCGTCTGCCAGCTATGATGGTGTGCATGTCCTCTTGCTTGCTACGAGCACGCAGATCTTGGTTAGTGATGGTATTCGGCCAAAAGATTCGGTGAATTTTTCTTAGTCATGTTGTGTGAAAAGAGGACAATTTCGACATTTCCTTCTCTGTAACTCTCCAGCATTCCGCACCATAGAGAAGCACAGAAAGCACACAGCTCTGATATAATCTTAATTTTGTACTTGTGCTGTATTGGGAGGACTTCCAGATGTTGTTTAGGCTAAAGAAGGCTGTTCTTGCCTTATTCATTCTGATGTTGATGTCTTTGCCTGCCCCGCCGTCTGGTGTTACTATGCTTCCTAGGTATGTGAAGGTATCTGTCTGTACCAATTGCTTATTCCTTACTGATATGGGCTCAGGGTTGCTCACATTGAGCGTCATTACCTCTGACTTCTTTAAATTGATGTTCAAGCCCACCTGCTGGCTATACTTATTCAGCCTATCCGTTTTTTCCTGGATGTGTTGATGTGAATGTGCTAGTAGTGCAATGTCATCCGCATATTCCAGATCTTCCAATGTAGAAAATGTTGTCTATCTTATTCCTCTTGGACTGCCCTCTGTTGTCTGGCGCATCACCCAGTCTATGACTGTTAAAAATAGAGTGGTTGATAAGGGGCATCCCTGTCGTACTCCTGTCTTCACCTCAAAGGTTAGGTTGCTCTGCCCAACACTGCACGTAAAGTTTGCATAGAGGCTTTTTATGATTTGACACTATGCAGCTTGGAATTCCATAAGCCCTCAGTATTTTCCATAAACTGTCCCTATGTATGCTGTCAAAAGCCTTTTCAAAATCAACGAAATTAATGTAAAGCTGTCTTTGCCATTCTGAGCACTGCTCTATAATGTTCCTGAGAGTGAATATATGATCTACACATCTCCTGTTCTTTCTAAATCCTGCTTGTTCTTTCATCAGTTTGTGATCTACTGCCTTTGAAATTCTCTGTATAATTATCCTGCCTAGTATTTTGCTGGGAACTGAGAGAAGAGTGATTCCTCTCCAATTATTGCAGTCTGCAAGATCTCCCTTCTTGGGCAATTTGACAATTATTCCTTTGTTCCACTCAGATGGTGTTGTCCCCGTTTTCCAGACTTGTGCAAATAGTGGTTCTAATAGTTCTGCTGAAAGCTCAGGGTTTGTCTTAAATAGCACTGCATTTAAGTTATCATGACCCGGAACTTTGCCGTTCTTTAACCCTTTGATTGCTGTGATGATTTCTTCTTTTCGTGGAATTTCTGTATTCACATCTAGATCGTTTTCAGCCTCAGGAACATTCAATTGTGTCTCTGGTGGTTCCTTGTTCAGAGTTTCTCTGAAGTGCTCTGCCCATCTTGTTTCTTGTCCCTCTGCTGTCGTGATGAGATTACCTTGCTTATCTCTTACTAATGTAATATTGTTTGCACCTCGTTTTCCGCTGATGAATTTAGTTATTTTGTATACTGTGCTTTGTTCATTTCTCAGTGCTGCCTCTTCTGCCTGTCTTGCAAGATCGTCTAGGAAATTCCTTTTGTTGGCTCGGGTTTGGCGTTTAACTTCCTTGTCCAGCTGACTGTACTGTTCGCTATATAGTTGCTTTAACCTATATATAATCCAACTGAATAATATACACACTTGTCTAAAGTTATGGTTTCATTAGAATCATAAATCCTGTAATCTCTGCCTATCGCCCACAACTCTTCTATTTATACTATTTCTTCTTCTTTCCCGCCTTTTTCCACACGACCCGTCCTTTTTTTCACACGACACAATAATTAACATTTGCACTCCTGTCCTCAGCTTTTCGACCTTTTTGCACACGACATTCTGTTATTTCGACTTTATTTTCACGTGTGATCTTTTCCAACTTAACAATAGGATTTTAAAAAACCCAGATCACACAAACATTCATTTCCCACTTTCGCGCTTATAAAACGCATTCATTATTATCTGGGACTGACCTACGTTTGCCCTGTCAGAGCAGTAACGGCAACTGAACTTTGAATGAATACTACGTTTTGTGTAAAAACGTCTTATTTGCTTTTAAGGTCTGTCATTCTTACATGTAGCATCTTCTAGCACATATAAATGCTAAGCGTGGAAGTAGGAGGGACAAAGCTAGCGAGAAAGGCCAAGCAGTCACAACACCTCAGACTGACACCTCAGACTGACACCTCAGACTGACACCTCAGACTGACACCTCAGACTGACACCTCATACTGACACCTCACACTGACACCTCAGACTGCAAGACAGCAGGATGTTTGGAATCAGAATTTTCCGTCTTCTAGATCAGGGGTTCGCATCCTTCTTTTGCTCATGGCCTCCCACCCTTCTGTGCCTCATTTACCTAACTGACCCCCCTTCCCCACACCCCCCTTATTAGTTGACCATCTTACTGTTGCCCCCTAGAAATATGGCATGGCCCATGTTGAGAATCAATGTTCTAGTTGACCTGCCACTAAAGGCTACCGAGCCTCATGTACTTGAAACATTATAGTTACAAAACGACAGGAACTCGCCTTTTCTCTTTCTTCTGTTAGTTTACACAGGTTCGTTACGAGACAGCCAGGATCTGGATGTATACTTGTGGAGGCTATTTTGAGACTTATTTGCACATTTTCTCGCGTTAGAAAAATTAAGGGAATCTCAGCTTCAAACTTACGTCTGATAGCAGTTAACGAATGACAAGACCCGAGAGTCAGGACCTGGAGTCATTCACCAGTTCTTCCCTCAAGTCTCCTTTGTTTTACGTCAAAAGTCTAATTTTTTAAACGATTTAAAGATGATTGAGAGAGCTTATTCCTGAACCCTAATCGGGCTCTGACAATATCTGAACTTAGTGTTACTGTACGTGACTTTAGTATTGTCATCTTTGTCACATGTACTTCCTGGGGCTCTGAAAATATTTGAACCTAGTGTTACTGTACGTGACTTTAGTATTGTCATCTTTGTCACATGTAATTCCTGGGGTTCTGAAAATATCTGAACCTAGTGTTATTGTACGTGACTTTAATAGTGTCATCTTTGTCACAAATACTTCCTGGGGTTCTGACAATATCTGAACCTAGTGTTAATGTACGTGACTTAAGTAGTGTCATCTTTGTCACATGTACTTCCTGGGGTTCTGACAATATCTGAACCTAGTGTTACTGTACGTGACTTAAGTAGTGTCATCTTTGTCACATGTACTTCCTGGGGCTCTGACAGACAGTATCTGAAACCTAGTGTTACTGTACGTGACTTAAGTAGTGTCATCTTTGTCACATGTACTTCCCATCTTTGTCACATGTACTTCCTGGGGTTCTGACATAATCTGAACCTAGTGTTACTGTACGTGACTTAAGTAGTGTCATCTTTGTCACATGTACTTCATGGGGTTCTGACAATATCTGAACCTAGTGTTACTGTACGTGACTTAAGTAGTGTCATCTTTGTCACATGTACTTCCTGGGGTTCTGACAATATCTGAACCTAGTGTTACTGTACGTGACTTAAGTAGTGTCATCTTTGTCACATGTACTTCCTGGGGTTCTGACAATATCTGAACCTAGTGTTACTGTACGTGACTTAAGTAGTGTCATCTTTGTCACATGTACTTCCTGGGGTTCTGACAATATCTGAACCTAGTGTTACTGTACGTGACTTAAGTAGTGTCATCTTTGTCACATGTACTTCATGGGTTTCTGACAATATCTGAACCTAGTGTTACTGTACGTGACTTAAGTAGTGTCATCTTTGTCACATGTTTTTCCTGGGGTTCTGACAATATCTGAACCTAGTGTTACTGTACGTGACTTAAGTAGTGTCATCTTTGTCACATGTACTTCCTGGGGTTCTGACAATATCTGAACCTAGTGTTACTGTACGTGACTTAAGTAGTGTCATCTTTGTCACATGTACTTCCTGGGGTCCTGACAATATCTGAACCTAGTGTTACTGTACGTGACTTAAGTAGTGTCATCTTTGTCACATGTACTTCCTGGGGTTCTGACAATATATGAACCTAGTGTTACTGTACGTGACTTAAGTAGTGTCATCTTTGTCACATGTACTTCCTGGGGTTCTGACAATATCTGAACCTAGTGTTACTGTACGTGACGTAAGTAGTGTCATCTTTGTCACATGTACTTCCTGTGGTTCTGACAATATCTGAACCTAGTGTTACTGTACGTGACTTTAGTAGTGTCATCTTTGTCACATGTACTTCCTGGGGTTCTGACAATATCTGAACCTAGTGTTACTGTACGTGACTTAAGTAGTGTCATCTTTGTCACATGTACTTCCTGGGGTTCTGACAATATCTGAACCTAGTGTTACTGTACGTGACTTAAGTAGTGTCATCTTTGTCACATGTACTTCCTGGGGTTCTGACAATATCTGAACCTAGTGTTACTGTACGTGACTTAAGTAGTGTCATCTTTGTCACATGTACTTCCTGGGGTTCTGACAATATCTGAACCTAGTGTTACTGTACGTGACTTAAGTAGTGTCATCTTTGTCACATGTACTTCCTGGGGTTCTGACAATATCTGAACCTAGTGTTACTGTATGTGACTTAAGTAGTGTCATCTTTGTTACATGTACTTCATGGGGTTCTGACAATATCTGAACCTAGTGTTACTGTACGTGACTTAAGTAGTGTCATCTTTGTCACATGTACTTCATGGGGTTCTGACAATATCTGAACCTAGTGTTACTGTACGTGACTTCAGTAGTGTCATCTTTGTCACATGTACTTCCTGGGGTTCTGACAATATCTGAACCTAGTGTTACTGTACGTGACTTAAGTAGTGTCATCTTTGTCACATGTACTTCCTGGGGTTCTGACAATATATGAACCTAGTGTTACTGTACGTGACTTAAGTAGTGTCATCTTTGTCACATGTACTTCCTGGGGTTCTGACAATATCTGAACCTAGTGTTACTGTACGTGACTTAAGTAGTGTCATCTTTGTCACATGTACTTCCTGGGGTTCTGACAATATCTGAACCTAGTGTTACTGTACGTGACTTACGTAGTGTCATCTTTGTCACATGTACTTCCTGGGGTTCTGACAATATCTGAATCTAGTGTTACTGTACGTGACTTAAGTAGTGTCATCTTTGTCACTTGTACTTCCTGGGGTTCTGACAATATCTGAACCTAGTGTTACTGTACGTGACTTAAGTAGTGTCATCTTTGTCACATGTACTTCTGGGGTTCTGACAATATCTGAACCTAGTGTTACTGTACGTGACTTAAGTAGTGTCATCTTTGTCACATGTACTTCCTGGGGTTCTGACAATATCTGAACCTAGTGTTACTGTACGTGACTTAAGTAATGTCATCTTTGTCACATGTACTTCCTGGGGTTCTGACAATATCTGAACCTGGTGTTACTGTACGTGACTTAAGTAGTGTCATCTTTGTCACATGTACTTCCTGGGGTTCTGACAATATCTGAACCTAGTGTTACTGTACGTGACTTAAGTAGTGTCATCTTTGTCACATGTACTTCCTGGGGTTCTGACAATATCTGAACCTAGTGTTACTGTACGTGACTTAAGTAGTGTCATCTTTGTCACATGTACTTCCTGGGGTTCTGACAATATCTGAACCTAGTGTTACTGTACGTGACGTAAGTAGTGTCATCTTTGTCACATGTACTTCCTGGGGTTCTGACAATATCTGAACCTAGTGTTACTGTACGTGACTTAAGTAGTGTCATCTTTGTCACATGTACTTCCTGGGGTTCTGACAATATCTGAACCTAGTGTTACTGTACGTGACTTAAGTAGTGTCATCTTTGTCACATGTACTTCCTGGGGTTCTGACAATATCTGAACCTGGTGTTACTGTACGTGACGTAAGTAGTGTCATCTTTGTCACATGTACTTCCTGGGGTTCTGACAATATCTGAACCTGGTGTTACTGTACGTGACGTAAGTAGTGTCATCTTTGTCACATGTACTTCCTGGGGGGCTCTATAAGAGACAGAGATGGAATAGCACTACTACTATTACTACTCTGTGAATGTCGGATAAGGCGACTAATATGAGGTTGTCCATGTGGCTAGCAACCTCATTATGTAAAGTAAAAGTGCCACAGAGACCAAAGCTACAAGATCACGTGACTGCTTAGTGCAGGCTTCCTGGTAGGGGACAAGTTGTAGTGGTAGCTTCACGCTCCATATGGAGCACCAAGAAAAATGATGTTGATGATGATGATGTTGATAAAGATGATGATGTTAATAATGATGATGATGTTGATAAAGATGATGATGATGATGATGATGATGTTGATAATGATGATGATGTTGATAATGATGATGATGTTGATAATGATGATGATGATGTTGATAATGATGATGATGTTGATAATGATGATGATGTTGATAATGATGATGATGTTGATGATGTTGATAATGATGATGATGATGTTGATAATGATGATGATGTTGATAATGATGATGATGTTGATAATGATGATGATGTTGATAATGATGATGATGTTGATAATGATGTTGATAAAGATGCTGATGTTGATAATGATGATGTTAATAAAGATTATGATGTTGATGATGTTGACAATGATGATGATGATGTTGATAATGATGATGATGATGTTGATAATGATGATGATGTTGATGATGATGTTGATAATGATGATGATTATGATGTTGATAGTGATGTTGATAATGAAGACGATGTTGATGAAGATAATGATGATGATGTTGATGATGATGTTGATAAAGATGATAATGTTGATGATGTTGACAATGATTATGCTGTTGATAATGATGATGATGATGTTGATAATGATGATGATGATGTTGATAATGATGATGATGTTGATAATGATGATGATGTTGATAATGATGATGATGTTGATAAAGATGATGATGTTGATGATGTTGACAATGATGATGCTGTTGATAATGATGGTGATGATGATGTTGATAATCATGATGTTGATAATGATGATGATGATGTTGATAATGATGATGATGATGATGATGATGATGATGATGATGATGATGATGATGATGATGATGATGATGATGATGATGATGATGATGATGATGATGATGATGATGATGATGATGATGATGATGATGATGATGATGATGATGATGATGATGATGATGATGATGATGATGATGATGATGATGATGATGATGATGATGATGATGATGATGATGATGATGATGATGTTGATAATGATGATGATGATGATGTTGATAATAATGATGATGTTTATAAAGATGATGATGATGTCGATAATGATGATGATGTTGATAAAGATGATGCTGATGTTGATAATGATGATGATAAAGATGATGATGTTGATAATGGTGATGATGATGATAAAGATGATGATTATGATGATGTTGATAAAGATGATTATGTTGATAAAGATGATGATAATGATGATGATGTTAATGATAATGATGATGGTGATGATGATGGTGATGATGGTGATGGCGATGATGATGGCGATAATGATGATGGTTGATGCTGGTGGTGGTGGTGATGAATATTTTCTCTACGCCTTCACAGCTGTTATCTATGTGAATCCTGACAAGTGTTCATGTGTCTCGTGACAGATTTTGACTGACGCGACAGCTGTCAAGAAGGGATCCCCAGTCCACGAATCTTTCTTCATAGACTCCACAATTGGTAAAGAGACTTCCTTGACCTTCAGCTTCACCGAAATCATTGAGGTCAAAGTTCAAAACCAAGATGTAGTCTACACGGCAGATACTTTTAAAGAACATTTTAGATACAACCTGCCCTCCAAAGTTTTGAAGGTCATGATTCCTGGTGATGCTAAAGTAAGTAGATATTTGTAACTCACTGTGACCTAGTATGTTCTTATATTCAGGGGCCGCTACCTCTAAGAGTTTAGTACGTCACACAGTGTGCTATAACGGTTAAGTGTTAGTACGTCACACAGTGTGCTATAACGGTTAAGTGTTAGTACGTCACACAGTGTGCTATAACGGTTAAGTGTTAGTATGTCACACAGTGCGATATAAAAATTTAATTATTAGTAGGTCACACAAAGTGATATAAAATTTTGAGTGTTAGTATGTGATAAACTCTCGAATCTGATAAATCTCCTGGTTGGTTGACGGGTGAGAGACTTCCGGGCAACGCCGGGTACTTACAGCTAATAATGGAGTAGAACTGTGGTGGTTCAGGAAGGATGGTAAATGTTCTGTTATGATAGGTGCGCTGATGAAGGCACATCAGTATTCGTCGGGCTTACAGATGGCCGACCAGGTGTGTGGGTGTACAGACATCAGAGATTGCGAATGCATGTAGTTGTAAAGTAAGTCCACAATATTCACACACACACCAACGCACATGTAGGAGTCAGGAAAAGGTTGAAACTCCTAATCGTTCTACACTGTTTAATACTCCACAGTCACGAGGACATCACTAAGTACATTGTCACAGATACAGTACACAGCAAAAAAAAAAAAAATAGGATACATCTCATAAGCACCAAATCCATAGGTAGTTAAGTGCATAGCATAAAAAAAAAAAAAAATCCCAGGCACAACAGCTGCAAAATACGGCAGTTTATAATGATAAACCCAACGGGCTGATCACCCGTTTGCCAGTCACTTTGATTACGGAAACAACGGCAAACGGATTGATTTGTCGTTGCCCTAAAGACGCCATTAGGTGTGATGGGAACAACGGCAAGGAAAATCTATTCGCTGTTGCCCTTAAGACGCCACTAGGCGTAATGGCCACTGACTGCTTTGCCGGTCGTTGGCTAAGGACGGAAGAAGAAGAAGATAATGATAAAGCTTCCTGGTCCAAATTATCCCTACAGCAAAGGGAACTGCCTATATCGCAGTACAATAATGTCTGTATCGTCAGACTCAACATAACTCATGGGAGAAAAACACCTTCCCTATAATAATAATCTGTCGACCTTCACAAATCTCCCTCATCGGAGATATCAACACATAACGGCCTATAATCCAAGGCCCGAAAAAATCTTTAACAATGTACATTCTGCAGAATACATATATCAGCCTTTATATCCACGGCTTTATGAAATCTTAGGAAATATCATAATCCTTTTCACCAAAACTATTCTCCATATCGGGACACACTGACCATAATCGTCAGTCCCTTCTCTAAGCTATCTCAGCATTCGAATGTCACCGAAAAATTTCCCCGCCTAAAAAACAGCTCAGTAAAAAATTCATCGCTCGCGCAAAAACGCCGCTGAGCCGTGAACACATCTCATCTAGAAGGTTCGAGAACCTTTCCGATCCTATAAGTAGCTACTCAAGGGAGATAACAAAGATCCGACCTGTACTTACAAGTATTTTACAGATAATTTCCCCTTGACCAAAAACACGACCTTAACATATTACACCGCCCCACAGTGAAAAAAAATATAAACATTTTTTTTTTTGAAAAAATACATCAAAGAAAAATATAGGGGTCGATAAATTACTAATCTCTACACATAAGGATTACACAATGTTAAGTCGTGATAACAAAAATGAACAAAAGAAGGATAGAAGTAAGTGTAAAGTACAAACGAAGTGAAGTATAGAAAAGTAAAGAGATAAGCATACAAAGCACATCAACTTCAAAGTAATATCAAGTATATGAAGTATAGACTAGCCATAACAACAAAAGTAAAAAGTGAGAAGAACGAATGAAATAGAAGAAGAATGAGCAGAAAAGAAAGAAAGCAGTGCAATAAGAACAATGATATATCAAGGAAAAATAATTACATAAAACAATGCATTATATAAAAGAACACCATTATAGTACAATAGCATCCATTACAAAAAACAATGATAATCTAAATCAAAGAATAAGTAATTAGCTATCATGTAAAAAAAAATAGTCTGATGTGCATGACAACCAGGTTAATATGCTCATGGAGTAATAAATAATGAGCTCATAATGGACATCAAAATAAACAACACCGTTATACCTAGCTATAGGTAACGCACAATCAAGCGTCAGGTGAGGAAAAAATACACCACAACCTCAGAAAAAATATCTTCTCAAAGTACCAATATCGTACAGAGTTACCCCCTTCTAGCGCACAATCATGCGCCAGGCAAAGAAAAAATATTACAGTGCCAGAAAAAATACATGTTCACATGTCTTCATATTTCTCAAAAAGTACAATATTGAAATGAATCACAATGAATAATCAAGTCACAATAGTATAATCATCACCATAGTAATACGTTCATCATTTCAAAACTCAGAAGTATACGAAAAATATAGTGATGCAATGGTACGTAACGATGAACCAACACATTATTATAAAGAAGTTACATCATATCCTAATATAATACTATCTAATTCGCTATACTATACTAATATACAATATCATCAGTTATATCCAACAAGTTACATATATAAAAGATGACAAATTCTAATGATCCAGGAGCATCCTGTCAGTCGGAAGCCCAAAAACATCTAGAGAGGCGACAAACTGGCTCCACAGAAATGGCAATTCTTGCAAAAATTCCAACGGTAAACATCTCAAAGAAATAATAAAGTAGCTGAGACTCTCATGGTAAAGCATACGCTGTGGAAAAACACAAATGGAAAACTCTGTTTGGTAAAGGTAAGACTTCATGATATACAACAGCTAATTCTATAGTAAACCTACCAACTGTGGCTGTGTAAACTTCCGGCCCCTGTATGGTGATAATCAAACCTTCCCCCGTTACACTAGCAAAGGTAACAGAGAAAGTAGTACAAACTAATTTAGAATCATGAATTAAACAGGGTCATAAAAAATGTACCAACAGAGTGTTAATGTATAACAGCGTCGTGGGTATATAAATAACCCCGAAATCTATAAAAAGATCTAGAAAATGAGAGTCAAGTAGAATCATGTGGGCATCGAGACAGTATGTCTGCCATCACATTATCCGAACCTCGAATAGCTCGTACTGAAAAGTGAAAAGGCTGTAGAGCAATAGCGTAACGAGTGGATCTTGAGCTCTTCAAGTCCTTACTCTGTATAGCTGTGAGAGCTTTTTGGTCGGTTTCTACTATGAAATGCGCGCCAAGAAGGAATCTCTGAAGTTTAAGAATCGCCCAGACCATAGCTAATAATTCTCGGTCTAGTACAGAGTAATTCCATTCTGCTGCAGTCATATTCCTAGAGACATACATCACTGAATGCAAAGTTTCAGAATACTCTTGCATCAATGCGGCCCCGATCCCTGTGGATGAGGCGTCGCTGCGAAGAATAAAAGTCTTATTTGCAGTGGGTAGTCTTAAGATAGGATGAGAAGAAAATAGTGTCTTAATCTTGTCTAATGAGGATTGGCATTCTTGGGACCAGCGTACCATATTAGGTGACCCCTTCTTTAATAGGGTTGAGAGAGGTGCTGTGATAGACGATAGGTTTGGAATAAATCTTCCATAGAATTGGATTAAACCTAAGAGACTACGGACTTGCTTCTTCGTCTTCAGAGTAGTGGTGTTAAGAATTTTAGAAGTGTTATGGTCCTCCATTCACAAGAGACCATGACCAACCCGGTGACCCAGAAAAGAAATATCGCTAAACCCAACATAGGCTTTAGACGGTTTGGCCATCAAATTATGAGAGTGTAGAGTAGACAAAAGTTCCAAAAGACCTTGAAAGTGATCTTCCCGAAAATAACTAAAAAGGCAGATATCGTCCAAGTACGCAATAAAATCTGGACGAAGTGAAAGGATATGACGCATCATGCGTACAAAAGTAGCTGGGGCATTCATGAGGCCGAAACATGAAGTTTCATTGAAACAAACCCCGAGGTGTTGAAAAGGCAGTAAGAGGTTTGGCGCATTCCGTAAGAGGAACTTGCCAATATCCCTTGGACAAGTCGAGTTTTGTAAAGAACCGTGAATTAGAAAGTTTAATGAGTAGATCTTCTAACAAGGGCATAGGTTCAGCATCGAATTTCGTCAATTGGTTTAATTTACGATAATCGACACAAAGACGTATGTTATTGTCTTTCTTCCGGATAATAACCATAGACGAGGAGTATGCCGAAGTAGATGGTTCAATTATTTTTAATTGTATCATTTCATCTAATTCTTTTTCGACTTGTGTTTGAAAATGTAATGGGATTGGGTAAGGTCGTACTCTAATGGGGTTGTAATCGGTGAGTATTATGTCATGTGTAATGATCGATGTTTGTCCAGGAATGTCCGTAAGAACGTCCTGAAAAGTTTGCAACAGAGATGAGGCTTGCTGCTGTCTTTCAGCAGATAACTCAGAAGAAATAGTTACATTTTCCCATGATTCCGTTGAATGCAGTGGGATAACAGGAAGAGGAAGATTTACATCGGAGAAGGTAGCTTCTTCCTCCTGAATAACTGATAGAGATGTGTAATGATTATGACGGACCAGCGGGTCGTCTGTCGCCTGAAAAATAGGTTGTAGGTAATCTGGTCGATCATGAAATTCTGTCAGCATATTAATATGATAGGTTTTATGCTTTCCGTCCACATCGACGACATAGTCGACATCAGAAATTCTTGAGATAATAGTATAAGGACTTTCCATGAAATAAGAAGTCTATTGTCCTTACAAGGGAGTAATACCAGCGCCTTGTCACCAGGACAATGTTGTCGTAGACAACTATTTCTATTTGCAAAGTGCCTCACCTTCTCCTTAGCAAATTCAGATGCAGAGGTAGCTAATTTACATGCCTCGATAATTTTCTGTCTTAGAGCAATGACACATTCGTAGGAAGATTGAGTGTCATCGCTGATGTCCTCAGCAAATAGGTCGTGGAGCAACGACATGGGACCGCGAGGTTGCGCATTAAAGACGAGCTCGAATGGTGAAAACCCCGTATGCTCATTAGGGACCTCTCTATACGCGAAAAGAGCAGCGGGTAAAACCCTGTCCCAATCCTGAGGATGGTCCTCAGTTATCTTTCCCAGTAAATTTTTGAGCGTTCTATTCAGACGCTCAACTATCCCGTTTGACATAGGGTGATAGATGCTGCTTAAAGACCTTTCTATGCGGAGCATGGTCATAACCTGAGACATAGTGTCTGATACTAATTGTGTGCCATGATCTGGTAAGATTTTTTTGGGAAATCCTAGACGTGAGAATATTAGCCAGAGAGCATCTGCATCATCAGCAGTAGAAACGCTATTGAGAGGTATAGCCTCTGGCCAACGTGTACACATGTCAATGCATGTAAGGATAAATTGGTGTCCCCTGGCAGATTTGATTTTAAAAAGACCAATAATATCTATTGCCATCTTTTGAAAAGGGCGAATAGGAATATCCATAGCTTGGATAGGTGCTGCATGGCGCGGGCCTCGTGACTTAACCTCCTGGCATATCTTGCAGGAGCGACAATAAATACGTATATCTTTACTTACGCTTGGCCAAAAGAAGGAAGCAAGAACTCTCGATTTTGTACGGGAAAATCCCATATGTCCTGCACACTGAGAGTCGTGGGCATGTTGAAAAATCCGAACTCTCATATCAGCAGGTACCAGAACCTGCGAATGTATGGACGAAGCAGAATCTCGTACCATATGAACTAGTACTCCATTCTTTATTGAGAACCAAGATTTAAGATTTGTCTCATAGTTTGTATTATCATCTTTAACTAGGAGAAAAATGTTTTTTAATGAAGTATCATTTTGCTGAAGTTTAATAAAAGACTCTCGTGAAATCACGGAGTGAGCATCCTGATTACGTACTTCATTAATTTCGGTAGCTGGAGTCTGCAAAAGATTTTGAGCTTGTGCTCTTGTAGTGACTGCATAAGCAGCATGAGTGTTTTGCTCTTCCCAGATAGCAATCTGTTGCGGTGTACACTCCTTAATTCCGTGTATACGTCCGACGATAAGATCCGCAATAGGATTTGGGAGCATACATGCGTGGACATGTCCCGTGAAAAAGGGAGTGGCTATGTGGATGATAGCAATCGGAAATTTTTCAAGTGTCCCACCAAATGTCACACATTTCACCACATTTCCAGTGGCATAGGAAATGATCTATGAGAGACTGTTTAACTCCTACAGTTGTGCATCCAGAATCAAAGAAAACTGAGACTAGATCATTATTCACGAAACCCTGATGTAGAATAAGAGACCCTCTACCGTCATGCGCAGCTGCGGCAGGAAGAGCGGTTAGAGGATGACCGCAACTCAAGGTAGTTATAGCTGTAGGTTGGAACAAAGTTGTGCACTCAGGGCACTGAGGTGCTCTCTCGAAATAATCGAAAGCAGAGCAAGCAATAGTGTTAGAAACACCATTATTATTGTTACCTTGATTATTAACACCCTGGGATTCTTGTTGAGCAGAGTTAGCATGCGATACGGTCTATTATTTGGAGATCTACCGTCGTACTGCGATCTCTCGCGACTATTATCTCTGTTAGAAGCATTGTTATTTGCTCTATTGAAGCTATTGTTCTGATTTGAACCCCAGTTTGCATTGTCGCGATTACTATTTCCCCTTTGATCAGAATATCTATTAAATGGGTTTTGTTGTCTCCGAGAAAAATTATTATAAGGTTGGTAATTTCTATTGAAGTTACCCCTTCGAAAATTCCCATAATTGTTGGAACTAAAATGTTGAGGACCGTTAAATTGTCTCCAGTTCCTTGAAGAAGAATCATTACGTGGTGGACCCCCTTGGCTGTGTCCAAAATTACGATTATCCCTCCTAACAAAGTTGCGCTGGGCACTTTGAAATTTGCGTCGAAAATTAGGGCCATATGGCATTGCTGAAGCCACGGGTAAACCTTCTTCGACTTTAGAATTGCTAACCGTTACATTTGGATGTGCCGTGACATATTGGCAACAGTATTGTTCCATATCTTTCAAATTTGGAGGTTTTCGCTCATGTAGAAAGGAAAGAAAGGATTTATTCACTGACGACATAACTTTGTCACGAAGCAGTAAGTCCATAAGGGCTTCATATGTGTGTTCAGTTTTTGAAAGTTCAACCCAACGTGAAAACGTAAGGCGAATAATTGATATAAAGTCTGAAAAATCTTTCCCTGTCTCTGGCAATAGAGACTTAAAGCGTAGGCGATAACCTTCTTCATCCAGTTGGTATTTTTTTAATAAGGCCGCTCTGACAACATCATAGTTATACTTGTCAGGACCTTCCATCATACTTATAGAATTTAAAGCTTCACCCTTAAGTATGTTCATAAGTTGTGCAACATATTGCGTCTTGTCTATCTTATGAGATTCGCATGAAAGTTCAAATCTATTTAGATAGAATGAGATATCGTCGCTGGCAGGGTTGAAAGCAGGTAATTTAATATCATGAGGTTTAGTATTTGCCTTATTCGAAGTTGTTTCATTATTTGCCTCATTTTGAGCATTACCCATATTCACTACCTTTATTTTCTCCAGCTCCATAGCTAAGACTCTTTCTTCGTGTAGTCTTTGGTTTTCTTCAGCTTGTATCGGAAGTTTCTGTTTTCTCTCTTCAGCTTCAAAATTCCTCTCTTTAGCTTCTAATTTCTGTTTTTCAATCTGCATTTGCTATTGAATTTTTCTCTCTTCAGCTTCTAATTTCTGTTTTTCAGCTTCCATTTGCATTTGCTGTTGCATTTTTCTCTCTTCAGCTTCTGTCTTCTGTTTTTCCATTTCCATTTGAAATTTTCTCTCATCTGCCTGCATTTGCAATCTCCTATCTTCTGCTTCCATTTTCTGTCTCTCATTTTCCATTTTCTGTTTCTTTTCTTCAGTCTTCTGCGCCTTGGATTATTCAACAATTGCGAATTCTCTTACTTCCTCATTAGTCATCCCAAGGGATCTCCCTTGCTCAATGAAATAATCCAAAGTAGCCATTATGCTGGATTATATGAGATAAATACCTTGTGTAAATATATTACTTGAGAAACTCACTTTATCCCAACTCAGTATGTGACAATTCCTTAATCTAGAACCTGTATAATTACCTTAACTATTAATAATTTAATTAATCACCTATATATCTATTGTGCATTATAATATTGACAGTGTATGACAAAATGGATAATACAAACAAGAAAGACAAAGACAAGATATAAAGAACAAATGACAACGTTCGCAGGAATCAACTAAAGTAAACAAGTAGAAATAAAGTGAAAAATTATTGCAAAGCTTGCAACGACAGCTGCGAATAGTATACAATACAAATGACAAAACAGTGTATAAACGAATATAACTCAAAAATAGAAAGGGGAGGAAGACACTCACACAAAAATTAATCAAGAACTAAAGAACAGAGGAAAATATAACAAAACAACACTAAGACATCTCGTCACACCTAAACAATAATAAAGATGACTAAATTCGGCGTAAACAAAGTATGCGCAGAATTATGTCATGGGATTTTTTACGAACGAACATAGACACACAGTCCCTATAGAACGCTTTCGTAGGCCCTCGGTGAAGTGGGATATATCCTACGAAAGTCTCCACACAACCTGCCCGCTGAAATATGACATATATAACATAGAAACATATAACATGGAAAACAAGGAATATAAATAGTTTACGTACTGAGGAAGGCTTAACTAACTATACAGTGGCACATACAGTTTACAAAAACAAACAGCCACTT
The DNA here is from genome assembly GCA_024509875.1 of Oreohelix idahoensis. Classification (NCBI taxonomy): domain Eukaryota; kingdom Metazoa; phylum Mollusca; class Gastropoda; order Stylommatophora; family Oreohelicidae; genus Oreohelix; species Oreohelix idahoensis. The sequence continues at coordinate 210,185 of JAMPIV010004586.1, read as the reverse complement.
ATCTTCAACAATGAGAAATCCTGGCCTCCACAACAGCAACAACGATGAACAAGCTAATCCTGTGTGAAGAAGTCCAAAGGTGCTCGATACTGGAACTCCGAAATAGAACTCCCTCTGTAGCTCGCAATCCGACAATAGACAATCCAATTCAGATGGGGATTCGACGACTAGTCTTGACTTGTGGTACACACAACTCGTACAGGGAAAACTGTGAGACTTGGCCTGACATCATACGTTGACTGGAACACTGCAAGTCTTGAATTGGACAACTTGTATAATAGACTCCTCAATAGTTGGTAACGCCCCAAAATGCTGGCTCACCACTGATAAACTCTCGAATCTGATAAATCTCCTGGTTGGTTGACGGGTGAAAGACTTTCGGGCAACGCCGGGTACTTACAGCTAATAATGGAGTAGAACTGTGGTGGTTCAGGAAGGATGGTAAATGTTCTGTTATGATAGGTGCGCTGATGAAGGCACATCAATATTCGTCGGGCTTACATGTGGCCGACCAGATGTGTGGGTGTACAGACATCAGAGAACGCGAATGCATGTAGTTATAAATTAAGTCCACAATATTCACACACACACCAACGCACGTGTAGGAGTCAGGAAAAGGTTGAAACTCCTAATCGTTCTACACTGTTTAATACTCCACAGTCACGAGGACATCCCTAAGTACATTGTCACAGATACAGTACACAGCAAAAATAGGATACATCTCATAAGCACCAAATCCATAGGTAGTTAAGTGCATAGCATAAAAAAATCCCAGGCACAACAGCTGCATAAATACGGCAGTTTATAATGATAAAGCTTCCTGGTCCAAATTATCCCTACAGCAAAGGAAACTGCCTATATCGCAGTACAATAATGTCTGTATCGTCAGACTCAACATAACTCATGGGAGAAAAACACCTTCCCTATAATAATAATCTGTCGACCTTCACAAATCTCCCTCATCGGAGATATCAACACATAACGGCCTATAATCCAAGGCCCGAAAAAATCTTTAACAATGTACATTCTGCAGAATACATATATCAGCCTTTATATCCACGGCTTTATGAAATCTTAGGAAATATCATAATCCTTTTCACCAAAACTATTCTCCATATCGGGACATACTGACCATAATCGTCAGTCCCTTCTCTAAGCTATCTCAGCATTCGAATGTCACCGAAAAATTTCCCCGCCTAAAAAACAGCTCAGTAAAAAATTCATCGCTCGCGCAAAAACGCCGCTGAGCCGTGAACACATCTCATCTAGAAGGTTCGAGAACCTTCCCAATCCTATAAGTAGCTACTCAAGGGAGATAACAAAGATCCGACCTGTACTTACAAGTATTTTACAAATAAACTCCCCTTGACTAAAAACACGACCTTAACAGTATGTCACACAAAGTGATTTAAGATAGTGTGATTCGCTTCCATAGCTAGGCTTAGGTGCTGTTCGAAAGGTTCTGGGTTCGATTCTCCGGTAAGTCACTCACTTCTGTTGTCTAGTTTTCTACTTCTTTTTTTCTCACGAGTGCCTGAAACACGTGACCTTTGGGTGTGTCATATTTATTTTATTTACTGGCCTCGGGTTTCTCCTCTTTATTTGTTTAAAAGTTAAGTGTTAGTACGTTACACAGTGTGATATAAAAGTTAAGTGTTAGTATGTCACAATATGCTGTGATCTAAGTTATACGCTAGGTTAAGTCAGTACAGTAAGATTAAGTCAGTAATGTAAGATTAAGTCAGTAGTGCAGGATTAAGTCAGTAGTGTAAGATAGAGTCAGTAGTGTAAGATTAAGTCAGTAGTGTCGGATTAAGTCAGTAGTGTCAGACTGAGTCAATAGTTTCAGATTAAGTCAGCAGTGTTAGACCAAGTTAGTAATGCTATGTATGTCAGTAATTTAAGATTTATTCAAACTGTGTCACGTTCATTCAAAATTGTCAATTACTTTAAGTCATTACTGGAAGATGTAACTAAAACTGTAAGATTCATAACAAAATTGTCTCATTACTTCAGAAAATGATTGTCTCATTACTTCATATAATAATTGTCTCATTACTTCGTAAAATAATTGTCTCATTACTTGTTCACTCGCTAGCGCAGAGTTTACTCCTAAATGTAAAGTTTATAAGTTTAAAAGGTAGCGAAAAGCTGCCGTGCGGGTTCCGCTAATAATGGTTATGTGACACGTCAAGACAACTGTAGACTTGACATTGTTAAAACAACATATGATGACACGTTGTCATGTCATAAACTCTACATGCTCACACGCTTATTAAAGTTTGCAGATGAAACACGTTTTTGGCAGAAGAATAGAAATATTCACATTGTGTCTACAACAGTTCTCTGCTCTGTTTGTTATTGTTGTTTTTCAACAAATGTTTTCCGGGGTAATATAAGAATACACATATTCATATTGTGTTTACAGTAATCTTCTGCTCTGTTTGTTGTTATTATTGTTTTTCAATGTAAGACACGAATACAAATGTTCACCTGACAACTCCACCCGGAGTAACAATGTCGTCTGCGTCAGGAACAGCTTGACTGTCATAATCTCCGCACGACTTGAACAAAAAAAACTTGGGGCAAATGTCACTAGACGTCTGCTGGTAACAGACACGCGCCGACATTTATGAGATTTTTAGCACGCCTGACGAAACTTTATCACCTGCTGGAGCTAATAAATAATACATGAACATGCGTGCTTGTCCCGTGCCGTGTTGTGGAATAATGGTGTCTTGTGATGAAAAAGATGAATTTTCATTTAGATTTTTAAAAATCACTTGTCATACATACAAAAACGCATATAAACACGTAATGCCACGTACCTTGAACATTACACGACAGCTGTACATTTATAACCGGTTTGTGTTACATAATTTATCGTGAACTATATATTATTTCATGCTTAGAATCATAACTATCTACACTAAACACTGTCTGGAAGTCTAAGATTGCCCATTACAGAATCATTTCCCAACAAAACTGAGACACTTGTTTGTGGTTGAAAGGACACGAGGCAAACAGCTATGAATAGACAGAAATGAATAGATTGTTTCTCACAGCTCTTAATGAGAACCATTTGGTGACCAAAAGCTGACGCTCAGTAACAGTGGATCATAGTCAAGTTAATGAGAACCATTTGGTCACCAAAAGCTGACGCTCAGTAACAGTGGATCATAGTCAAGTTAATGAGAACCTTTAGGTTACCAAAAGCTGACGCTCAGTAACAGTGGATCATAGTCAAGTTTATGAGAACCATTTGGTCACCAAAAGCTGACGCTCAGTAACAGTTGATCATAGTCAAGTTAATGAGAACCATTTGGTCACCAAAAGCTGACGCTCAGTAACAGTGGATCATAGTCAAGTTAATGAGAACCATTTGGTCACCAAAAGCTGACGCTCAGTAACAGTTGATCATAGTCAAGTTAATGAGAACCATTTGGTCACCAAAAGCTGACGCTCAGTAACAGTGGATCATAGTCAAGTTTATGAGAACCATTTGGTCACCAAAAGCTGAAGCTCAGTAACAGTGGATCACAGTCAAGTTAATGAGACCTTCAGCTTCGTTTGATGACAGGCATGTTGAATATTGGATGCTGAATGTTGGATGAAATAATGGCATCAGAAAAAAAATCGTGTCTGAATTTAGACTTCCATCAAATTGTAGCTGCTAAAAATGTTAAATAAAGTCGATTCTGACATAACGACTCACGGATAATCCAATAGATGTAACAAGAAGCTCCTTAGAGCCCACAGAGATGTGCTTTTGCCGAAGAATGTAGAGATTGTTTCGAAAGAGAAATTATAAAGTTATCAAAGAAGCCAAGTAGTCAGAAATAGTCCATTAAATTTATTTACTTTCACCTCAAATTAGTTTGTGGCTTAGTGGTATTTGTTTGTGATATTTAGTAGTAATTAAAATAAATTAACTTCTCGTCTAGTTTATTTTCTCACTGAGAGTCGAGTTCAAGTACAAGAGCGGACGTCAGGATAATTTCCTGTCGCGTGCAGATGTAAATGACCCGGTAATAAGAGCTTTCCTGTTGTTGACGATTGAAACTAGTATGTGGAAAAAACAAAACAAAAATAAACTTAAGTTGTACAAAAACCAAACAAAAATTCGCTGATTTACAAGAACTTGCACACACAAAAAGTAATACCAAGATACAGTAAATAAAAACCAGACCAAAAAAAAAAAGAAACCAAACAAAGAAAAATCAGAGATTAAAAACTAAAATTGTCCAAATCTTTGACTAGACATTCTCAACGTGAGACAATTAATTATCTTAATTCATGTTTTGTAAGTGTTGTGATGTACATAGTTTTGTGATATACGCAGATTTGTGATTTACACATGTTTGTGATGTACACAACTTTGTGGAATAAAAAGTTGTGTAATGTACACAGTTTTGTGATGTGCACAGATTTGTGATATACACATTTTTGTGATGTACGCAACTTTTTGATATATAGAGTTTTGTATGTACACAGATTTGTGATGTACACAGATTTGCGATATACGCAGATTTATAATATAAACATTTTTGTGATGTACACAACTTTTGTGATATACACAGTTTTGTAATGTACACAGATTTGTGATGTACACAGATTTGTGATGTACACAGATTTGTATTTATATATATGTGTGTACTACCAATAATGTAACAAAGAAATGTCTCGTATTTTTTAAACTTTTCTCGTCTGCCAGCCGGGAATATGGTACTATCACGTGACAACAAACGCCAGCCAATCACAGATAACTGTCAACATCCAGTCCAAGTCAAGAGTCAAAGGTCAGGATGTCCTACAGGTGAGCTGTACACACTGGACAGTGTACATGTGTTATATATCTCCACCACACACCAAGAAGTGTACACATTTTACATAACTCTAGCATATAGGATATGTACACATGACGCATAACTCTAACATACAGAATGTGTACGCATTACGCATAACTTTAACCTGCAGGATGTGTACACGTGAAACATAACTAGTATACAGTGTGTGTACATGTGAAACAAAATTCAAGCATACATGAAGTGTACCTGTGAAACATAACTCTAATATACAAGATGTGTGCATGTGAAAGGTAAATCTAACATACAGCATGTGTACATGTGAATCACATCTTTAACATACAGGATGTGTACATGTGATGTACATAGTTTTTGTGAAGTACAGAGGATGTGTACATGTGAAACATAACTCTAACATACAGGATGTGTACGTGTGAAATATAACTCTGACATGATGTGTATATGTGAAACATAACTCTGACATACAGGATAATTACTTTAACATTAAAAATGTTTACATGATAATTACTCTAATATTAAAAATGCGTACAAGTTAATTACTTTAACATTAAAAATATGTACATGATAATTACTCTAATATTAAAATGTGTACAGGTTAATTACTTTAACATTAAAAATATGTACATGATAATTACTTTAATATTAAAATGTGTACAGGTTAATTACTCTAATATTTAAAATAAGTACATGATAATTACTTTAATATTAAAATGCTTACATGATAATTATCGTTACAGTGCAGGATGTTAACACATTCGTGATGCAGTATGGTAGAACCCTCAGACACATGATTGTGCCAGCCCATCAGAAATTATTTACCGATCATAAACTGATGAAGTACACATTTATAATGTCATAATGTCCCCCCTCTATCCTGATCACTGTTTCCAGGTGCATTCCTGGATCAACCAGCAGGGAGAACTTGAATTCAACCACAAGCAAAGGTTTGGCATCTACACGGAAGTCTTACGTGGCAAGGCACCAGTTTTAGACGCCGAGGTTTTGGCCTCCATAGAGAGGCCCCAGTCTTCTCCCGTGGACGTCCATCTTCTGGATAATGGTGTTGGTGAGTTTTGTGATGCTCCATTCAGTTTCTTCCTTTACATGGTATTCTTTATGGGTGCTAATCTTTATGGGTGTGAATCTTTATGGGTGTGAATCTTTATAGGTGCTAATTTTTATGGGTTTGAATCTTTATGGGTGCTAGCTGCTAATCTATATTGGTGCTAATCTTTACGAATCCTAATCTTTATGACTGGTAGTATTTATGGAAGGTAGCATATGGGTGGTAATGTTTATGTGTGCTAATCTGTAACGGTCCTAATCTTTATATTTTGCCGAACAGATATTATTTGAGTCTACCATGGTGGTTTGATCTCTTCAAAAAAGTAGTTGACTTCTGTTATATCAACTCTGGTTGTTCTCTGTGCCATTGTTTTGGCTATTTTTTATTGTTGCATTTATCTCTTCATTTGCTACCCTGTCTTCATAGGAATTTTACTTCCCCCTTCTTTGGCAAGTGTATCTTCAATCTTCTTCTTCTTCTTCTTTGATCCATAGCCGCCAACCGTCAAAGCAGTCAGTGGCCATCACGCCTGGTGGCGTCTTGTAGGGCAACAACAAACTGATTCCACCTTGCTCGGTCGGCGGCCATCCTTCGTACACTTCCCCAACTCTGGTTCATTTTTTTGCATCTCGGCTTCCACAGTTCTCCGCTAAGTTGTTTTTTGATTGGCCTCTCTTTCGCTTTCCCTCGGAGGTCCATTGCATAGCTGTTCTTGAGATGGTATCAGGGTCCCCTCTGAGGACGTGGCCAACCCAACTCCAGCGTCTGCCAGCTATGATGGTGTGCATGTCCTCCTGGTTACTGTGGTAAAGTGGGATGATATTAATATTTATAGGGGACTTAGTGTACTGACTGAGATCAGCTGTGAAGGTATCTGTATCTAATAAGTGTGGTGTATTACAGATGACCTTACTTGCTACCACATTTATACCTCAGTCAGAATTATTCTGGAATATTGTGATGACTACGTTGAATGTCTAGGGTTATGAAAATGATGAAGTGTAAGTCACAACAACAACAGACAGATAAACAATTTAATTTATTCCACAAAACTTTACAACACTGTGACACTCACACACATATAACACTCTATAAGACTATCTTAAATGAGTCAAGTGTAAAGTTTCAAATATATATGTAATAATTCCTGTCAATAATGGATATCCTGATTCAACTACACAGTGAACCAGGAATCACAATCAAATGTAATTACAAGTAGTATGTACACAGTTTATAAATATAATCTTTGTATTTACATATTTTATTATTCTTATCCTATGTGCGTAAGTTGTGAAGTAGTAATATGAGGTAATACTGGTTTTGTTTTTCAAGCTAGATTGTTGTTTGTCATCATGACTTCAAGTGTTTGATTATCGTGGAAATAGTATTGGGAAAAGTTCACAGTTCCTGTCATTTGAAACAATTTATTGTCCCTCTGTGTTTAATATAATGTCAATTTTAGAGGGGGGGGGGGGGGGGCACATAATGTTGAGCTACTCTGGCCACAGAAGCTTATCTTTCGTGATGGCGGCAGGAAAAGACTCCTCTCCTCGATTGCTTCCTGTGTTCTGGAGACACCTCACTGGTCGCTATCTGGACCAAGGAGTATGCTGTCAGCCTCTGGATTCAGCAAAACTCAGACCAGGTTCTGCTTCAATAACTTAGGACCACGGTCCCTGAAACAAGAAGGTTGTACCTCCTATTTCAGAACTAATTTATAATCTATTTCCACACTGAACACAATACATAACAAACACTGAGTTCAGAGCGGTAGGCCAACTGCTAGCTTCATCTGAAACAATTTACACCAGTATACTCCTCCCTAATGGTTACTACGCCTCTGCAATTCCAGCATTATTTCCTTCTAGTCAATAAGATAGGTGTCAGTGTACTGTTTGGCCATTCCATGCAGTTATACTTTTCTCCGACACGTCCTGTTCAGGTTGGAGCAATATTTAGGCCTTGCCTCATGTTTGCTACTGAACCACACACATATACAGACATAAATTATCAATTTACATTAAAAAGATATCAAATATTTCAAGCTTACCACAATTCATGGAAATAGTAACAAATACGTTGACTGGCGATGAATAATGGCACAAATTCCGATCTGCCTCTGTCCCAGACTTTTATTTAGAAAAATATGATCTAGTTCTCAACGCACTGTTTCTTAGTAAGTTTATTTTAAAATGTGGCACTGAACAGACGCTCCTAATTGACTATATTAGCGGGTCTAACCAATCGGGCCATGTTTACACAGCTTTTCAAAAAATTTTACCCTTCTCATGTTTCCCCTAACAACCAAAATTATTATTTGTAGTCCGACTAATCGTGTTTAGCCATACATATCATTCCCGCCAATCAAATAGGATGTAACATGGTGGCCTATTTCCCGTAAAATGGTGGTTTCAAAACATGCCACTGTGCGATTATTATTTGGTGTTGTCTGACACCCTCACTATTTTCTTTTGGCTATAATTTGTTAAATATTAGACTAATTGCTTAGTATCTAACATATTCTTTGTCAGCAAGTCCTAAGGCACCCAAATATATAAGTTTTAAGGGAGCTAAGTGGCGGCGTTCAAAATATGTATTTTCTTCTAGGATAGTCGTGCTGTTACCACCTCCTCACTTCCAAACTTTAGGGTGTCTGCTGTACTGTCAGGCTTTCAAACGTAAACCAGTATAATGTCATGTTTCCTAATAAGCATTTTACAGGTTTTTAAACCTAACTCTCGTATGGGTAGTGTTTTTTATCACTGTCGATTTGAAAAAAAGTTAGTGCTTCTGGCCTTACGCTTGGGGTGGCATTAATTTTATATCGCGAGACGCGTGTTAGTGTTGCATGCGTTCCTGCTTTCAGCCCTCCCTCTCTCTATCCTAAGTTCATCTGACTTTTCATCACGCAGTGTATAAAATGAAATTAATGCTAGTATTAATCTAGGTCATTAATCAGCTTGCGTATCTCAAGGTTTTCTTAGAAATGCAGTGCACGTTTTCTTGTTTTGTGGAAACGCGTGTATGCTGCTGTAGGCTTTACTAGTAAACGTGAAAGCGTGAGAATATGCAGACGAAGCAGAAAAAGGGGGATCTCGAGTACAGTCATTGTGACAGCACTGTTCTTTACCATTCTTCTTTCCCTTTTATCAAATTAATGCGTTAGGTTTTACATTTACCCTTTAATTTATATATGTGGATTTAGAATGTTTCACGACAGTTACTCCGAATAAGTAGTTCTTGGTTGCTGATGGTGTTTGGCCAAAAGATTCGGAGAATTTTCCATAGGCAGATTGTGTGGAAGGAGGACAGTTTCGACATTTCCTTCTCTGCTACTCTCCACCATTCCGCTCGATAGAGAAGTACAGAAAGTACACAGCTCTCATACAGCCTTAATTTGGTGTTTGTGCTGTATGGTCAATCTCACGTCCATATATCTTGTTGTGGGCAGAAATTAACCGTAATTTTGTTTTGTTGAATTTTTAGCTAGTTTCCATTAGTGCTTCTGACCATGTGACTAATTCGCTGTTTTTATGGCTCATTAGGGCAGCTTCCCCCTAGGGAATGTGTGAAGCTCCATGACTTTTCTTTAGCTGTTTTACCATCTTTCACGGCGATTACTGCAGCTATTTTTAGTGTTTCTATCTCGTAACTTCTAGCGAGGTCATTTTTATGTCATGTGAGCTTCAAGGGAGATAACTCTATCGTATCTGAACTTCAAGGGAGGTAAAATACATAGTCTGCAAACTTCATGTGAGGTAAAATCCATGGTGTGTAAACGATATAGGTTACATACATTAGATTTCACATAGAGACTATATTATTTGTAAGCATATATTCTGATGATGATGATGATAGTAACGATTTATACAATGCAGTGTTTCTCAACCTTTTTGTGTTGCGGCATACTTTGAATTTTCTAAAACTTTGCGGCACACCTATCTGACCCCGCGCCTGAATAAAAAAAATTACAGTGCTATATACTAAATTATATACTCTAATTTATGGGTACTTTAGAATAAAGAAAACTCTTAGTTTGATTTTCTTTTAATTGTTTAAAATAATTCTAAAGTATATCTATTTTTGTTCAAAACAGTTAATAGATCCAATTATTATTGAATGAATTCAAGCTGTAAAATCAGTGACTTGGATATAGACGCAGTTCATGTCAAAGTAGCGTACCAAGCGATTGATCGGCTAGGCAATATTTGTATATTTCTGTCACCACAGAAGCAAACATAACTTTTGGTATTATCGCCTGATGATACCTATCAATTGCGCTTGTCACTTTTAAAATATTACACACTTGGTAGACAGCCCCTTCTAGCTCTTAACGCAAACGCGTTCAAAATCTGACTGACCGTAGTTTGTACAACGATTTACTATTACCACTTTTTCCCGAACTGTCTAGATCAATTTTGACTGAAAACAACTCAGTAAGAAATACAAAATTCCCGTGCAAGCTTAACTTAGCCGAGTTCACCCGAGCGGAACTCCAACCTTGAGTTAGCACTATTTTTCAAGGGGCGTAAAAATACTACTGTTAACGCCTATTTTGGATTATTGCCTTTTGCTTATGCTTTTATAAGTCAATAGATTTTCGCCCTTTGATTTAAATTCATAGTCCGTTAGTTTTCCTTATGGAAATTTTTGAAACCGGATTTATGACACACGAACTTCCTATTACATAAGGATCGAGAGTGGAATGATCTGTATTAACAATATGAGGGTAGGGCAGTAAGGATGCATGCGATGATTGAGAGAATAAGAAGTGGACATACGAAAAGCCGTACTGGGATATAGAAAAATACAGGTGACGTTACGGCACGATGTCTTCGACAATGATAGTGTTTAAGTTGTATGGTTAGCTCAGAAATTAAGAATGGCCTGTAAGCGTAACTGCAGAATGAATATCGAGAATAATGAAGAATGGTCACGGTCTAGACTTGGAGCTAAGCGACCTTGCTGGTTGGGAACAGCACCACATTATTCTGCCTAAGACCTCACGCATGCAAGGGCCCAGCGAAAAAAAAGCAACGAAGAAAGAACATTTTTTTCGAGAAAATGTCCGGGCTCCTCCTAAACAATTTTAAAAAATTCAATGCATTTAATTTGTTTCCGTTCTAAAATAAATAGTGAAAGGTCTGTAATAATGAAATAGTTTTTTAAAAGTAGTTGCTTTAGGAATTAGCTTTAGTGCGTTTTAGTGCTTTTTTGTTGCACACTTACTGCTATTGAAAACGTTCATGTTGGCAACACTGTGCCAAATATTAATTGTTGACAGTTCTGATAAATCCTATAGTGTGCATTTGTGCAAATGTTTTTTTTTCCGTTTAAAATAACGTGATTGATTACAATTTTTAATTTTGCATTCTTTCATTTCAACAAATCCATATTTTTATTTTTAGCCTTATTGCAGTTTACAGTCTGGTTTTGTTAAATGTAAATGTTGTGATGAGAGGTAATGAACGTGTTCAAAACGCCATATTGAACAATTATTTTGGGTGAAATGTACTCTGTGACCCCAAGGTTCGAATCTCGAAAAAATCAAAAAGATTTTGCAATAAAATAAAAATAAAAAATCAAGAAAACGGTTATTGTAAATAATTCTCGATGCTTTTCTGATGTTTCTATGGATTAATTAATTAATTTTGTTTTATTTTACATATCAATATATATTAATAGAAAAAAAATTATCTGAAATTCATTAGTTTTTATTCTTTTGACTGGTTTGTGAAAATATCTTGATTTACTGGAAGTATGAAACCAAGGTCGTTGTTGCAAATACAGGGAAATCCAGCCGAGCTCTGGAAGTTGAAAACTCAGGTAGTATTCATCTCTTATCATCAACATCAACCATATGCCCGCAGCAGCAACTCAATCTTTGTCTGTGTTATTACTTACACTCAAGTACTGCCACACCTCGCCTTTTTTGTATATAGTGTTACATTAACTCTCTTATATTCCAAATTTCCCTGTGTATCTGTGTGTACCTCTTTCTCTGTTTCTTCTGACTTGGACAGTCCAGATTAAGGGCTGCCTTGTGGAGCTAATAGATAATGTCCTCTGTAATACCTCCCACCAAGGTATTTTCTGCTCACTTTCTCGACTTTCTCTGGTCCTGTACATCACCTCCACAATGGCGATTCTATCATATAATGTTAATTCTTCTATTCTGCGCCAGTTCACATTTATTGTCGTCTGTTAACTCTTTCAGCACATGATAAATCAGACATTTGTTTTTGTTGACATGATGTAGGGCACGTGACACAGATCATCCATAAATATTGCCACTCTCATCTCTTCAGTAAACATGTATCTTTCTGTTACTGTTTGATACATGTGTCCGTATTTAATGACCACAGGTCACTTACTCAAGACACAGACAGTTCATCCATCAATGTTGCCACTCTCATCTCTTCAGTAAACATGTATCTTTCTGTTACTGTTTGATACATGTGTCCGTATTTAATGACCACAGGTCACTTACTCAAGACACAGACAGTTCATCCATCAATGTTGCCACTCTCATCTCTTCAGTAAACATGTATCTTCCTGTTACTGTTTGATACATGTGTTTTATTTAATGACCACAGGTCACTTACTCAAGACACAGACAGAAGCTGTTGAGAACTTTCAGAGGGTAACCTCGGCAGGAGAATTTCGCTTAACAGGTTTCCCGGCATCTGGAGACCTGTCGGAAGAGTTCAAGGACGAGATGCCTCCCTCCAGAATCACGGATCTCCGAGTTACGTCATATGACTTTAACGACATGACTGCGGTCTTGCAGTGGACTGCAGTCGGAGGGGACATGGAAAGAGGGACAGGTACTTTTTCACACAGAGAAAGAAAGAGAGAGAGAGAGACAGAGAGAGACAGAGACACAGAGAGAGAGAGAGAGAGAGATTATACATAAGCGTAATTTCTAAATTCCTTCTTGATGTCTCCAACGAACGTCAATTTCTCGATTCTTTAGACACGCAGGACCACTACTGCATTAGGTAACATGCAAGAAACCTTGGCCAAAAATACTTCTTGTACGCATAGAGTTGTCGTTCCTGTAGCAATTGGTTTTAACATGATGATGTTGCACCTAAGCTCTGTCTGATGGGATAACACCACCAACCGTCTATTTATTACAAGTTGATCCCGGGCGATTTTGAGGAGAAAGCAGATTGGATGGAATGGAAGAATAAAAGATAAAGATATCTATATGATAAGTCTACGAGTTCGAAAGAACCGCTTCTCCCCGGGAAATAGTGTACTAGAAATCCTTAATGCAAAGAGAATTCTGGCAACTAAACAGGATATTTTCTGGACGAAAAATTATTTCTCAAGATTCCTACAGAAGGACTATATAAATCACATAAGGTTAAGACAGGAAATTTGGTGTCCAGCCATATTAACTAAAATATCCCGACCCACTGTAAGTTGGTTTTACTTATGGGTCAGCCCCCAGGATGTAGGTTTATGTTTTAAACAAAAACAAAATACATCCCAAATAAAGGTAACAAGAAAATATAAACAGACTCTGTTGAGTTAAATTTAGATAAATATATAGATTCTCACAACTCTTAAAGATTTACAAATTAACAAAATTGTGTAGGTTCTTATGTTTAGAAAAAAAAAAAAACTATGGTCATCATATGGACTAGGAGATCTTTTCTATGCTGGTTTGCTGGTAGGTGTTGTACTCATCTCCTCAAGGCCTTTAGTAGCTGCGGAGATGAATGGTGTTCGGACTCTCTTTGTTTATTTGTCCCAGCACTTAGGTAGCATAAACAGGTCAGTGGATTCAGAGGGTGGCAGAGTTTGCTTCCCTGGACTTAGTGCACATCACAGATAAGGATGAAGTAAGTCAGCCCTGCTGAATACCTCTTCTGCTTGTGGGATGTTTGGTAACGAATGCGTTACTGTGTGATAGGATATGGTTGGTACAGGGTAAACTTTGTTTTAGTATGGTCACCTGGCTTTTACCCTCAACTCGTAACCTGGTTTGTACCCTAGACGCGTAACCTTGTTGAACTGGAAGATGAAACAATTGAAGTCCCATTAGTGGTGTTTCAAGTGCAATCATCTCCTATGTCTGATGGCCGATAAGCGTCCATCATAAATCAGATTAACACAATCATAACTAACAATCCATAACAAAGTGTTATATAGCATCTATGAAATACTCCTACTTGACTGACATTATAGCGTATCTGGAGTTCTCAACCTCTATCTGGCTGTCTGCTTATTTACAGCAGTGGTTTTCCCCATATGGGCAGTGAGTTTCACAAACTGTGATGTTAAGGACTGTGGTCATCAAATGTCCGAGAACCGCTCGTTCACATTGTGCCCGTAGAGCAGTATTTCAATTTAGGGTCATTGGTACAAATGGTTTTAGAACCACTGATTTACACTCTTGCTCCTCGAGCAGTAAATCATTTTGAGGGTAGTCATGGTCTCAGGGGCTTGAGAACCTCTGGCTTAAATTTTGTCAGTCAAGTGGTTACATTCATTAAATGAATAAATAATTGTAAACATTCTTAAAGTCCTGGTTCCTGTAGATAATATCATTCATATAACTGATAACAAAATAGTTCTTCAATCATCAAACATTGTATATGCATAAAAGTCCACTAAATAGCCTTCATATAGAGAATATTCTATGATGAAACACTGATGACCAATATGAGACAAAGAGACAAGAAATGTAACTGAAGACACACTTATCAAGGTTGTAGTCTTGACAAAGAACACTGGAACATTATGAGAAAGTACAATGACCTTTAATACACTTTCTGCTTGGTTCAATAAGTAACTCCCAAAGTAACAAAATTATTCATGAACTATTTAACCCTGTCTTATTTCTGCCATGATGTGAGAAGATCTGTAATTAGTTATGACTTCAGCAAACTCATGCATTAGAAAAAGTCGAGTAACATGTAAATATGCAAATAACAATTATGACACTGAAATGAACATGTATTTAAAAGGTTATGTGTTAGATTCACTTACTTGCTCAAGGATTTACTTCGGATTTCACAAAGGTAACCTCGTTCCGGGGTCCATGAATGCCTCTGCTCTGTTTGGCAGTAAAAGGTAGAATGACTTAAAACTCTCCCTCCAAAAAATGTTCCACTCGCCTTCCCGCTGCATTTTTGGTTGACCTCTTGGGTTGCATTGTTCCACCTGCACACACACACACGCGTGCACACGCACACACGCACGCGCGCACGCGTGTACGTACGTACGTACGTTTGTGTGATTTTGCTGGTCATAGGAATATCCATTGTGTTGAGACATTTAATAATAATAGTAAACTGTACACAGTTGTGTTGAGACATTTAATAATAATAGGAAACTGTACACAGTTGTGTTGAGACATTTAATAATAATAGGAAACTGTACACAGTTGTGTTGAGACATTTAATAATAATAGAAACTGTACACAGTTGTGTTGAGGCATTTAATAATAATAGGAAACTGTACACAGTTGTGTTGAGACATTTAATAATAATAGGAAACTGTACACAGTTGTGTTGAGACATTTAATAATAATAGGAAACTGTACACAGTTGTGTTGAGACATTTAATAACAATAGGAAACTGTACACAGTTGTGTTGAGACATTTAATAACAACAGGAAACTGTACACAGTTGTGTTGAGACATTTAATAATAATAGGAAACTGTACACAGTTGTGTTGAGACATTTAATAACAATAGGAAACTGGTCACTGTTGTGTTGAGACATTTAATAATAATAGGAAACTGTACACAGTTGTGTTTAGACATTTAATAACAATAGGAAACTGTACACAGTTGTGTTGAGGCATTTAATAATAACAATAGGAAACTGGTCATTCTTGTGTTGAGACATTTAATAATAATAGGAAACTGTACACAGTTGTGTTGAGACATTTAATAATAATAGGAAACTGTACACAGTTGTGTTGAGACATTTAATAATAATAGGAAACTGCACACAGTTGTGTTGAGACATTTAATAACAATAGGAAACTGGTCACTGTTGTGTTGAGACATTTAATAATAATAGGAAACTGTATATAGTTATGTTGAGACATTTAATAATAATAGGAAACTGTACACAGTTGTGTTGAGACATTTAATAATAATAATAGGAAACTGTACACAGTTGTGTTGAGACATTTAATAATAATAGGAAACTGTACACAGTTGTGTTGAGACATTTAATAATAATAGGAAACTGTACACAGTTGTGTTGAGACATTTAATAATAATAGGAAACTGTACACAGTTGTGTTGAGACATTTAATAATAATAGGAAACTGTACACAGTTGTGTTGAGACATTTAATAATAATAGGAAACTGGTCACTGTTGTGTTGAGACATTTAATAATAATAGGAAACTGTACAAAGTTGTGTTGAGACATTTAATAATAATAGGAAACTGTACACAGTTGTGTTGAGACATTTAATAATAATAGGAAACTGTACACAGTTGTGTTGAGACATTTAATAATAATAGGAAACTGTACACAGTTGTAATGAGACATTTAATAATAATAGGAAACTGTACAAAGTTGTAATGAGACATTTAATAATAATAGGAAACTGTACACAGTTGTGTTGAGACATTTAATAATAATAGGAAACTGTACACAGTTGTGTTGAGACATTTAATAATAATAGGAAACTGTACACAGTTGTGTTGAGACATTTAATAATAATAGGAAACTGTACACAGTTGTGTTGAGACATTTAATAACAATAGGAAACTGGTCACTGTTGTGTTGAGACATTGAATAACAATAGGAAACTGTACACAGTTGTGTTGAGACATTTAATAACAATAGGAAACTGTACACAGTTGTGTTGAGACATTTAATAATAACAATAGGAAACTGGTCACTGTTGTGTTGAGACATTGAATAACAATAGGAAACTGTACACAGTTGTGTTGAGACATTTAATAACAGTAGGAAACTGTACACAGTTGTGTTGAGACATTTAATAACAATAGGAAACTGGTCACTGTTGTGTTGAGACATTTAATAATAATAGGAAACTGTATATAGTTATGTTGAGACATTTAATAATAATAGGAAACTTTATGTAGTTTTGTTGAGACATTTAATAATGATAGGAAACTGTACACCTTTGTGTTGAGACATTTAATAATGATAGGAAACTGTACACAGCTCATTAAAGCAGGAGGCAATCTGATCATCAGAAGTAGTCCCTGACGGCCATGTTTATCTTCTAGATGCTTTAGAGCTCACTTGGGTTATCACTCTCATGTGTTTTTTTGTATTTGTGCTGCTCGCATCGGGAATTGAACCCACTTTGTTCACATTATTAAACCGGCTCCTCACTCCTGATGTTATCCATTTACCAACCTGAGACGGCTATGATAGTAAACATTTTCTTGTACATAAACTGACTGCCCTGAATTCCATTGTCCATCACGCTTGTTTCTCAGCCATCACTGGGCTGTCTGTAAATTAAATGCCATTGCAGCAACTGTGACAGTAAATCGTGTACTGAGGCAGAGACAAGACTTTCTTCAACCTTCTCATGCGTTCCCAATGCGTAAATATATTTATTTATCAAGTACCATTATCTACTCTTTTTTTCTTTATTATTTCTTTATTTTTCTTTAAATTTATCAGTTGGTATCGTGTACTCTTATTTATCTCTTCTCCTGACGTGTGTTGTGTTGTTACCACCCTTATCTGTCTCTTCTCATGACGTGTGTTGTGTTGTTACCACCCTTATCTGTCTCTTCTCCTGACGTGTGTTGTGTTGTTACCACCCTTATCTGTCTCTTCTCCTGACGCGTGTTGTGTTGTTACCACCCTTATCTGTCTCTTCTCATGACGTGTGTTGTGTTGTGTTACCACCCTTATCTGTCTCTTCTCCTGACGTGTGTTGTGTTGTGTTACCACCCTCATCTGTCTCTTCTCATGACGTGTGTTGTGTTGTTACCACTATTATCTGTCTCTTCTCCTGACGTGTGTTGTGTTGTTACCACCCTTATCTGTCTCTTCCAATGACGTGTGTTGTGTTGTTACCACCCTTATCTGTCTCTTCTCCTGTTCTATGTCCTAAAACGTAAGATCCCCCCCCCCTCCCCCCCCCACCCCGTTCTTGCATGACAAGTACCCGTGATCCTTAAGAAACAAATCTCTGTTGACTTTAATTTTCATGCATCTTTTTTAATTGTCCTGTTTTCACATGTTTAAAGTAGTCAGAAAAATACCGGATTTGTTCACATAAATTTTTCTCTATACTTTCCAGCATCCAAGTATGTCGTACATGTGTCTGACGATTTCCATCAGTTGCTGATGGATCGCCAGTCTGTGGTTCAAATTGTCCAGGAAAAGGTAATCAGAGGACGACTGGACCTTCCAAAGAAGGCTGGTTCTACAGAAGAACTTGTCATCATCGCTGATATGACAGCTTTACAAGAAAATAGAACAGTGTTTATCAGTTTGTATGCTGTAGATGACGTCGGAAATGAGGGCGACAGCTCAAATGTGGTATCTCTGTCTCCCGCCTATGATACTTCAGTTCCTCGTGTCGCCAAGGATGAAGGAATGTCTGTGAAGACATACCTGGCAGTGATTCTACCTTTGTCTTTAGCCACTTTTGTGTTGTTGTTTATTGGTTTAGCCGTGCTTGTGTCCAGGGCACGCAAGTCTAAATGTCAGATCATTGATCACGTGGACGCCAACACGTTGTCCTCTGTTCCAAGTATGTCGGATCTGGCTCAGATGAACTACATGTTCGAGGGCGAGTATAGAAAAAGACTACCAGAAGATCCTGATACCTGGAGCCGGGGCAGCATTTAGACAAGATTGCTGTGATACATGCTAGATACAAGTATCAAGTATCATCTTTGAAGAACATTCCTAATTGGAGCTCCTGCTGCTAATAGTCCCTGAACTTTTTAATTCCAGTTCAAGATTAAATCGGTTTACAAAAAAGCAAATATCTGTGACGAAATGGAGAAAAGTTCATCATCAATGTGCTAGAAAACTGACATTGTTAAGTAAGAACGGACGATGTTTAAAAAAAGTACTAAATACAGAGACACTGTCACATGCTCTGAAATGATAAACCTTGTACAAACCTGATGGGATTGGCTGTTTGCCAGGTTTTATCTATACATATAATGTGTGTCAAAAACATATAAATTGTATGTTTATTATTCTGAAGCTTTGATCATACACAATGTGTCCTGTCGCTTTTCTAATAGCCAATAGATATAGGCCAGTCAACTTGTTCATTGAGATCTTCCGTGGACTCTTCAGTGTTTTACCAGATGTGGGTTTTCATGATGTGTTTTTAACACTAATTAAACGTTGTCTGTGTCGTCTGCTTCAAACGTGTTGCTAATTTAAATTTGTTTGTTTTACCAGACTGTTACTGCAGACACATCATACCAACTTATATATTATGGTATGCTTACTTCGGACACAAATTACGTTAACTTTGAACTGCTAGTTTGTTACTTTGAGTTACCTGTTACGTAAACTTTGACAAGTCACGAGATGTTAACTAACTAACAAGTTACTTTATGTTAACTTCAACATGCGGCCAACATAAACGTCAATGACCTACTTTGGTAACGATTTTCCATGAAGTCACGTGTGCTAGTTCACTGGGTGTTTGATGATAAAACTAGCTAACTCGATTATTGATTCATCAGACACTTTTCTCGACACGGCCTAATTATGTCTACAGCTTAAGTTAAATTGTCAGTCTAAACTAGTTAACTCGACAAGAGACGGGCTGGAGGTGACTCACGTGAAAATAATATAATCACTAAACTGACTTCTACTTGTAGAGGTGGTTTCAGTAGCGTTTTATCTTATACGATGAGATTACCAGTCTGACGCACAGCCTCACATTAATCACCCCTTACCACAGCCTCACATTAGTCACCCCTTACCATATGCCTCACATTAGTCACCCCTTACCATAGCCTCACATTAGTCACCCCTTACCACATGCCTCACATTAGTCACCCCTTACCACATGCCTCACATTAGTCACCCCTTACCACAGCCTCACATTAGTCACCACTTACCACAGCCTCACATTAGTCACCCCTTACCACAGCCTCACATTAGTCACCCCTTACCACAGCCTCACATTAGTCACCCCTTACCACATGCCTCACATTAGTCACCCCTTACCACATGCCTCATATTATTCACTCCTTACCACAGCCTCACATTAGTCATCCCTTACCACAGCCTCACATTAGTCACCCCTTACTACAGCCTCACATTAGTCACCCCTTACTACAGCCTCACATTAGTCACCCCTTACCACATGCCTCATATTATTCACCCCTTACCACATGCCTCACATTAGTCACCCCTTACCACAGCCTCACATTAGTCACCCCTTACCACAGCCTCACATTAGTCACCCCTTACCACAGCCTCACATTAGTCACCCCTTACCACAGCCTCACATTAGTCACCCCTTACCACAGCCTTACATTAGTCACCCCTTACCACATGCCTCAGACAGCAGTAACTCTATTATTTGTTTCATCTATCAGAACCTCGCGGAATCAACACGAGGTTTGTTCTCGCGGGATCAACACGAGGTGTGTTCTCCCGGAATCAACACGAGGTTGGTTCTCGCGGGTTCAACACGAGGTTTGTTCTCGCAGAATCAACACGAGGTTTGTTCTCGCGGAATCAACACGAGGTTTGTTCTCGCGGGATCAACACGAGGTTTGTTTTCGCGGGATCAACACGAGGTTTGTTCTCGCAGAATCAACACGAGGTTTGTTCTCGCTTACTGTAAGTATTTAAGGGCATCCACCTGCTCCACATCACAATTATTATTATGATTGTTATTAATTTAAAAAAAAATTATTATTTAGGCGTTAAAAGAAAGGTGTGCATTAAAATAGGTGATTCACTAGATTTGTAAGAAACCAGATAAGCGCGAAATACTGAACTTTAGGTTCTAACTGGACAAGTTTGAAGCTTGCATTAACAGTTCAGACAATCAATTATTCTTGCAATGGCAGCACAAGCCTGATAGCATCTCTTAGCAGTTAATGACTACATAAACGAGTTATCGTATCCTAGCAGTTAATGACTACATAAACGAGTAATCGTATCCTAGCAGTTAAGGGCTACACAGCCACGTTGTCATATGCAAGGCGACAATTCTTAAATCAAAGATAAAACAGGCAGGTTATCATCTTCGAGTAGTCAATAACAACACAATATCCAAGCAATTAAATTTTCCACAATTCAATGACAACACGTGAAATAGTTAACATGTAAATGTTCAGTTCTGAAACATTTTGCCCCCACCACGCACATATACACAATCGCACAATGTTTCTGGTGTGAGAGAACTCTGATGTTTGCCAGCAACATCGTCTTGCAGAGATCAAGGTCAGGACACTTAACAAATCAACCTATTGTTTCATGACCTCTCTCCATAGTTATTAAAATATTCACAACGACAATAACAGGTCGCAAAAGAAAAAAATTTAACTCCACCTCTCTCAACTATTTCTCAAGCAAGAAATTCGATTTGAAGAATTAAATAAAAGCAAATATAACTTTGCATTCAATTTTACTTACGTAGTCATTTATTGTAGTCTTATATGTTTGTTCATTCAGCGACCAATTTTGAATAAGCAGAGGATATAAGGGTCACCACACAGCGTATCCGGGGACACATATCTGCTGTATACACAAACGCACACATACACACATACAGACACACATATAAACACATATTCAGATTACAGTAAACATACACGTTCACATACATAAATTGTCTTTCATTGTATCATTAACACTTTGATTGTGTCTGTTTATTGTCAACATTATAACATTTCTACCTCGCGCGCATTTCTGTGTCTCGCATGGACAAATATGGGCATATACGGACTAACGTGACATGGACAAATGAGAGCATTCACAGAATAACGTGTGATGGACAAATATGGGCACACACTGACTAACGTGACATGGACAAATATGAGCATACACGGACTAACGTGACACGGACAAATATGGGCATACATGGACTAAATGGACAAACTTCGACAAACGATGACACGACAGACGCCTTCATGTACTAACATTGACTTAACAGAGTTACGTGGACAACTTAATAAACACATGTGGACTGGATTAATTTTCATGACTGTCCTTTCGCTACCCACGGAGCACTGAACCATCACGTCGACTTGCTCCTTGTGAGAGGCCTGTACTGAACCATCACGTGACTTGCTCCTTGTGAGAGACCTGTACTGAACCATCACGTGACTTGCTCCTTGTGAGAGGCCTGCACTGAAGCATTCATATTGTTGTACAGTATATGTTGAGGTTCCAGGCCTCATACAAACATCATATAAGTCGCCCCAGGACCCCATACAAACATCATATAAGTCGTCTCAGGACCCCATACAAACATCATATAAGTCGCCCCAGGACCCCATACAAACATCATATAAGTCGCCTCAAGACCCCATACAAACATCATATAAGTCGCCCTAGGACCCCATACAAACATCATATAAGTCGCCCCAGGACTCCATACAAAGATCATATAAGTCGCCTCAGGACCCCATATAAACATCATATAAGTCGCCTCAGGACCCCATACAAACATCATATAAGTCGCCCCAGGACCCCATACTTCTTCTTCGATCCTTAACCACCGACCGTCAAAGCAGTCAGTGGCCATCACGCCTAGTGGCGTCTTGTAGGGCAACAACAAATTGATTCCACTTTGCTCGGTCGGTGGCCATCCTTCGTACAGTGCCCCAACTCTGGTTCATTCTTTGCATCTCAGCCTCCACAGTCCTCCGCCAAGTTGTTTTTGGTCGGCCTCTCTTTCGCTTTCCTTCAGGGGTCCAAAGCATAGCTGTTCTTGTGATGGCATCGGGGTCTCTTCTGAGGACATGACCAACCCAGCTCCAGCGTCTGCCAGCTATGATGGTATGCATGTCCTCTTGCTTGCTACGAGTAAGCAGATCTTGGTTGGTGATGGTATTCGGCCAAAAGATTCGGTGAATTTTTCTTAGGCATGTTGTGTGAAAAGAGGACAATTTTGACATTTCCTTCTCTGTGACTCTCCAGCATTCCGCCCCAGGACCCCATACAAACATCATATAAGTCGCCCCAGGACCCCATACAAACATCATATAAGTCGCCCCAGGACCCCATATAAACATCATATAAGTCGCCTCAGGACCCCATACAAACATCATATAAGTCGCCCCAGGACCCCATACAAACATCATATAAGTCGCCTCAGGACCCCATACAAACATCATATAAGTCGCCCCAGGACCCC
This sequence comes from Oreohelix idahoensis, assembly GCA_024509875.1. NCBI lineage: Eukaryota > Metazoa > Mollusca > Gastropoda > Stylommatophora > Oreohelicidae > Oreohelix > Oreohelix idahoensis. Next base: position 186,971 of record JAMPIV010004586.1, on the reverse strand, counting down.
ATACAAACATCATATAAGTCGCCCCAGGACGCTGTCAATCTACTCTCCTTGTGTGTTTTAGTCTTGTGTGAGAGCCATGGGAACTGCAGGAGTGACTTGACTGACACAGATAATTTAGCGCGAACCTTCAGTCAACAAACTGACTTGGACGAAAATGTGATTGACCTGAAGTTAAATAGACAAACGGATTTTGTGCATTGACTTGTATACGAAGTAGTTTCAGAGACGTATACAAACTTGAGCTTCCGACTGTCAGAGTGATTAGAACTCTTGCCTCTGGCGGCAGAGTTACTGGGTTCCGGGTTCTAAACCTAATAGCGTCACATTCCAGTCTGCCCTTCTGTAAATTGATACCTCAGTAGACAGAGTCAGCAAGTAGGGGAGCAAGTCTCTCGATCTCATAAAGCTGGACCAAGTGCAGTGGCGTCTCTAAAACATTTAACTCCCCTACGCAGTAGCGTGTGGGACAAGCTTTACCTTTAACACAGCCGTAATAAATTAAAAGGGTGTTTCATAGACTTACAGAACTGGACATGCATGTAGTAATAAGGACTTAGTGGGACTTACATAAGGACAGACATGGCTTTACAAGGACATTCATGCACTTGCATCTAAAAATTCACAAGGTCACTCAAGCACATACATTCAAAGTGACATTCATTCCCAGACACGGACTTGGACTTTCATTCAGCCTCAGATTTAAAGACGATTTTCAACGAGAAAACTTCAGACGTCCTTCAAAGTTTGGAAGGTAAATGTTCCAACCTTCATGGCAAACATTTGAGAGATTAACAAGGACTGTTAACGTACGCATGAAGACAAATATCAAAATGAAAATGGATGAGGGGAAAAAACGTTTACCAACAATAAAAACAAATAAAAATACAAGTTATGCAGCGCTCAGGTCTGATTAGTAACATGTGTTCAAGGCATGATGGTAAATACAGGGTGTCCGAAAAGTTACTATGCACTTGAATATACGGCAGACTAGACTAGCGGTTCTGATGTGAGAGTTGTCCGTTCTATCATGCAGAATGTCTTCGACAATATGAAGAAGCGTGTGTTCAGACATGTCTTGAGGCCCATCGTGGACATTTCCAACATCTGCTGAGAAACTGCTGCGTGGTACTGCAACGTTGTACGAGGTACTTTACTGCACAGTAACTTTTAGGACACCCTGTATATCAAAGTTCAGTTCATGGGTCAATGGTAATATATACATCACAGTTCATGACTTCACGGTAATATGTGTCACGTGATATGCCACATTGTGCTTTGTCTTTGTTACATAGGGTACGAATTCTTCTCAAATTTCACGTGCTACAGACCGCGATCTTGAGGTCAAAGTTCATGTAGCAATATCTTGTCTGTGCCTCCCCTTCATCTCGTGCTGTCCTGTGTGTGTGGACGTACTTTTGAATGTTTTGTACCGCCAATAATTTGGGCTGATTTCTGACAATAAAATTCTCTGGCAACAAAGTAACCAGTCATTGTGTATCTATTTTATTACTGCTGAAGACTGCTGTGTTTATTTGTTATATTTGTATTTATATAGTGCTCACGTTGTTGTGGTTGTTGTTATTGTTGTGTCAGTTGATGATACTCGTAGAGATGAGCTTCTAGCAGGGTATGTACGTAAGTGGTTTTTACATTCATTTTTCTCTCTATTCTCGTTTATTTTAACTCTTCTATCTTTCTCAGTGCTGGTCATGGCATCTCTATTTTTTCTCCATTATTCCATCTCTCATCTTTTGTCATTATTTTACTTCTTACAGTTATCTCCATTTCATCTCATTTTTTTTATCTCCATCATTAAATATTTTTTTAAAATCTCCATCATTTAGTCTCTCTTTCTTATCTCCATCATTTATTTCCTTTTTCCTCCTCATCGTTTCATCTCTCCTTTATCCTCGTCATTACTTTTCCTTGTTTCACGTCCACATCATTACTGTTCCTTGTTTCACGTCCATATCATTACTGTTCCTTGTTTCACGCCCACATCATTACTGTTCCTTGTTTCACGCCCACATCATTACTGTTCCTTGTTTCACGCACACATCATTACTGTTCCTTGTTTCACGCCCACATCATTACTGTTCCTTGTTTTATGTCCTCGTCATTACTGTTCGGTCACCTTATCCTTTCATACTCCTCATGGACGATGTCATCAAGGCATGTAAGGAGAGAACAAGAAAGTATTCAGTGGGGTACTGGAAGATGAGACAGGTCTGTATTTCAGAGCTGGCATTTGCTGATGATGTTGCCCTGATTGCTAAATCAGAGGCACATCTTCAATCCAACTGCAGATCTGGAAGGAAGAGCTGGAGAAGAGAGGGATGATCTTAAGCAGCTCGAAAACAAAAACCATGGTGATATTACGAGAGGAAATAAGGCATCAGATTAAGCTGGGAGAACAGGTTCTGGAGCAGGTCGACCACTTTAAATACCTTGGAGCTGTCATAGACCGGAAGGGAGGCAACAAAGAAGAGTTGGCTACCCGAAGAGCAGCAGCTGGGAGACTTTTTCAAGCCATAAATCGAGGATTCCTGAGCAACAGAGAAGTTGGCTGTAAACCGCTCCACCTGTGTCCCAGTCTTGACGTATGGATGCGAGTCACGGGCAATGACTTCTTCTTCTTCTTCTTCAGGTGCCTGGTCTGGAACAGACATTGGCGATCATGACCCTCAAATCTTCTCTGTCTTTTGATAGTAAAATAAGGTTGTTGTTGCCCATGCTGTAGTTTGTTGCTCAGTTGTTTAAGCTTTCCACATACATCTTTCTCTGCCTTTCTCTTCTACCTGCTATTTTCCCACATAAGACTAATTCCTCCACTCCTCCTCTTCTGTTAATATGTCCCATAAATTTCATTTCATGATTTGCTTTGCATAAATACTCACAGTAGGTTGCAGTTTCTTTCTGTAAGGGCACTACTCATACTGGGCGAGTTGTCCTAGCCATTGTACTTATATTGGCATCCTGTGCCTAGCACAGTTAAAGTGATGACCTAGCACAGTTAAAGTGATGACCTAGCACAGTTAAAGTGATGACCTAGCACAGTTAAAGTGATGACCTAGCACCGTGTAGTGGTGTTTGATGGTATTGTATGATGGTGATATTACTAAATGTAATTGTATGAGGCCAGCTGTGAAGGCTCCTGAGATAAAATGTAGTGGTGAATTGTCAGAAGGCCTTTCTTGCTACCACTACGACCTCACACTTAATTTTTTTTTTTAATGAATGTGGCTACGTAAAGTGTCTAGGGTTATGTTATGTAGTGTGGTGTAATAGGTTATAGATATACCCACAGATATTTAACAAGACTAATAATATTAATAAATGTTAAAATACACTGAACTAACTCACGTGTGTAAAATTTTTGATAGAATTATATTACATTTATTTTGTTCTGGATCAATTTTTTAGATTGACCAGAACTTAAAAGGATTTAGAGATTATGAAAGAAATGCATGGAATATTATATCATAAATGCAATAGTGTACATATATATGCACTATACTAGTTAGTTTTATTAAAATGTTCTAGTAGTCATCTACTTGGGAGGATAGTTAATGTTTGTGCTGTTGGGGTGGCCTCATCACACCTGTCTATATTGACTACACAGTGTCCAGAAAATGGTGGGAATTTTTATGGGGGTATTAGTAACTACAAAGCGTTGGTGAATGTCCAGCAGACCAGAGGCTCACTCATCTTGTAGTTGTAGCTCTGGTGCTGAAATCTGGTGGTCCCACCTCTCCGTGCTGGCGGGCAATAATGGTGGTCTCTGTCACAAGTACTGCACAGATACACTCGAGTAAAGTCACCAACTGAATAGACACTGCTTTGTTGACAACAGAAACTCACAGCTCTGCAATCAAAGTATGGGCCATGTGTCAAAATCTATTCTCTACCCACGTCTGGACACAACACTGACACAACAACCACATCATACAGACAGGTCAGATCTCTCTGACCAAACAGCACATTTACCATGGTGGTTTTACATCAGATAGATCCTCCCAGACTATAGATTCTGAAAAATATTTATTAGTTTTCTGCCCTAAAAGAGGATAGGTAATATGTTGCATTATTCTCAACACTTGATCTATCTTGCCTAACCCTTGCTGGAGTGTATGTACATTGTTGGTCCCTAGACCCTGACTAGGGCGGGGGGTCTAGAGCAAATCCCTACTTGTTTGTAAGGCTAGATTTCGATATGGCAGTATCAAATCACTCAAACATGAAACAATATTCAAAATATATAAGGAAATAATTTCAATCTTACCAGATTATGAATAAATAACACAGAATTGCTAGCAAAACTCAGCTGAGCTGCTGGCTATAGTATGGCGTCCCTAAACTTCTTTCACTTTCTTTCATATGGAAATCACCACACTTTAAAATCTGTGTCTATCACTGAACAACTATTGAAGAATGGCCCCACTTTCGCGTCTGAGCGCTAATAATATGATTGTCTGTGGCCAATCACTGCCTAGGTTTATTTTAAATTCAAATTTCCTACCCTAAAGTCATTTCAGTCATGCTTCAGTCAAGTATGGATGGTTATCTGTTAGTCTGTCCGTCTCTACTTGTGTTTCTACAAAATTGTACTTGATTTTTGAACCAACCTTTCTCTCCCCTCCAAAATTTTGTCGTTAAAAGTTATATTTAGACACAGCCACCACAAAATCCCTTCTCTTCCATACTAAGTAGATTTGAACACCTGCGTCTCGAGGTCGTGTTTTTTTGTGCAAATAGCGACACTTTTAGATTCAATACAGTCTGTCGATGATGTGAACAACACTGTCTTTTGTCATTATCTTCAATATTATCTATCCGTCTGTAAAATTAAGAACATATTAGTTCACTGCTCAGAATGTGCCATCCGGCCAGCTAATTTTTATATTCCTAACATTAATATTAAGAAAAAATTACTTTTTAATTTTTGTAATATTCCAAACATCTGCGTTCTGCCGCTGAATTCAAATCAAAGGCTTGGTATCGCGCAAAAGCGTCCAATAAATGACTGTGGCGTAACATATCTATGGTCCCTTCTGTCGAGTTGCTTACTTTTTATGTCAACTTGGGAAACGTGACTTTTCTCCGTTTCCCCCCCAATTGCGTCTCCTTAGCCTTTCTAGTCTCACGCAATCTTTCCAGTCATATTTTTTTCCTTTTTATCCGCCGTTCCCCTCCTGTCTAGCGAGTCAATTTTTATGGAGGGTGATGACCCGCGGTCTGGGCGATCATGTACATCAGCAGCCTACGCATTATGTTTTTATCCTTAAATGTTATCTTTGGAGGTATTTTACCGTTGTATCTCTGTCAATTTCACTACACATCTCCCCACTTGAAAACATGCCTATGGCAAGTTCCAAAACCAGCGATACACATAGGTAAAATTGCTCCTCACGTCTGCCACTACTCTAATTTTGATCACAGGGGTGCCGACTGAGGAAATCTGCACCGACATTCAATTTGCCTGGGATATATTGGATACTAAACTGATAAGGTTGAAGCAACAGAGACCACCTCAGCAATCTTGCGTTTTCATGCTTAGCCTGAGATAAGAATACGAGAGGCTGATGGTCCGTCTCCACCACAAAAGTCCTACCATACAGATAGATTTGAAACTTCTTTATTGCCCATATTAACGCTAAACATTCTTTTTCGCTTGTGGAGTATCCTTGTTCCGCCTTATTCAATTTGCGGCTTGCATAAGCGACTGGTTTCAGTTCCCCATCAGGTGAAGATGATCTTTGCAACAAAGCCCCTCCGAGTCCTACATTACTTGCATCGGTTCTTAAGACAAAGTCCTGTGTCAAATCAGGCAGTTTGAGAATAGGCTTGCTAGTGAGTTTTTCCTTTAACTCTTGGAACGCTAGTTCACATTGTGCAGTCCAAATAATTTTATCTGGAAGTCCCTTGCGAGTCAGATCAGTCAGAGGAGCACAAATAGCGTTAAAATTTTTGATGTATTTCTGATAAAATCCGCATAACGACACGAATGATCGCACGTCCTTTTTTGTTTGTGGCCTAGGTGCTCTCTGCAGTTTTTCCAAGTTCTTAGGATCAGGGGTCATATTACCCTGATATACAGTGTGTCCCAAGAATTCCAACTCTTTGCATCCAATACAACATTTTGTTGGCCTAGCAGTTAAGTTCGCCTCCCGAAGTCTATCAAACAACATCTCCAGAGCTTCAATGTGTTCTTCAAATGTCTCTGTGGCGACGAGAATATCATCCATGAAATTCGTGATACATGGGTTATTCAGGGGATCCAACAATTTTCGCATCATCCTTGAAAACACACTCGGAGCATTTTTCAGTCCGAATGGTAGCATATTGAATTCATAATGTCCATCCGAAGTGCTAAAAGCCAAATAAGGTCTCACTTCAGGCTTCACTGGGATCTGGTAATAGCCTTTACTAAGATCCACCTTTGAAAAGTATTTTGCCTTGTTCAGTCTGGCAAATAACTGTTTTGTGTCTGGTAATGGATCCACTTGTCCTTCTGTGACAGCATTCAGTTTCCTGTAATCTATGCACAGTCTGTGTTCCCCAGACGGTTTCCTCAACAAAACGACACTAGAACTAAAAGATGATTCACTGTGCGAAATAATCCCCTCCTTCAACAAATACTCTATTTCTTCCTTCAATGCCTTCTCCTTCGCGAACGGAATAGAATAGGCTCTCATACAGATTGGGTTTGAGTCTACCAGTTTCATGTCATACTGTAGCAAATTTGTATGGCCTGGTTTATCTGTTAATACATCTGTATGTTCCTCCAGAACCTGTTGAACTCTCTCCTTCTGGTTTTTAGTCAGGTGCTTACTGACTTTTACCTGTGCTGCTGTTTCACAAGGATGTAATGGGTATTCATGTGAGGTGAGTGGTTCTTTTTGCATCTGGGTTGCAATAGCCAAGGTCAATAAGGGGGGTGCTTTCCTGGAGTGGTCTGTCCAGATACTTCTTTAACAGGTTTACATGATAAACTTTCTCCTTCCCCTTTTTGTCAATTTTATAGTTTGTTCTAGACACCTTCTCTAGAACCGTATATGGACCTTGCCAACCAATTTGTAATTTATTCTGGCTTCCGGGTAGTAGAAGCAGCACCTTCTCTCCGACTGCCAGTTCCCTGTCCTTTGCCTTCCTATTAAAATATGCTGCATGTTTCTTCCTGGCTTGTTTCAAATTATCATTTGCCAGTTTCCATCCAGCTTTCAAACGAGTGGTCAGTTCGTTCACATATTGATACGATGAGGTAACAGTCTCTTCCGCCTTCTCATCTGTCCAGGTCCTTAATAAAGCTTCTAAAGGACCTTTTATTGGCCTCCCAAATAGCAGAGTTGCGGGAGCCATCCCGGTTGAACTATGTGGTACCTCCCGGTAAGCAAACAATGCGGCGGGCAGGAATTGATCCCACAGATCCGGTTTTTCGTGTGCCAGCTTTCTCAGGATAGAAATGAGAGTCCCGTTGAACCTCTCTACCTGGCCGTTCCCTTGTGGATGGTACGGACTACAATGAAAGTGCCTGGCTTGAAATAGCTTAAAAACTTCTTCCGTTAGTTTCCCCTTGAACTGAGAACCATTATCCGTCAAGATTTGATGCGGGAATCCTAATCGGGTTAATATTGTAAGTAGTGCCTCTGCTACATGTTTTGAATCAATTGATGGCAGGGCTACCGCCTCTCCCCACATAGAACAAGTGTCCACCAGAGTAAGGATGTAACTGTTCCTCCTCTTGGTCCGAGTGAGAGGTCCTACCATATCCACTGCAACCCTCTCAAAAGGTGTTCCCACTATGGGCATTTCCCCTAGAGTTGCAGGAGCAGTCCAGTGCTTTGGAGCTACCCTTTGACATTCAGGGCAGGATTTGACATATCTTTTTATATCCTCCGTTATCCCTGGCCAGAAGTAATGACAAGCTATACGCTGTCCTGTGGCGCTGATCCCCATGTGACCACTGAAGGGAATCGCATGCCCGAGTTCCATCACTTTATCTCTATATGAAGTGGGAAGAACCAGCTGGTTGTGACCATTTGTTCCAGTTCCGGCCTTCCTGTATAAGAGTTTGTTCTTCATGAAATATTCCCCCTTGCTCGGAGGTGTGTGGCATTTGGGCAATTTTTTAAAACAGGGCTTGAGTGTCCTATCCTCAGCCTGCGCCTTCCTCATCTCCTCTGGATGAGCATTTATAGGTTCACCTTCTTCCTCCTTCTTCTGTGACCTGGTCTGCACTGTCGCCATGATCACCGGTTTCTCGGGATTCCCCAAGAAGACGTATCTACACCCCAATATCAGAGGGTAGATTGGTTCATCTATCACTGCTGCTCTGATTTCTCCTTCCACATAGCGAGTTTTCACCGTTATCCTTGCGATGGAAGTGTCATGAGTGGTATGTCCTTAGTCGCCCCTTGTATTTCCACTGTTTCTGTGGTATACTGACTTGGGTCCACTAGGCTAGACTTCACAACTGAATCATAATCCAAACCTGTATCATAAAGGCACCTTATGGTGACCCCATTACAAATAACATCCTCACAAACTGGGGGGTGATAAGGTTCCTGTTGTCCATTTGGATTAACCTTTAATCTTCGCGTCCCCGACTTCATTGCAGCAATGTTTGAAGGTTTCCTTCTACAAAATTCGGTGTTATGGTTATCCTTCTTGCACCATTTACACCATCTTTTCCCTTGGTTCAACGGTTTTCTTTCATTGAACTTTTGGTCATTGAACTGTGAGTTTCTGTCGCGATAGTCATTTCTTGGCCGCTCAAAGTTTGTCCTACCTTTATTTCCCTGCTCTCTATTATCAAATTTATTAAATTGCTGTGGAGCTTTAAAATTGTCTATGTGCTTCTTCTTAGCACCACTTACCTCTGCCTGGGCTGCCTGATACCTCTCAGCAACATTTAAAATTTTCCCCAACTTCTCTGCACCTTGTTCCATGAGAAATTTTCTCATGTCTGGAGCCATGGACTCTCTCAATTGCTCAATCATGATCATTTCTTTAAGATCTTGGGTCTTCCCCAGAGCCGTCCATTTCTCCAAATAGGTTTCTAGTCTGGCAGAGAATTGGTGGTATGTCTCCCCAGACAACAGTTTGGCATTTCTAAATTTCTTACGATAAAATTCACCATTCTTCTCGTACCTTAATAACAAAGCCTGCTTTAACATGTCATAATTGTCTTGGTCTTCCCTGTTCATTTTGGCAAATACTTCATAAGAAGTACCTCTCAATCCCTGTGATAGCTTTAAGCTCCACCTCTCTCTCTCTAACCCATATGTAGTAGCTAATAACTCAAAACGTCCTAGGTACCCCTCTATGTCATCGTCTTTTTCAACAAAATGGTCTAAATGAAACCCCATAGCTGAGTTTGAGGCTCCCAGACTGGGCGTAGCATCTGAGGCAAAAGGGCTGGCACCATTTTCAGGGGCCGGGCCTTGTAATTCCAGCTCCCTTAGTCGTAATTCGTGCTCCCTTTGCAACCTTCTATCTTCTGCTTCCCTTTCGGCCTTTTTTTTCTTCTGCCTCCCTTTGCTGTCGTTTTTCTTCTGCCTCAATCTGCAGCCTCTTAATGTCTCTATCAGCCTCAATTTGTAACCTCTTCTCTTCAGCTAACCTTTCAGCCTCTAATTTTCTTTCAGCCTCTTTTTCTAATCTCCTTTCTTCCCGTTAAATATATTTATCACATTCAGCCGTTACATATTGAATTAAAATTTGACCATCCATTCCCATCTCCTTCGCGGTGAGCACAGCAGCTGATCTAAATTTTGCTAACTCCGCCATACTTTTTAGACAATATAATAATATACAAGCTAAATCTCTAACCAGTAAATACACTAAGTACTTCTAATTACTATATGACTATAGTCTAACTAATTCTAACTAACCAGTTAACTAATTAATTATTACTGGCTGTGAAGATTCACCAACTTTTATCTGTAGGGACACTTTTAATGTTAAAGGGAATTTTACAATTTATTTCCCTACTTTTATTTCTCCCACCAGGAGATCCTAATATTACTGTTGGGCTAATTATCCCTGGACAAGACCCCAATCTATGTAGTGGTGTTTGATGGTATTGTATGATGGTGATATTACTAAATGTAATTGTATGAGGCCAGCTGTGAAGGCTCCTGAGATAAAATGTAGTGGTGAATTGTCAGAAGGCCTTTCTTGCTACCACTACGACCTCACACTTAATTTTTTTTTTTAATGAATGTGGCTACGTAAAGTGTCTAGGGTTATGTTATGTAGTGTGGTGTAATAGGTTATAGATATACCCACAGATATTTAACAAGACTAATAATATTAATAAATGTTAAAATACACTGAACTAACTCACGTGTGTAAAATTTTTGATAGAATTATATTACATTTATTTTGTTCTGGATCAGTTTTTTAGATTGACCAGAACTTAAAAGGATTTAGAGATTATGAAAGAAATGCATGGAATATTATATCATAAATGCAATAGTGTACATAAATATGCACTATACTAGTTAGTTTTATTAAAATGTTCTAGTAGTCATCTACTTGGGAGGATAGTTAATGTTTGTGCTGTTGGGGTGGCCTCATCACACCTGTCTATATTGACTACACAGTGTCCAGAAAATGGTGGGAATTTTTATGGGGGTATTAGTAACTACAAAGCGTTGGTGAATGTCCAGCAGACCAGAGGCTCACTCATCTTGTAGTTGTAGCTCTGGTGCTGAAATCTGGTGGTCCCACCTCTCCGTGCTGGCGGGCAATAATGGTGGTCTCTGTCACAAGTACTGCACAGATACACTCGAGTAAAGTCACCAACTGAATAGACACTGCTTTGTTGACAACAGAAACTCACAGCTCTGCAATCAAAGTATGGGCCATGTGTCAAAATCTATTCTCTACCCACGTCTGGACACAACACTGACACAACAACCACATCATACAGACAGGTCAGATCTCTCTGACCAAACAGCACATTTACCATGGTGGTTTTACATCAGATAGATCCTCCCAGACTATAGATTCTGAAAAATATTTATTAGTTTTCTGCCCTAAAAGAGGATAGGTAATATGTTGCATTATTCTCAACACTTGATCTATCTTGCCTAACCCTTGCTGGAGTTTATGTACATTGTTGGTCCCTAGACCCTGACTAGGGCGGGGGGTCTAGAGCAAATCCCTACTTGTTTGTAAGGCTAGATTTCTGTGGTGAAGTGGGATGTTATAAATATTTATAGGGAACTTAGTGTACTGACTGAGATCAGCTGTGAAGGTATCTATATCTATTAAGAGTAATGTATTATAGATAACCTTACTTGCTACCACATATCTATATATCTCAGTCAGAATTATTCTGGAATAGTGTGATGCTACGTTATGTGTCTAGGGTATGTGTATGGTGAAGTGTAAGTCACAACAACAGACAGATAAACAATTTAATTTAATCCACTACTCTTAACAACACTGTGACACTCACATACATATAACACTCTATGAGAATAGCTTAAAAAAGTCACTCGTAACGGTTCAAATAACAATATGTATTCATTACTGGCATGAATGAATATATGTGTCCTGATTCAACTACAAGGGAACCAGGAATCACAATCAATTTAAATTACAAGTTATGTACAGAATGTATTTAATCTGAATATTGTAGTGACATATATTAGTACAAATGTTCTATGTGTGTCAGTTGTGTAGTGGTAAAATGAGGTAATACTGGTTTTGTTTTGTTCAAGCTCTGTTGGTATTTGTCATCATGACTTCAATAGTTTGTCTTTAGGGACCATTATTGTAGATGTTCACAGTTCCTGATTTTAAGACAAGTAAATTCCCCTCTTAATGTTAATTTTTATAAAGTTATTTCAAGATGAGGGGACATAATGTTGAGCTCAGCTGGCCAATTCGCTTATCTGGCGTGATGGCGGCAGGAAAGGACTCCTCTGCTCGAATTCTCCTCTGGGCTCAGGAGACACCTCACTGATAGCTAAAAAGACCAAGGAGTATGCTGTCCGACTCTGGATTCAGCAAATCTCTGACCAGATGCTGCTCACTACCATCAAGACCACTGTCCCTGAAATCAAGAAGGATGTACCTTCTACTTCATAACTAATTTATATTCTCTTTTACACTGATCACAATACAGCACAAACATTGCGTTCAGAGCGTTAGGCCAACAGTCAGCTTCATTTGAAATACTTTATTCCAGTATTACCCTTCTTAATGGTTACTACGCCTCTGCACTTCCAGCATTATTTCTTTCTAGTCCATCATCCAGGTGTCAGTGTACTATTTGGCCATTCCATGCCGTTTTACTTCTCTCCGACACCCTCTGTTCAGGCTGGAGCATTATAGGCTTTACCTCACGTTTGCCACTGAACTACACATATATATACAGGCATAAATCAACAATTCACATTCAATTTTTCATTAAAAGATACTGAATGGTTCAAGCTTACCACAATTTCATGGAAATAAACACAGATACGTTGATTAGCAATGAATTCTGGCACAAACTGGCACAAATTCCGTTCTGCCTATGTTCCAGGCTTTTATTTTAGCAAAAATGTGAGCTAGCTTCAACGTACTGTCGCTTTATCAAGCTTATTTGAATTAGTGGTCTCGAACTAACGCTCCCAAGTGTGTATATCAGCGAGACTGGCCAATGAGCCACGTTTCGACAAGTGTTTGAAAAAATGTTATCTTTTCCCGTCTCCCCCAACAACCAAGATAGTATTTATAGCCCGACCAATCGTGGTTAGGCTTTCATTTGTTGCGCTCCAATCAATTTGGAGTTTACATGGTAGGCTATTTATGTAACGTAAGGTTTTTTTTCAAACACGTTATAAAAAAATTTTTATGAGCAGAAATGATTTTATGCTGTCAGGCACCCCCAATATTTTATTTTGGGTATAATTTATTAATTCCTGGACTATTTGCGTAACGTTTTACATATTATTTGTCAGCAAACCCTAAGGAACCCAAAAATACTAATTTAAAGGAGCTACGTGGCTGCGTTCAAAATATGCAATTTCTTCTATCTCCTGTTTAGAAGATGTGCTGTCTGGGTACTGTTATGTGTTCAAACGTAAACCCATATAATGTTGTCTTTTCTAATAAGAGTCTGTTATGATTTATAAACCTAACTCTGGGAAAGGGTAGTGTATTTTATCACTGTCCGTCTGAAAAAAAAATTAGTGCATGTAGACTTACACGCGTGATGGTAGTAATTGTGTATCGCGCGAAGCGGGTTTAGTGTTCGGCTTTCTGCCTCTCCCTTCTCTTTTTTATCCCTTTAGTCCATCTGTTCGTTCGTTTTGGTAACGCAGTATAATTAATGTTAGGGTTAATTTAGGTCATTACGCAGTACGTCTCAATGCTTTTCCAAGAAATACAGCACACGTTTCATTGAAGAAGGCGGGTAATAATACAGTAAGCTTTACTATCAACGTGAAAGCGTTACAATTTGCAGACGAAGCAGAAAACAAGGGGGATTTCGAGTACATTCTTTGTGACAGCACTGTCATTTTCCCATTGCTCTTCTCTTTATTAATTTTATTTGTTAGGCTTTATATTTACCTAATAATTTATATATGTGGATTAGAATATTTCATGACACTTCCCCTCTTAAAACAGACATTATATGTCAGTCCTTTATTCTATATACACATAGAGAAATTTATTATTATTTCTGGGGTTTACGGTGATTCTCATCACACGGATGGCGGCTTAAAAAATCCGCTCCCAGATTTGTTTTTCCAGATATATATTCAATGCTAAAATTATATGGAGCCAGAAGCAAAGACCATCGGAGTAACCTAGAGTTCTCATGCTTAGCCTGTGCTAAAAACGATAAAGGTTTGTGGTCAGTTTGCAACTTAAATGCCTTCCCATATAGATAAATATTGAATTTCTTTATTGCCCATATTACTGCAAGACATTCTTTTTCGCTAGTTGAGTAGTTGATTTCAGCTTTATTCAACTTTCTGCTAGCATATGCCACTGGGCTTAATTCCCCATCCAATGCATCTGATTTCTGTAGTAAAGTTGCACCTAGCCCAATATTACTTGCATCCGTCCTTACTATGAATTCTTGACTTAAGTCAGGTAATTTCAAAATGGGTTTACTTGTGAGCTTTTCCTTCAATTCTTGGTAAGTCATTTCACATTGTGGTGTCCATGTAATGCGATCTGGAAGTCCTTTACGTGTCAATTCCGTTAAAGGTGCACATATGGAATTAAAGTTTTTGATATACTTCTGGTAGAAACCACATAATGAGACAAAGGATCTCACGTCCTTCTTGGTTTGTGGTCTCGGGGCTTTCTGTAGTTTCTCTAAATTCTTTGGGTCAGGGGTCATGTTTCCCTGATAAACTGTGTGTCCCAAAAATTCCAATTCTTTACATCCAACGCAACATTTGGTTGGTCGGGCTGTTAAATTTGCCTCCCTAAGTCGATCAAACAGCATGTTCAGAGAGTCAATGTGTTCCTCAAATGTTTCTGTTGCTATAAGGATATCATCCATAAAATTTGTTATACAGGGATTATTCAGAGGATCCAATAATTTTCTCATCATTCTAGAGAAGACACTAGGCGCATTCTTCAATCCAAATGGCAATCTATTAAACTCATAGTGTCCTTCTGAGGTACTAAAAGCTAGGTATGGTCTAACCTCAGGCTTTACTGGAATCTGATAGTATCCTTTACTCAGATCCACTTTTGAGAAATATTTAGCTTTATTTAGTCTGGCAAACAGCTGATTTGTATCCGGCAATGGATCCACCTGTCCTTCTGTAATAGCATTCAGTCTCCTGTAATCTATACAGAGTCTATGTTCTCCAGAGGGCTTCCTTAAAAGTACAACACCGGAACTATACGAAGACTCACTGTGCGAAATAATTCCTTCCTTCAACAGATAGTCTATCTCTTCCTTCAAAGCTTTTTCCTTAGCAAACGGAATCGAATATGGTTTCATACAGACAGGTGTGGAGTCTATGAGTTTCATATCATATTCCAATAGGTTTGTATGCCCTGGTCGGTCTGTTAACACCTCTGCATGATTATTTAGAACCTGTTGCACTCTCTCTTTCTGAGTTTTCGTTAAATGTGTACTGATTTTCACCTGTGCTGCTGTCTCACAGGGGTGTAATGGATATTCAAATGATGAAAGTGGTTCCTTTTTCATCTCCATGGCGATGGACAAGGTCAACAAGTGTGTCTCTTCCTGATGTTCTCTTTCCAAATATTTCTTCAGGAGATTCACATGATAGATTTTTTTCTTTCCCCTTCTTATCTATCTTATAATTTGTTCTAGACACCTTCTCTAGAACTGTATATGGACCCTGCCATCCAATTTGTAACTTATTCTGACTCCCGGGCAAAAGAAGCAGTACCTTCTCTCCCACAGCCAAATTTCTGTCTTTCGCCTTCCTGTTATAATAGGCAGCATGTTTCTTCCTGGCTTGTTTCAAATTTTCATTGGCAAGTTTCCAGCCAGTTTTTAAACGAGTGGTCAGCTCATTCACATATTGGTATGAAGATGTAATGTTTTCCTCTGCCTTTTCATCAGTCCACGTTCTTAACAAAGCTACATATGGACCTTTAATTGTGTGGACCTATTTGTCCATGCACCGGTATGGTCTCTTCCACTTGAAGCTTTATAGTGATGATTTTTCCTCCCAGAATTTTCATTCACAAAACGACCGCTACCAATTTTTCTTTTGGGGCTGTCTCCCCTCTTAAAATTCTTGATGAGAGATTTCCTCTCTACATCCTCTTCCTCCAGTTTGTTTAAGTCCGATTG
This sequence comes from Oreohelix idahoensis, assembly GCA_024509875.1. Taxonomy (NCBI): domain Eukaryota; kingdom Metazoa; phylum Mollusca; class Gastropoda; order Stylommatophora; family Oreohelicidae; genus Oreohelix; species Oreohelix idahoensis. Next base: position 171,175 of record JAMPIV010004586.1, on the reverse strand, counting down.
AGGGATTTTCGGCTTATCCTGGGGTAAGACATCTTTTTGCACTCTCCGCATAGTGGCCATTGTAAAACAGTTAAGTGAAGCTGGTCCGTGAAAAGGGGCTTCCCATTCCATTTGGTCCACTTTATCAAATCTATTTCTCTTTTTATTATCAGGCCTAATTTTGCTCCGGGGCGTGTCCAGGTCCTGATCCATGTTCCCACTTGTGGGTGTTCCCTCATGTGCTATGCTACACCTTTCTACAAAATTCTCAATGTCCCATCTTGCTTTGGGCCAATAATAATTGTGAGCCACCTTTTGAATGATGGTACCTATCTTCTCATGGTCCCCATCTGGTTTCACATGTAGGCTCCTTATTAATTCTGTCCTATATCTTTTTGGAAGAACCAGCTGTCCGTGACCATGGGATCTAGTTCCGGCCTTCCTATACATCAACTTGTTTTTCATGTAAAAATCTCCCTTGCCTGGAGTTGTATGACAAGTTGACAATTTTCTGAAACAAGGCTTGAGTGTTTTATCCCCAGCCTGTGCCTTCCTCATCTCTTCTGGAGTGGTATCTAACATAATATCCTCCTCCTGTCTTGAGGTCGACCTGACCTGAAGGGTTGCCATATACACAGGTTTCCTTCTGCAACGGTCAGTGTCATGATTGTCCATCTGACAATTCTTACACCACCTTTTTCCTTGGTTGAAAGATTTTCTTTCATTATATTTCCTTTCATCGAATTGTGGGAATTTATTTTTATTTTCATACCGTGGCCTATCAAATTGGTGCTTACCTTTATTTTGATCCTTAGGATCAAATTTATTAAAGTTCTGTGGTGCCCTAAAGTTGTCCACCTGTTTCTTTTTATTACCTGTTACCTCTGCTTGAGCTGCTTGATACCTTTCAGCAACATTTAGCAACTCACCCAGCCTCTCTGCACCTTGTTCCATGAGAAACTTTCTCAGGTCTGGAGCCATGGACTCTCTTAGTTGCTCTATAAGGACCATTTCCTTAAGATCTTGGGTTTTCCCCAGAGAAGTCCATTTCTCCAAGTATGTCTCTATGCGTGCAGAGAACTGGTGATAGGTTTCACCTGACAGTAGTTTAGCATTCCTAAATTTTTTCCTGTAAAACTCTGCATTCTTTTCATACCTTAACAAAAGAGCCTGCTTTAGCATGTCATAATTTTCCTGATCACCTCTGCTCATTTTTGCAAAAACTTCATAAGCTGCCCCACGAAGTCCCTGAGATAACTTTAAGCTCCACCTTTCTCTCTCTAACCCATACGTGGTAGCTAATAGTTCGTACCTATTTATATAGCTCTCAATATCATCGTCTTTCTCAACAAAATGATCTAAATGAAAATTCATAGCTGAGATTGAGGCTCCTTGAGTAACCGTAGCATCAGAGGCAAAGGGACTGGCACCATTTTCAGGAGCATGGCCTTGAAACTCAAACTCCCTTAGTCGTAACTCATGTTCCCTTTGTAATCTTTTATCTTCTGCTTCCCTTTCTGCAGCTAATTTCCTCTCCAATTTCTTTTTCTTTCTGCAGCCAATCTTTCTGCCTCCAATTTCTTAGCCTCTTTGTCAGCCTCAATCTGCAACCTCTTAGTCTCAGCCTCAGCTTGCAACCTCTTAGTCTCAGCCTCAGCTTCAAATTGTAACTTCTTAATTTCCCTGTCAGCCTCTAACTTTCTTTCGGCTTCAAACCTTCTTTCTTCGCGTTCAATAAATTTGTCACATTCCGTTGTGACATAGGCAACCATAACTTGCCCATCTAATCCTAACTCTTTTGCAGTCTGAACCGCAGCAGATCGAAATTTGGCCAGGTCCGCCATTGTCTATTATGTAAATTTATACAATGTCTAACCAACAATTCAATCTCTAATGGACAACACAGGCACCGTGAGCTCAACCTTATTTAATTCCACCCAAGGATACCTTTTAATTCTTATATTCCCTGAAGTGAATTACCCCCAATATTTTTAATAGTGAAAGATTCAAAATCCCAAGAGCGAGACCCCAATATATGTGGTGAAGTGGGATGTTATAAATATTTATAGGGAACTTAGTGTACTGACTGAGATCAGCTGTGAAGGTATCTATATCTATTAAGAGTAATGTATTATAGATAACCTTACTTGCTACCACATATCTATATATCTCAGTCAGAATTATTCTGGAATAGTGTGATGCTACGTTATGTGTCTAGGGTATGTGTATGGTGAAGTGTAAGTCACAACAACAGACAGATAAACAATTTAATTTAATCCACTACTCTTAACAACACTGTGACACTCACATACATATAACACTCTATGAGAATAGCTTAAAGAAGTCACTCGTAACGGTTCAAATAACAATATGTATTCATTACTAGCATGAATGAATATGTGTCCTGATTCAACTACAAGGGAACCAGGAATCACAATCAATTTAAATTACAAGTTATGTACAGAATGTATTTAATCTGAATATTGTAGTGACATATATTAGTACAAATGTTCTATGTGTGTCAGTTGTGTAGTGGTAAAATGAGGTAATACTGGTTTTGTTTTGTTCAAGCTCTGTTGGTATTTGTCATCATGACTTCAATAGTTTGTCTTTAGGGACCATTATTGTAGATGTTCACAGTTCCTGATTTTAAGACAAGTAAATTCCCCTCTTAATGTTAATTTTTATAAAGTTATTTCAAGATGAGGGGACATAATGTTGAGCTCAGCTGGCCAATTCGCTTATCTGGCGTGATGGCGGCAGGAAAGGACTCCTCTGCTCGAATTCTCCTCTGGGCTCAGGAGACACCTCACTGATAGCTAAAAAGACCAAGGAGTATGCTGTCCGACTCTGGATTCAGCAAATCTCTGACCAGATGCTGCTCACTACCATCAAGACCACTGTCCCTGAAATCAAGAAGGATGTACCTTCTACTTCATAACTAATTTATATTCTCTTTTACACTGATCACAATACAGCACAAACATTGCGTTCAGAGCGTTAGGCCAACAGTCAGCTTCATTTGAAATACTTTATTCCAGTATTACCCTTCTTAATGGTTACTACGCCTCTGCACTTCCAGCATTATTTCTTTCTAGTCCATCATCCAGGTGTCAGTGTACTATTTGGCCATTCCATGCCGTTTTACTTCTCTCCGACACCCTCTGTTCAGGCTGGAGCATTATAGGCTTTACCTCACGTTTGCCACTGAACTACACATATATATACAGGCATAAATCAACAATTCACATTCAATTTTTCATTAAAAGATACTGAATGGTTCAAGCTTACCACAATTTCATGGAAATAAACACAGATACGTTGATTAGCAATGAATTCTGGCACAAACTGGCACAAATTCCGTTCTGCCTATGTTCCAGGCTTTTATTTTAGCAAAAATGTGAGCTAGCTTCAACGTACTGTCGCTTTATCAAGCTTATTTGAATTAGTGGTCTCGAACTAACGCTCCCAAGTGTGTATATCAGCGAGACTGGCCAATGAGCCACGTTTCGACAAGTGTTTGAAAAAAATGTTATCTTTTCCCGTCTCCCCCAACAACCAAGATAGTATTTATAGCCCGACCAATCGTGGTTAGGCTTTCATTTGTTGCGCTCCAATCAATTTGGAGTTTACATGGTAGGCTATTTATGTAACGTAAGGTTTTTTCAAACACGTTATAAAAAAAATTTTATGAGCAGAAATGATTTTATGCTGTCAGGCACCCCCAATATTTTATTTTGGGTATAATTTATTAATTCCTGGACTATTTGCGTAACGTTTTACATATTATTTGTCAGCAAACCCTAAGGAACCCAAAAATACTAATTTAAAGGAGCTACGTGGCTGCGTTCAAAATATGCAATTTCTTCTATCTCCTGTTTAGAAGATGTGCTGTCTGGGTACTGTTATGTGTTCAAACGTAAACCCATATAATGTTGTCTTTTCTAATAAGAGTCTGTTATGATTTATAAACCTAACTCTGGGAAAGGGTAGTGTATTTTATCACTGTCCGTCTGAAAAAAAATTAGTGCATGTAGACTTACACGCGTGATGGTAGCATTTGCGTATCGCGCGAAGCGTGTTTAGTGTTCGGCTTCCTCTCCCTTCTCGCTATCCTTTAGTCCAACTGTTCGTTCGTTTTGGTAACGCAGTATAATTAATGTTAGGGTTAATTTAGGTCATTACGCAGTACGTCTCAATGCTTTTCCAAGAATTACAGCACACGTTTCATTGAAGAAGGCGGGTAATAATACAGTAAGCTTTACTATCAACGTGAAAGCGTTACAATTTGCAGACGAAGCAGAAAACAAGGGGGATTTCGAGTACATTCTTTGTGACAGCACTGTCATTTTCCCATTGCTCTTCTCTTGGCAGTATCAAATCACTCAAACATGAAACAATATTCAAAATATATAAGGAAATAATTTCAATCTTACCAGATTATGAATAAATAACACAGAATTGCTAGCAAAACTCAGCTGAGCTGCTGGCTATAGTATGGCGTCCCTAAACTTCTTTCACTTTCTTTCATATGGAAATCACCACACTTTAAAATCTGTGTCTATCACTGAACAACTATTGAAGAATGGCCCCACTTTCGCGTCTGAGCGCTAATAATATGATTGTCTGTGGCCAATCACTGCCTAGGTTTATTTTAAATTCAAATTTCCTACCCTAAAGTCATTTCAGTCATGCTTCAGTCAAGTATGGATGGTTATCTGTTAGTCTGTCCGTCTCTACTTGTGTTTCTACAAAAATGTACTTGATTTTTGAACCAACCTTTCTCTCCCCTCCAAAATTTTGTCGTTAAAAGTTATATTTAGACACAGCCACCACAAAATCCCTTCTCTTCCATACTAAGTAGATTTGAACACCTGCGTCTCGAGGTCGTGTTTTTTTGTGCAAATAGCGACACTTTTAGATTCAATACAGTCTGTCGATGATGTGAACAACACTGTCTTTTGTCATTATCTTCAATATTATCTATCCGTCTGTAAAATTAAGAACATATTAGTTCACTGCTCAGAATGTGCCATCCGGCCAGCTAATTTTTATATTCCTAACATTAATATTAAGAAAAAATTACTTTTTAATTTTTGTAATATTCCAAACATCTGCGTTCTGCCGCTGAATTCAAATCAAAGGCTTGGTATCGCGCAAAAGCGTCCAATAAATGACTGTGGCGTAACATATCTATGGTCCCTTCTGTCGAGTTGCTTACTTTTTATGTCAACTTGGGAAACGTGACTTTTCTCCGTTTCCCCCCCAATTGCGTCTCCTTAGCCTTTCTAGTCTCACGCAATCTTTCCAGTCATATTTTTTCCTTTTTATCCGCCGTTCCCCTCCTGTCTAGCGAGTCAATTTTTATGGAGGGTGATGACCCGCGGTCTGGGCGATCATGTACATCAGCAGCCTACGCATTATGTTTTTATCCTTAAATGTTATCTTTGGAGGTATTTTACCGTTGTATCTCTGTCAATTTCACTACACACCGTTAAAGTGATGACCTAGCACCGTTAAAGTGATGACCTAGCACCGTTAAAGTGATGACCTAGCACCGTTAAAGTGATGACCTAGCACCGTTAAAGTGATGACCTAGCACAGTTAAAGTGATGACCTAGCACAGTTATAGTGATGACCTAGCACAGTTAAAGTGATGACCTAGCAAGTTAAAGTGATGACCTAGCACAGTTAAAGTGATGACCTAGCACCGTTAAAGTGATGACCTAGCACCGTTAAAGTGATGACCTAGCACCGTTAAAGTGATGACCTAGCACAGTTAAAGTGATGACCTAGCACAGTTAAAGTGATGACCTAGCACAGTTAAAGTGATGACCTAGCACAGTTAAAGTGATGATCTAGCACAGTTAAAGTGATGACCTAGCACAGTTAAAGTGATGACCTAGCACAGGTAAAGTGATGACCTAGCACAGTTAAAGTGATGACCTAGCACAGTTAAAGTGATGACCTAGCACCATTAAAGTGATGACCTAGCACCGTTAAAGTGATGACCTAGCACCGTTAAAGTGATGACCTAGCACAGTTAAAGTGATGACCTAGCACAGTTAAAGTGATGACCTAGCACAGTTAAAGTGATGACCTAGCACAGTTAAAGTGATGACCTAGCACAGTTAAAGTGATGACCAGTTCCTCAAAAAACTTTCCAGCTGCTCACTTCTTTTACCTATGACCTGCCTGCTGTGACTTCACGTGACCCTGATCGGGGGGCTAAGCGGGTTCTCCACCCCTGCCTGTGAGGTGTCCCTCTGGTTAGTGCAGGGAAGGAGGCGCCATACATCTCCTATTGGTAGGGTTTATCCCTACCCCTCTACCCCATGTCAATGACTACAACCTACAAAAGCCAGATCCAAACCTCAGAAATGAGGTTTCTGAGGAAGGTGGTTGAAGTAACAAGAAGAGACATGGTCAGCAATCAGACGATACGTCCAGGCTTAAAAACCCAACCCCTGCAGACCCAAGTAGAACAGTCCCAACTGAGATGGTTTGGCCATGTCTGCAGAATGGGAGAAGATCGGCTACCACGGCAAGCATGGGAAACTAAGAGCCAGGGATCCTGACCCCCAGGACGACCTAGAATCCGCTGGGAAGACAACATCAGACAATCTTTGAAGGACCGAGGACTAGAATGGAACCATGCCAGGAGGAATAGTATGGCGCTCTCTCATACAAACCTCTACACCTCAAGGTAGAAGAGGAACGACTAAGTAAGTAAGTAAGTCATTACTGTTCGTTACTTCACATTCTCATCATTGCTGTTCCTTGTTTCATGTCAACATAATTATTGTTCCTTGTTTCACGTCCACATTATTACTGATCCTTGTGTCATATCCACATCATTACCGTTCCTTGTTTACGTCCACATCATTACTGTTCATTGTTTACGTCCACATTATTACTGTTCCTTGTTTCACGTCCACATCATTACTGTTCCTTGTTTACGTCCACATCATTACTGTTCATTGTTTAATGTCCACATAATTATTGTTCATTGTTTCACGTCCTCATTATTACTGGTCCTTATTTCACGTTTCTTATTTCACGTCGCCATCATTTATGTTCCTTGTTTTCCCATTCTTATAATTTATGTTCTTTGTTTCATGGCTCCATCATTTATGTTCCTTGATTTACGTCTCCATCATTTGTGTTCCTTGTTTCACGTCTCCATCATGTTTGTTCCTTGTTTCACGTCTCCATCATGTTTGTTCCTTGTTTCACGTCTCTATCATGCATATTCCTTGTTTCGCGTCTCCATCATGTAAGTTCCTTCTTTCACGTCTCCATCATGTACATTTCCTTGTTTCACGTCTCCATCATGTATTTTCCTTGTTTCGCGTCTCCATAATTTATGTTCAAATATATAAATTAAAAAATATGAAATCAGTTTTACAAGTAAACGGTACACATGAAACAAGGGAAGTTTCGGGTTTTACCCTTCGTCAGCCACGAACAGGTGACAAGGACACGAACTACATATAGGTGCTACAAAAATCTATGATGATGAGGAAAACGCCAAATGAGCGATACAAGCAGATGAAACAACAGTGGTGAGCAAAAAACTGTAATAATGTAAGAAAATCGTAAAACCAGAAAGACATGTCGAAACAAGAAAGTAAATGATTGACGAAGCGAAGACAGAAATGAACAAAACTATTAAAACGAGTAAAAAAAATCACTTAGCTGGATCCAAGAAAGAAACATTCAAGATGGCTGAACAAATGAGGCGTCATGCGGAAGTGACGTATGAGCTGGTAATGGCTGAGAAAAGATAATAGAGGAAACGAAACGAACTAAAGCCAAAACAAGGATAGAAAGGAAAATAACGTCAGAAGAAATAAAGTATGAAACAGAGACAGAAGCCACCAGAATTATGCAAAATGGTGCTGAACATTCAAACCAGCAGGAGATAAAACGCCCATTTGAAAAATGAGACGATTCTCAAACGAGAAGCGAGTTCGGTCATCGCCGACACATGATAGGAGGGCCGTGACATGAATGTCAGAGTTACCTGAATGGTCAGGGCTATTGAAGTGAAGGGCCACCGATAAATATTTGTCATGATAGATGTCATCCAAGTGCTCATGAAACCTGTCTGCCAGTTTCACCAATATAGGTCATGACACACCTCTTGCAGATGATAGCATAAATCAGGTTTCTGGATTCGCACGTTAAAGACTCCCTAATGGCAAATTTACCGTTCGGAAAGGAGACTGACTGTGTTTGGAGTACAAAAGGACAGGTCTTACATATGCGGCGTTGGCACAGTTTAGTGCCAAAGTGAGAAAGACTAGTTTGTCTCAAGCGACTATGTACAAGAATATCCCTAAAATTCTTATCTCTACGATATGCCACTAGAGGGGTATCAAGAAACAACTCTCTGGTGTCAGGATCGGAGTGGAGAATAGGCAGATGACGAAACATAATTTTCTTCACCGCCAAAAGTGTGGGTGAAAAGTTAAGACAAGTTTGAGTCTGTCAGATGTAGTACCAGGTTAAGCAGTAAGTGCAACCTGACGAGTAACATGACTAATGCGATTAAGGGCATCAGATAAAACTCTTCAGGGTAGTGACGTCGGCGGAAGAAATCGAGCATTTCTTGAGCTCGTTCACGGAAATCATCTTCATCGTGACATATCCGACGTAAGCGTAGAAGTTGAGAGTAGGGAATGGAATCTTTACAGCTGAGAGGGTGAGAAGAGGTATAAAGAAGGAAACCATGAGCGTCAGTAGGTTTATAAAAGACAGAAGTAGTAAGGCCAGCAGGAGTAATATTGACAGTAAGGTCAAGGAAGTTAACTGAAGTGGTAGAAATCTGAGAAGTGAATTTGATGGCAGGATGGAAATTGCCAACATAGTCAATGAATCTACGGAGGTTAACTTCAGACATGTCTGTGACTCAAATACCATCGTCGATATAACGACGGTAAAACTCAGGTAATGGTCCATCGTAACTTTGAAGCACCAAATATTCAAAGTGACCCATGAAGAGGCAAGCATAACTCGGGTCCATTTTGGTGCCCATAGCAACGCCACTAATTTGATTAAAGAACTGGCCATTGAATTCAATAGAGTTGAGAGTGAGAACCGATTCCGCAAGGCGAAGAAGAGAACCTGTGCTAAAGGTAAGGTCAGTGCGTCTGTCGAGAAAAAATAGTAGTGCTTTAAGGCCATCAGAGTGTGGAATGGAAGTATAAAGCGAACAAACATCCAGAAGGAAAAGACGGTAAGTGTGGTCAGGTGTGAATTGGATGGAATCAAAAGTGGTGATAGCATGGGTGGTGTCCTTCAAAAAAGAAGGTAGATTGGCCACTAAGGGTTGCAAAATACTATCCAGGAAATCAGAGATACGTTCAGTGGGACAAGAGTAGACTGAGACAATGGGTCGACCCGGATTGTCAATTTTATGAACCTTAGGAAGCATGTAGAAGGAAGGTTTACCTAGACTACTATCAAGAATATGGAGAGACATGGCACTAGAAGGAAGGAGGTTATCTTGGATGAGATCACGAATAGTAGCATGAACAGTAAGATTATGGCGGACTGTGGCATCACCAGAACTAGGTGAGTAAAAGGTGGAGTTGCCGAGTTGTGAGACTCCTTCTTGAATGTACAAGTCCTTTCGCCAAACTACCACTACACCACCTTTATCGGCAGGTTTGATGATAATGTCATCCCGCTTTTTAAGGGATGACAAGGACCGCTACTCAGAAGTAGTCAGGTTAGATCGACGTAGACGGGGTAGAGAAAGTTGATTAATGTCATGCAAGGTGTTAGCAATGTGTAAATCGAGAGCCGCAGAGGCACCCGAAGCAGGAGTCCAGTCTGACTTAGGTTTATTAAAATGACGAAAGATATCCCCGTCTGGCTCATAAGCATTACCCTTCCTATGGTAATATAGAAGACGCATGCGACGGTGGAAGCGGTAGACATCTTGGAGCATAGAATATTTATCAAATGTCGAGCGAAGAGGAACAAACTTAAGACCTTTACTGAGAACAGACAATTCATCAGGAGATAGCTGTAGATCAGGAGGAATGCAAATAACTTTGGTAGAAGTGGGAACATGGGACGCTGAAGATTCAGAAGGAACATGAGGGCGGAGGCGACGCAATTTTTCTTTTTTATGCGTGCTCAGCCGAGTGTATAGCTCCTTATTAGTATCATGAATAATAATACGAATAAGAAGCAAGGCTGTCGGGTACGAAGAAGTCAGTAGACGAAGTTGGTGAGTGAGGTTGGATTTCAAAAGTTCCAAGTCAGTGAGCAGGCGTTTATGCATAGCAATAACACACCTCATGCGTTGAAAGGAACACTTTTTTTCAACTAATTGCAAGCGGTGCAGTGCAGAAGGATGAAAGTGTCCAGTCGAAGGATGAAAGTGGGAAAGAAACCCTTCAGGGATAACTCTAACCCGAAGACAGTTATTAAGAAAATTAGAATGACATGTAAAGCGTGTTTTTTTTGTATGTGGTGAAGGCTAAGGCAGTGGCAGTCCGAGATATGTCAGAAGGCATGAGAGAAAATGAATGGGTGATAAAGGCATGTATGTTCCTTGTTTCACGACTCCATCATGAATGTTCCTTTTCTCACATCTCCATCATGTATGTTCCTGGTTTCACGTCTCCATCATGTATATTTCCTTGTTTCACGTCTCCATCATTTATGTTATTGTTTCACGTCATAACCATTTATGTTCCTTGTTTCACGTCTCTATCATGTATGTTCCTTGCTTCACGTCTCCATCATGTATGTTCCTTGTTTCACGTCTCCATCATGCATGTTCCTTGTTTCACATCTCCATCATGTATGTTACTTGTTTCACGTCTCCATCATGTATATTTCCTTGTTTCACATCTCCATCATGTATGTTCCTTGTTTCACGTCTCCATCATGTTTGTTCCTTGTTTCGCGTCTCCGTCATTTATGTTCCCTGTTTCGCGTCTCCGTCATTTATGTTCCCTGTTTCGCGTCTCCATCATGTATGTTCCATGTTTCACGTCTCCATCATGTATATTTCCTTGTTTCACGTCTCCATCATTTATGTTCCTTGTTTTGAGCCATTATCATTTATGTTCCCTGTTTCGCGTCTCCATCATGTATGTTCCATGTTTCACGTCTCCATCATGTATATTTCCTTGTTTCACGTCTCCATCATTTATGTTCCTTGTTTTGAGCCATTATCATTTATGTTCCATGTTTCACGTCTCCATCATGTGTGTTTCTTGTTTCACGTCTCCAACATTTATGTTCCTTGTTTCACGTTTCCATTATTTATGTTCTTTCGTTCACATCCTCTTTAATTACTGCTCCTTGTTTCGCGTCATCACCATTTATGTTCCTTTTTTCACGTCTCCACCATGTATGTTCATTGTTTCACGTCTCCGTCATGTACGTTCCTTGTTTCAGGTCTCCATCATGTATGTTCCTTATTTCACGTCTCCATCATGAGTTTTCTTTGTTTCACGCCTCCATCATGTATGTTTCTTGTTTCACGTCTCCATCATGTATGTTCCATGTTTCAGGTCGCCATCATGTATGTTCCTTGTTTCACGTCTCCATCTTTTATCTTCCTTGTTTCACGTCTCCTTCATTTATGTTCCTTGTTTCCCGTCTCCATCATTTATGTTCCTTGTTTCACGTCCTCATTATTACTGAACTTTGTTTCACGTCCTCTGTCACGGATTGCCTCCCCTGCTTTGCAATAGTGGTCCAACAGTGGCCAAAACTCAACAGTATCTAAAGTAGGTCGTCAAAGGTGTCTAACTTCGCACAAGATTACTCTTGGCAGAGATGTAGATAGAAGTGCAATGATGCTTCTATCTCAAGGCAGTAATCACAAGATAATTCAGAAGTCAAGAACAATGCTGCATATGCCGAGCAATTGTTAACTTATATCTGTCCGTCGGCTTTTGTGAAGAATTAAGCAATTGTTATAGCCCGTTCAAGCCATCAGTTGGTGTAATTCAACGAAATGCTTTTATAATTATTGGCTCTATATATGTAAATATATCTCTAGATGTCTATTTATATGTATATGTTAAAGAATCTTGCTCAATCGTTTGCTTTCGTACTTCTAGTAACTGAATAAACAAATATTGTTTAGTGTTAAAATAACATGTAACAAATTTAATAGTCAATTAGTTTTAATAAGTTAAAATAAGGATGAAATGATGGGGAATTTGAGATAACAGTCCTCAAAGAGACTTGATAGGGGAGTTATAAAATTCCGTTTGCTGGTGCCTTTTTTTTTACAAGAACGTAACTCTAGGTGAGCCCTGTCGTCGTGGTTTCCGTCACTTCTGCTTGGTAATGAGTGCACTTTTCCACATAACTGGTCTAATATAGGTGGTCAGTGTTGCTGCTCTTCCCTCCCGCTAGTGGCGTAGTAACGTTAATACTTCAAACCGTCTGATAGGTTTTAACCACGAACTTTTGGAAAAAAAACATAGAAAGGACAAATGCTTCTGCTAAGTACACTGAGTTGGAAGCTTAATAGGCACATTGTCTTGCTGTCCAGCCACCAATTTTAATCTTTCAGAAGAATTAAATTCTTGAGTACATAGCGTAGCTCAAGGAAGATGATTAAAAATCACCAGTACTCTTCTGGGTATTAAACTGAGAAAATGTGTCTGGACAGCGCCAATAATGGCGAGCCTAAATTACAATTAACAAAGTACATAGATCTCACAAAATTATACTACACTTCAGGCACATGTGATGTAATCATCACTCATTACTGCTCCATTCGGAGTCTGAGGTCACTGTTACGTGCAGTCTTTGATATCTTACAATATTATACATTGGTATACTTGTTATGTTCGCAAATATTTTGTAAACAAAATAGTGCTTAAGGGAAAGTCATTATTGAGTTACTTCCCTTGAAAGTTGTGTCGGCTCTTTCGATCGAACTCCGCGGATAAATCCAGTTTTCTGCGATTTATTCTTCGTTTGGGTAGTAATAGATTGTTCTTGCTTCAGAATATCTATGGCCTGAATTTATGTGTATTGTTTGTCTGAGTAGGACGAGTCTGTCTTATATCTGTATATCTTTACATATCTAAGTCGAACTATATGTTCTGTTGTCTCTAGAGAGGTCAAAGGCTATTCGGCGGATGTGTCGCTAGAGTGTGGTGTGATTTGGCTTCGTCCCGATAGGGACTGTGTTTTCTATGTCGGCTTGTCGCCGGGGAAAAAGTGATCTCAGTATTTGTGGGGCAAGTGATAGTCGTCTAGACCTATCGTGTATGCTTTACCCCAGTGTTTATTGGAATTGCCAAGGAATGGCAGAATCATATTTCTGATACCAAGGTAATAATAGATACTCTTATGAACTCTCGTACGAAGCCACCATTTTCGATAGGTACGATTTGAATGTCTAAGAGAATATATTTGACTCGATGAAAACGACTTCGATTCCTAGCAGCACTATATCCTGTAGATTGCAGTCAAGTGTTCATGATCAAATCTACAGAGCAATGAAAGATTTAATGAATGACTAACTTTAGGACAGATTCATTATCTGTATCCAAACGTGAGTGACAGCTCACGAGTGAAGCCATCTTGGAACCAAACATGTAGTGACTTTCAAGAAGAGAAAAGGGATGCCCGTATTATCGCTTGATTAGTCCAGAGATCACTGCTACACACGAGAACCCATTGCTAGCGGTTCAATATTATTATATGAAAAAACTGTGCTGAACCTTATGTTAAAGAATCTTCGCTAGACGAGATGAGGTAGAAGCCATCTTGGATATTGTTTATAATCTGACGTGCTTTTTCAGTAAACTCAGTTGATATATATATATGGGCAATACTGAATGCTTGGCTACTGACAGTCCATTATAATATTATTCTACGTGAGTGCCCATGTAACATAACATTGCAAGACCAGTTATCCACTGTACTATGATGTATTATGCCAACCTGTGATTTGTCACCATCTGTGCTGTCGAGTGTGTACGTCCAATTAAACTTTAGTAAAGGTACACAGTCGTTGGTGTCGATGACTTCCAGCCATACATGAGTGTGAGAAAAGAACATTTGTCAACACCACGAACTCTTCCTATCATTCGCACATTATACACTCCATCTATGTCTACACACCACTGCGTAGGTCAAGTTGACATTCCATACTCGAACCACGAGCAACACAACAACACAGTATTTAACTCTGGTGATGTTCGAGCGAGCTTCAGATTTCTCAGCATGTCTCTTGCTCAGGGCAAGGGTCTTGTACTAAGAGTTTATCAACTGATGATGATGATGTCTGCTCCCATCCACTTATAATTATCTTTTGGTGGACATCATTAACGGGAATAAATATAGGAACTTATCAACTGGTGGACCAGCTTTCTGGGTTTGACCTCGCAGAAGTTCAGAAGTCAACAGATTACCGATACCAGACCGTTTCCTGTGGCTGATACGACACACTTGCAGTATTGGTTTGCTATTTGTCAACACTTCGTCACGTGACCTGTCAAGTGAATGCAGTATGTAGGTCAGCGTTGTTGACATTTTTACATTAGACATTACAGAGTTTCACGGAACAGTTGGATCAATTCTTGTCAATATTAACAGGAAGACAGTATTAGTGAACTAAGAAGTCCTATTTTCATCGATGGATCTTCTTGTTTTTCTGTAGATGAACTTTAATATTTAAGGCCAGAATGTTTAATTGAATAAAGTGGCAGTTTGTTTGTTTTCATAAAAATAACTTTGCCATTACTGTAAGACTGAGCCTATTTTGCAACACATACTATCATACACATAATTTATATATATTTATGTTTACATGTTATTTGTTTGTATAGTATGTTAGTTTCTATGTCAGCGGGTTGTGTTTAAGGTTGGGCGGCGTCCTCACAACAGAATATCCCACGTCATAGAGGGTCCGTTGTGGGCGTTTTCTATAGGAGCAATTTTCTTGATTGAAAATTTGCTGCGACAACTGTTGCTTTTGTGTTGGCTGTGAAGTCTGTAATTATTGTTATTTTTGTAATATTCCTTGTTCTTTAGTTTTGTTTTGATTTGTTTGTAATTTGTTGGTCTAACCTTTTCTATCTTTCAGTTCTATTCACAATTTATATTCATATATTGTGACGTCATTTGTGTTGTTATTCTTTGCAGATTCAGTGATTATTTTCATTGATTTCCCTATTTGATTTATTTTGATTTCTGCAAACGTTCTAGTATTGTCAGTCCTATTTGTACTTTATGTATTCTGTTGGTTGACATATGTTTTATATAGGTATATTTCATAAGACACAATTGCCTGTGCACTGCACTTGGATTATGGTATAAACCAGTACCTGATTATTATTACTATTATACAAGACCTTATTAAGGCTTGTGACCCACAGATATTGGGATAGTATACTGATTAATCAAGTCATTAAGAACTTGTGGTATTATTATTGGTTCAGGTGATTAGTATTATTGTTAGACATCATGTCTACATTAGAATACTTCATTACACAAGGGAAAGCCCTTGATAAGACTGGTCAACAATTAGAACAATGGGCTGTTGCTCAATATGACAAAGCATTAGCTGCAGAAGAAAGAAAAACTATGGCTGAAGAGAAAAGATTAGAAAGAGAAGCTGAGGCTGCTGCTGAACAAAAGAAATTGCAGATGCAGGTGGAGGAAAGGAGATTTGAAGCTGAACAAAAAAAATTAGAAAGAGAAGCTGAAGCTGAACAAAAAAGATTAGACAGGGAAGCTGAACAAAAAAATTAGAAAGAGAAGCTGCATCTGAACAAAAAAGATTAGACAGTGAAGCTGAACAAAAAAGATTAGACAGGGAGGCTGAACAAAAAAGATTAGATGCTGAAGAGAAAAAAGCAATAAGAGAACATGAATTTGAGTTAGAGAAATTGAGATTGACAAGTATGAGTAATGTTAATCAGGCATCTAGTGGTAATGGTAAACCTTCTACTTACAAGGTTAAGGTTCCACCGTTCAATCAGTCCAGTGACGATATTACATTCTGGCTGGATAGATTTGAACGTTCTTGTCGTACACATAATGTGGATAAATCACAATACGCTAATCAATTATCAGAAAACTTGAAAGGTGAATCTTTGACTAGATTATGCCTTGTAGGAGAAGCAGATAAGGATAATTATGATGTCATTAGGGCGGCTTTGATAAAAAAATATCAGCTAAGTGAGGAAGGCTATCGCCTTTTATTTAAAACGATGGTGCCTGAGACGGGTGTAGAATTCTCAGAATTCACTGCAAAGGCACGTCTCACAGTTGATCGTTGGATTGAGCTTTCCAAAACAGAAAAAAAAACGTATGAAGGACTTATGGATTTGTTGCTCAGAGATAAGATTATGTCATGTGTGAACAAACCTTTCCTTGAATTTATACATGAGCGTAAACCCAAATCTCTAAAAGAAATGGAAGAATATTGTTCCCAATATGTCACTGCACACCCCGACGTGACTTTTGGCAACACTAAGATTAAGGAGAGTATGCCAGTTGCTTCAGCAACACCATACAATCCCAATTATTCACACAGATTTCAGGGACCTCAAAACAGATTTGATAAAAAAGGTAACCATAATAGTTATCAAAACCAAGGTAACCAATCATTTCAGGGTTCTTCTTCAAAGAACTGGAGACGACCTGATAGCTCTCGACACAGGGGTGGTCATAATTATAGGAATTTCCGTAGAGGAAGTAATTATAGAAACTATCAGGATTATCCGTCTTGGAGTCAACAAGATCATAATTACAGAGATACTCATTATAATGAATATGATAATGGTAACCAAGGGAACTATGACTCAAACCCAAATAGGGGTTACAATAGAGGTAACAATAACTACAGAGGTGATAATAACCGAGGTAGATCTCAAGACAAAAGACATAAACCACATTTTCAGGCAAACTCTGCACAACAAGAGTCCAATGAAGCCTATAAACAGAGTAAAGATAATAATGATGCTAGTAATATGGCATGTGCCGCTTTTGATTTTGGGAGAGCATCTCAGTGCCCCCAATGCAAAACGTTATTTGAGCCAACCACAGTGTCTACTTTAAGCTGTGGCCATCCTCTTCCTGCTCTTCCGGCATCAGTCGCGCATGATGGAAGAGGTTCTCTTGTCTTACATAAGGGTTTAGTGAATAACAATCCAGTCTCTGTGCTATTTGATTCTGGATGCACCACAATTGGTGTTAGGCAGTCACTCGTAGATCCTTCCCGTGCCACTGGACAAGTAGTCAAATGTGTAACATTTGGCGGCACATTAGAGAAATACTCTACTGCTATCATTAGGATTGCTACTCCTTTCTTTACAGGAGATGTACACGCATGTCTTCTTCCGAATCCGATCGCTGACCTCATCATCGGTCGCATTCATGGAGTCAAAGAATGCACTCCGCAACAAATTTCCACGTGGGAAAGGCAAAACATGCAGATTGCTAACGCTGTAGTCACTAGAGCTCAGGCTCTTAATATGCCTCAAACTTCATCTACTGAAGATAATGAAGTGCATAACCAAGATAATCCCTTGGTAATTTCTCGTGACTCGTTTATAAAACAGCAAGAAGATGATCCCACTCTGAAGAAATTCTTCATTCTTGCAACTAAAGGTGATCCGAATAAAGACACAAGTCGTAAATCGTGGATTACAAAGAAGAATGGCGTACTTGTACGTATGGTTCAAGACTCCATTACGTCAAGTCATTCTCAAATCCTGGTTCCCAAGAATTTGAGAGTTAAAATTTTGCAGCACGCTCACGACTCTCAGTGTGCTGGACACATGGGTTTTTCCCGTACTAAGTCAAGAGTCCTTGCGGCTTTCTTTTGGCCATTGGTAAACAAGGACATACGGATTTATTGTCGATCTTGTAAAGTATGTCAGGAAGTTAAATCCAAAGGTCCACGGCATGCTGCACCCATTCAGGCGGCGGACATTCCTATTCGGCCGTTCCAAAAAATGGCCATAGACATAATTGGTCCATTTAAGATCAAGTCTGCCAGAGGACATCAGTTTATCTTGACGTGTGTTGATATGTGCACACGTTGGCCAGAGGCTATTCCTCTGAAGAGCATTACTACTGCTGATATTGCAGATGCTCTATGGCTTATATTTTCTCGTCTGGGGTTCCCCGGAGAGATATTGTCAGACCATGGCACCCAACTAATATCAGATACCATGTCTCAAATAATGTCTACTCTGCAGATAGATAGATCTTTAAGTAGTATCTACCATCCAATGTCTAATGGTATGGTCGAACGCCTTAATAGAACACTTAAAAACTTACTGGGGAAGATAACTGAGGATCATCCTCAAGACTGGGACAGAGTTTTACCTGCGGCCCTCTTCGCTTACAGAGAGGTACCCAATGAACATACAGGATTTTCTCCCTTTGAACTCGTCTTTGGCGCGCGTCCGCGTGGCCCTATGTCGTTGCTTCACGATCTCATTACATCTGACAATATTGACGATGACACAAAGTCATCCTACGAATATGTCATCGCGTTGAGACAAAAGATTATCGAAGCATGCAAATTAGCAACTTCTTCTTCTGAATTTGCGAAACAGAAGGCAAGGCAATTTGCCAATAAGAAGAGATGCTTACGACAACTTTGTCCTGGTGACAAAGCATTTGTATTACTACCTTGTAGGGAAAACAGACTACTTATTTCTTGGAAAGGTCCGTACGATATAATATCGAAAATTTCCGATGTCGACTATATTGTCGATATTGATGGGAAGCATAAAACCTTCCACATCAATATGCTTACGGAATTCCATGAACGTCCGGATTATTTGCAACCCATTTTCCAAGCAACGGACAATTCTCCAGTACCACATGGTCATTACTCATCACTGTCCGTGATACAGGATGAGGAAACAAGTTTTTCAGATGTAAATCTTCCTCTTCCAATGATCCCACTTCATTCTAGTGAATCATGGAAGAACGTTACTGTCTCTCCTGATTTGTCTCTAGGAGAACAGCGACAAGTTTCAAATATGTTGCAAACATTTCAGGATGTACTCACTGACATCCCTGGACAAACGCATGTCATTGAACATGACATTGTTCTAACTGACCATACTCCTATTAGGGTTAGACCTTATCCTATACCTATACATTTTCAAGCACAGGTCGAGAAAGAGTTGGATGAGATGATAGATTTGAAAATAATCGAACCATCCACCTCTGCATATTCTTCGCCGATGGTTATTGTTCGAAAAAAAAGACAATAACATACGTCTTTGCGTTGACTATCGAAAATTGAATCAAGTAACGAAGTTCGATGCCGAACCTATGCCTTTACTGGAAGAGCTACTTACTCGACTCTCCAAATCTCATTTTTTCACTAAACTTGATTTGTCTAAAGGATATTGGCAAGTTCCTTTATCTGAACGCGCCAAACCTCTCACGGCTTTTTCAACACCTAGAGGTTTGTTCCAATGGAATTTTATGCCTTTCGGTCTTATGAACGCACCAGCTACATTCGTACGCATGATGCGCCGAATCCTATCTTATCGGTCAGATGTCATTGCATATCTAGACGACATCTGTCTTTTCAGCGATACTTGGGAAGATCACTATTCAGGGTTAGATGAATTGCTGTCTACTTTGCGTGAGCACAACCTGACAGCGAAACCCTCTAAAGCCTATATTGGTTTTAGCGAAATTTCTTTCCTAGGCCACCGAGTTGGTCATGGTTTCCTAAAGACAGAGGACCATAATACTAGTAAGATACTTAACATCTCAATCCCTAAGACTAAAAAAACAGGTGAGAAGTCTGTTAGGTCTTATTCAATTTTATGGCAGATTCATTCAGAATCTATCCTCTATCATGGCACCTCTCTCAACACTTCTAAAGAAAGGTTCGCCTAATGTGGTCCACTGGTCTCAGGAATGCCAATGCTCTCTGGATAAGATTAAAACATTGTTTTCAACACCACCTATTTTAGTGCTACCTACTAAAGATAAGACATTCGTTCTTCGTAGTGACGCTTCATCCACTGGGATTGGAGCGGCACTAATGCAAGAGTACTCTGGAACTCTGCATCCTGTAATGTATATTTCCAGAAAACTTAATGCGGCAGAAAGGAATTATTCGGTTTTAGACCGTGAGCTATTAGCTATGGTTTGGTCGATCCTCAAACTACAGAGATTCCTTCTAGGCGCACATTTCATAGTAGAAACTGACCAAAAAGCTCTTACTGCTATACAGAGTAAGAATTTGAAGAGCTCGAGGTCTACTCGATATGCAATTGCTCTTCAACCTTTTCATTTCTCTGTGCGAGCTATTCGTGGATCAGATAATGTGATGGCAGACATTCTGTCAAGATGCCCACATGATTCCGCATAACTATTAGGGCTTAGACTTCTTGATATGTCTAGTTCTATAGTAGTTCCTTTTCTATACCATGATAGATACACATTTGTAATTTAATAATATAATGATTGTATCACTACATAGCGGTTCATTGATGTTTATTCACCGCTGTGCTTTGATGATTTTTTCTTCATAAATCATAAATTTAAGATATCTAATACGAAATGATGATATGAATTTTTTAGGCATTGTGTATTGCCAGAATTGTATTATACTTTGATGACACCTTCCTGGAAAAATATACTTGTAGAGAAATAATTTCTCTCAGTTTATGAGACACATTCTCACCAGTCGCTCCATAAGTCGACTTAGCCTCATATTAGGCGTTATAGGTATTCCTGATATTTTCATCTGCGCATTATTCATGCGTTGTGAGCCTATTGTACGTTGCTCCTAGATGTATTTCAAAAAAAAAAAAAGTTCCATTTTTTTTTTCCCGGGAGGTGTGGTAAGACTGTTACGTGCAGTCTTTGATATCTTACAATATTATACATTGGTATACTTGTTATGTTCGCAAATATTTTGTAAACAAAATAGTGCTTAAGGGAAAGTCATTATTGAGTTACTTCCCTTGAAAGTTGTGTCGGCTCTTTCGATCGAACTCCGCGGATAAATCCAGTTTTCTGCGATTTATTCTTCGTTTGGGTAGTAATAGATTGTTCTTGCTTCAGAATATCTATGGCCTGAATTTATGTGTATTGTTTGTCTGAGTAGGACGAGTCTGTCTTATATCTGTATATCTTTACATATCTAAGTCGAACTATATGTTCTGTTGTCTCTAGAGAGGTCAAAGGCTATTCGGCGGATGTGTCGCTAGAGTGTGGTGTGATTTGGCTTCGTCCCGATAGGGACTGTGTTTTCTATGTCGGCTTGTCGCCGGGGAAAAAGTGATCTCAGTATTTGTGGGGCAAGTGATAGTCGTCTAGACCTATCGTGTATGCTTTACCCCAGTGTTTATTGGTATTGCCAAGGAATGGCAGAATCATATTTCTGATACCAAGGTAATAATAGATACTCTTATGAACTCTCGTACGAAGCCACCATTTTCGATAGGTACGATTTGAATGTCTAAGAGAATATATTTGACTCGATGAAAACGACTTCGATTCCTAGCAGCACTATATCCTGTAGATTGCAGTCAAGTGTTCATGATCAAATCTACAGAGCAATGAAAGATTTAATGAATGACTAACTTTAGGACAGATTCATTATCTGTATCCAAACGTGAGTGACAGCTCACGAGTGAAGCCATCTTGGAACCAAACATGTAGTGACTTTCAAGAAGAGAAAAGGGATGCCCGTATTATCGCTTGATTAGTCCAGAGATCACTGCTACACACGAGAACCCATTGCTAGCGGTTCAATATTATTATATGAAAAAACTGTGCTGAACCTTATGTTAAAGAATCTTCGCTAGACGAGATGAGGTAGAAGCCATCTTGGATATTGTTTATAATCTGACGTGCTTTGTCAGTAAACTCAGTTGATATATATATATGGGCAATACTGAATGCTTGGCTACTGACAGTCCATTATAATATTATTCTACGTGAGTGCCCATGTAACATAACATTGCAAGACCAGTTATCCACTGTACTATGATGTATTATGCCAACCTGTGATTTGTCACCATCTGTGCTGTCGAGTGTGTACGTCCAATTAAACTTTAGTAAAGGTACACAGTCGTTGGTGTCGATGACTTCCAGCCATACATGAGTGTGAGAAAAGAACATTTGTCAACACCACGAACTCTTCCTATCATTCGCACATTATACACTCCATCTATGTCTACACACCACTGCGTAGGTCAAGTTGACATTCCATACTCGAACCACGAGCAACACAACAACACAGTATTTAACTCTGGTGATGTTCGAGCGAGCTTCAGATTTCTCAGCATGTCTCTTGCTCAGGGCAAGGGTCTTGTACTAAGAGTTTATCAACTGATGATGATGATGTCTGCTCCCATCCACTTATAATTATCTTTTGGTGGACATCATTAACGGGAATAAATATAGGAACTTATCAGTCACCTCTGCTGTCGGTTTTCCACACGACTAGCAAGAGACAATCACCAGCGCTTGCTGTATTGGTTCATGAATATTCTATTTTCATATGTTGAGGTTACCAGACTTTATATATATATATATATATATATATATATATATATATATATATATATATATATATATATATATATATATATATATATATATATATATATATATATATATATATATATATATATATCCACTTAGCAAGAAACAGGTCAAATTCACATTTGTATAATAAATGTTACACTTACCCCAATTGGGTTATACAATCTTCTCACTTAGTTTGGAATGGACGGAAGCAATTTAGATTATATCCTTTCGATTCCTCTTATGACAGGTGTTCTGCGAATCACTTGGCCTGGGAAACCTTCTCTTATGACGGGTGATCCAATTCCTTAGGTTTCCAGTCTGGATATTTAAAGTCCTGGTCCCTTAAGTTTACAGTCTTCGTATTTAAATATGCTAGTTTTCTTGTAAGTTCCAAAGTTGCTCAAATACTCGATCTGTCACTCATAATTAAAAAATTTGAAGTCCGATGTCTCACTGGCTTCTGGGAGTTTGCTCATTTGACGATGCGATGCAGTCTCTGATCTGTGCTCTGATTTCGCTTGATTTTATTTCCCACTTCTCAGTTCAAATCACAGATTGTGCTTCTTCCGAATTTCCCAATGAGATTCATTGTCTATTCCGGCTTCTCAAATCAAACCAATGGTTAGTTTTTTCAGCACTACGTGGGGTGGGGCGTTAAGTCATTACTGATTAAATATCAAATTTAAAATGCCAAACGCGTGACCTCTGTCAGTGATGCCGTAATATTTCCGGTGGAATCTTGGGAAACCTCACAAAACAAATCTGTGCACTGATTACCTGTCTAAATGCTGTCCGTCAAGATTGTCTACCCAGACACATTTATCTGTAATAATGATACAGGCAGGGGCCAGCGGATGCGATAATCTAATTATCACCTGTGTGTCTAATCCCGCAGGCTGATTTCTCAGAAGGACAATATGGCTTTCTTTATTTCGATCGGGCGAGACCGTCTTGGGTAAACAGGCACCGTCGCTATCAAAAGGTGGTCAGACTGATTGAATTGATAAGCGTATAATCTAGTGACTGGTCTAATTACCTGGTTATGCGATTCACCTAGCGGAACGTAAACAGTATGGGAGCGGCTTCAGAGTACAAAGAATGGAATGGTAAAATATGCCAAAAAATAAGCGATGAGTGAGAGAAAAACGAAGAAAAGAAATACTGCCGGAGTAGATAAAAGAGTGAGAGAGGGGCCAAAAGTACATGTAAAAACTACAGACGTTTCGTCACACCTATTATTAGTGTTCCTTGTTTCACGTCTCTATCGTTTGTGTTCCTTGTTTCACGTCTCTGTGACGATATTCTAAATACAATATATAAATTAGAATATAACAAGATAGTGCATAAAGTCAAAAATAAGATAGAACTATAAATTTGGTAGAGAATTGGCGTCTTCACCCATGCCCCAGCGTATTAGTTTTGATAACGCCCTATGGCCGAATAAAAGGTACTCAATGATCCTAAGTGACCTTGAGATAAAACGTAACACTTTTTCCAAGTTCAAACAAATATTTGCCTAGGAGACAGAATATATAGCAAAAGGGGGAGAGAGGATGATAGATGGCCCAATACTAACTCGTCGCGCGTTGATTTCAAACTAAAAGCCAATAGCAACGCAGTGGCAAGATTTGCCTTGAGCGATTTTGAAAATACGATGTAAATGTTAGAACATGTAGACACTTGGGTCACGAAAACATGCTTAGCTCTTATTGAGAATGACGTAATTCTAACGTAATACGGATGACTCTCGTAATTAGATTGAAAGTACATGGAAAAGAAGTGAACAGGTGGTAGTCTAGAAATAAACAACTAACATAGAAAAAATATGGAATTCTGAACCAAGATACCTAGGGCCATAAAAAATTATATATTCGGGTGCCTTGGGACTTTCTGAGCAAGAATATGTATCAGTTACACAAATAGTCCACTAAATGACCAAATTATAGCCATAATACTATAGAGGATCCGACAGACTGTCAGGAAAAGTCATGCCTGCTTATTTTTTGTATGGCATAATTTTGAAAACAACTTTGGGGAAAGAAGGTACGGGGAATTGGATTGGATAGTATTTAAAGCAAGGCGAAATATTATTGGCTGACCTAAAAATACAAATATAGTTGGTAGTAGTAACGCATAGTGGATTGAGATTTTTTTTAAAAGTTCATTCAAAATAAAGAGATGCTTGGTCCCATTGGCCAAAGCCTTTTACATTATAGGAAAAGTAGGCTGCTCGCTGCCATTTTTTCAAAATATTCTGAGGAGCAAGCAGCGATGAGCAGACATGTGCTTTTTTTTAAATACTAATAACAGAAAGCAGTCTGGACAGGGGCAGTGCTGAAAGTGTGCCACATTCTATTGCCTAGTCATCGTACTTGTTTATATTTCCTTGAATGTGTGGTAAGATTGATTTTATTAACTTTTTAATTAAAAAAGGGTTGAGTGTAAGAAAAGGCCATGTAAAAAGATTGTAATTAGGTGGTTCTATGGCACACTTAGGCATGGCCTAGATGTTGATACATCATATAATGGACTATCCAAGAAGTTTAGAACTACAGGACTATATATGATGGTCATACAGGAGCATTACACCTATCTTATTGCATGAAAAAGATTACTGCTGGAATGACAGAGGCGTAGCACCATTAGGGAAAAGAAAAGAAAACTGGTACAATTTGTTCCATCAAACTAGAGTGGAGAAGCTAGGTTGGTCAGAGAGAGCTGACCAAGTTCTTTTGTGTTGAATGTATTATTACATGTAAATTGGGAGGAATTAGTTTGATGTTAAGACAGAAACATAACTTTCATTTACAGGGGTTTCTGCTGGCACTTGTCTGGTGCTGGTAATTGCTGATTGAGAATTTCTGCACGATTTCGAAGAGTCTCTGGTACCTGCTTATAGAAAAGAAATTCAAGACCAGAGGAGACTGGGGTGTTTGGCCAAACCAACTACAACTACTGTGATTCCAGGGTCCAGATAAGTCTTAATATCTGGCCTGGGACAGCTTATCAGTGACTGTGAAAGATCTCCTGTGTATAAATAAACTTTCCTCCCAAAGAATAAAATAAACAATCATAGGTGAAACAAAAGAACTTTGGGATGATTAAAATCCCCAACCTGCCTCCAAGTACCAGTTAGTTAAAATAGAGTAATTAACTTACTTACTTACTTAGTCGTTCCCCTTCTACCGTGAGGTGTAGAGGTTTGGAAGAGAGAGCGCCAGACCATTCTATCAGCTGTCTTCTTCCTGGCCTGGTTCCATTCTAGTCCTCGGTCCTTCAAAGATTGTCTAATGTTGTCCTCCCAGCGAACTCTGGGTCGTCCTGGAGGTCTGGATCCCTGGCTCTTTGTTTCCCATGCTTGTCGTGGTAGCCGATCTTCTCCCATTCTGCAGACATGGCCAAACCATCTTAGTTGGGACTGTTCTATTTGGGTCTGCAGCGGATGGGATTTCAGGCCTTGACGTTGCCCTGATTGCTAAATCAGAGGCACATCTCCAATCCAACCTGCAAGTCTGGAAGGAAGAGCTGGAGAAGAGAAGGATGGTCATAAGCAGCTCTAAAACAAAATCCATGTTGATATCACGAGAAGAAAGAAAACATCAGATTAAGTTGGGAGAACAGGTCCTGGTGCAGGTCGACCACTTTAAATATCTCGGAGCTATTATAGACCGAAAGGGAGGCATCAAAGAAGAGTTGGCCACTCGAAAAGCAGCGGCTGGGAGACTTTTTCAGGCCATAAATCGTGGATTCCTCAGCAAGAAAGAGGTTGGTAAGAAAACGAAGATGGCTGTATACCGCTCCACCTATGTCCCAGTTTTGACATATGGATGCGAGTCGTGGGCAATGACTACAACCCACAAAAGCCAGATCCAAACCTCAGAAATGAGGTATCTGAGGAAAGTGGTTGAAGTAACAAGAAGAGACATGGTCCGCAACCAGAGTAATTAACACCAATTGAAAATTTTTGACAATGTATTTTGGACATATTGTCCTTTTTATGTAAATATCTATATATATATGTAAATATATCTATCTATCTAATATGATTCTCATTGAGAGGTAGTCCTGACCAAAACAAATTTAGGCTCAGGACCAATAAAGATTAACAAAAGAAATTCTAAAATATAAAATTTAACAACTGGAGTTAGTTGAGTCTATCATAGTACTTAATATATGTATGTGTATGTTTTTGTATTGAGGTTCTTTAACATCACTCTTACATTAACCTAGACACTAAACATAGCTCTCAATCATACTAGGCCAAAATATAACTTTGAGTGAGATCGTAGGTGGTATCAGCAAGGTTCTGTGAAATACAGCTATCAATTGTCTACATCAGGGACCTTCACAGATTGACCTCACTCAAGTACAACTTTACCATACACCAACCTTCTTAACATCAAAACCCACCACATATATTGGGGTCTCTAGGTCCGGGATTTGAATTTGGCATAGTTAGATGAATGTTTGAAATAGGAATCTCATACAACATATATTACCTAACTCCAGGAATTAAAATTAGCATTAGTATATAAATTCAAGATTGTATTACTATTGTTATTAGAGGTTAGAAACACCCCCTAAGAAAGATAATAATAATTTAAGTGAAGATTTGCAGTTGCTAAGTTGTCACAGCCAGTAGTAATTAGTTAATTATAGTTAGTATTTATTTTAGTTAAAGTTTGAGATTGTCTTAGAACCTTATTAGACCTGCTTGAGTTAGAATGGCTGATCTAGCCAAATTCAGATCTGCCGCTGTGCAGACTGCTAAAGAGATGGGCATGGATGGACCAGAACTGGTCCAGTATGTAACCTCAGAGGTTGATAAATTTATTGCCCGAGAAGATAAAAGATTAGAGAAAGAAGCAGAAAGAAAGTTAGAGGCTGAAAAAGAAATCAAGAGGTTGCAGATTGAGGCTACAGAAAGAGAAGAAAAGAGACTGGCTACAGAAAGAGAAGAAAAGAGACTGGCTGCAGAAAGAGAAGCAGAGGAAAGAAGACTGGCTACAGAAAGAGAAGAAAAGAGACTGGCTGCAGAAAGAGAAGCAGAGGAAAGAAGACTGGCTGCAGAAAGAGAAGCAGAAGATAGGAGATTGCAGAGGGAGCACGAGTTACGACTAAAGGAGTTGGAATTACAAGGCCATGCTCCTGAAAATGGTGCCAGCCCCTTTGCCTCCGATGCCACTGCTAGTCAGAGAGCCTCAACCTCAGCTATGGGTTTTCATTTAGACCATTTTGTTGAGAGAGACGATGACATAGAAGGGTATTTAAGTGGGTTAGAACTTTTGGCTACCACGTATGGGTTAGAGAGAGAGAGAGAGAGAGAGAGAGAGAGAGGTGGAGCCTCAAGTTATCCCAGGGTCTTAGGGGAACAGCTTATGAAGTTTTTGCCAAGATGAGCAGGGATGACCAAGACAATTACGACATGTTAAAGCAGGCTCTTTTGTTAAGGTATGAAAAGAATGGATAATTTTACAGGAAAACATTTAGAAATGCCAAACTACTGACGGGTGAGACCTATCACCAGTTCTCTGCACGGTTAGAGACCTACTTGGAGAAATGGACTGCTCTGGGGAAAACCCAAGATCTTAAGGAAATGATCCTTATTGAGCAACTGAGAGAGTCCATGGCTCCAGACTTGAGAAAGTTTCTCATGGAACAATGTGCAGAGAGGCTGGGTGAGTTACTCAATGTCGCTGAGAGGTATCAGGCAGCCCAAGCAGAGGTAGCTGGCACTAAAAAGAAACATTTGGACAATTTTAAGGCACCACAAAACTTTAATAGGTTTGACCACAAAGATCAGAATAATAAAGGTAAGCAACATTTTGATAGGCCACGAAATGATTATAGAAATAAAACCCCACAATTCAATGAAAGGAAATATGATGACAGAAAACCTTTTCATAAAGGTAGATTATATTGTAGATATTGTAAGATGGACAACCATAACACTGACAGTTGTAAAAGGAAACCTCCTAATTTCGCTGCAATGAAAACGGGGAGAAAGGGAGTAAAGATCAACTCTACTGAACAGCAGGAACCTTACCACCCTCCAGTGTGTGAAGATGTAATATGTAATGGAGTCACCATAAGGTGCTTGTATGATGCTGGATTGGATTATGATTCAGTTGTGAGTTCTCACCTGGTGCAAGCAGATCAATACACCACAGAAACAGTGGAGATCCAAGCTGCAACCAAGGACGTAGCGACCATGACACTTCCCATCACCAAAATAAATGTGAAAACGCGCTATGTGGAAGGAGTAATCAAGGCAGCGGTGTTAAATGAACCAATCTACCCTCTGATATTGGGGTGTAGATATGTCTTCTTGGGGAATCCCAAGAGACCTGTGATCATGGCAACAGTGCAGACCAGATCACAGTCTAAAAAGGAGGAGGATAATCCGATAAATACCCATCCAGATGAGATGAGGAAGGCACAGGCGGAGGACAGATCACTCAAGCCGTGTTTTAAGAAATTGCCCAAATGTCATACACCTCCAGGCAAGGGAGACTTCTATATGAAAAACAAATTGATTTATAGGAAAGCTGGAACTGGATCCAATGGTCACGGACAGCTGGTCCTTCCCATTTCATATAGGGCTAAAGTGTTGGAACTAGGGCATGCGATTCCCTTCAGTGGTCATATGGGGATCAGCGCAACAGGACAGCATATAGCTTGTCATTATTTTTGACCAGGAATAACTGAAGATATAAAGAGATATGTAAAATCCTGTCCAGAATGCCAACGGGTAGCTCCAAAACATTGGACTGCTCCAGCAACTCTAGGGGAAATGCCCATAGTGGGAACACCTTTTGAAAGAGTTGCCGTGGACATTGTGGGACCTCTCACTCGGACCAAGAGGAGGAACAGTTACATTCTGACTCTGGTGGACACTTGTTCTATGTGGGGAGAGCCGATAGCCCTGTCATCAATCGATTCGAAGCATGTGGCAGAGGCATTACTCACAATCTTCACCAGGTTAGGCTTTCCCAACCAAATCTTGACTGATAATGGCTCTCAGTTCAAAGGGAAACTAACGGAAGAAGTATTCAGGATCTTTCAAGCCAAACACTTTCATTGTAGCCCGTACCATCCACAAGGAAACGGCCAAGTGGAAAGATTTAACGGGACGCTCATTTCGATCCTGAGAAAGTTGGCACATGAAAAACCAGATAATGTGATCCATACCTTCCCGCCGTCCTGTTTGCTTATCGGGAGGTACCCCATAGTTCAACCGGTATGGCCCCGGCAACCCTGTTATTTGGGAGGCCAATAAAAGGTCCATTAGAAGCATTATTAAGGACGTGGACCGATGAAAAGGCAGAAGAAAATATTACCTCATCATATCAATATGTGAACGAGCTGACCACTCGTCTTAAAACTGGCTGGAAACTTGCTAATGATAATTTGAGACAAGCCAGGAAAAAACATGCTGCCTATTTTAATAAGAAAGCTAAGGACAGAGAATTAGCTGTGGGAGAGAAGGTGCTTCTTCTTCTAGCCAGCAGCCAAAACAAGTTGCAAATTGGATGGCAATGTCCATATACAGTTCTAGAGAAGGTGTCTAGAACAAATTATAAGATAGATAAGAAGGGGAAAGAGAAAATCTATTATTTGAATCTCCTGAAAAAATATCTGGACAGAGAAAACCAGGAAGAGTCACACTTACTGACCTTGTCTGTTGTAATGGAAATGAAAAAGGAACCACTCACCTCTCATGAATATCCTCTACATCCCTGTGAGACAGCTGCACAGGTAAAAGTCAGTACACATTTAACGAGAAATCAGAGGGAGAGAGTTCAACAGGTTCTGAATGATCATACAGATGTGTTAACGGACAAACCGGGGCATACAAATTTGTTGGAATATGATATGAAACTTATAGACCCAACACCAATCTGTATGAAAGCCTATTCGATTCCTTTCGCTAAGGAAAAAGCTTTGAAGGAGGAGATAGAGTATTTGTTGAAAGAAGGAATTATTTCACACAGTGAATCTTCGTATAGTTCTAGTGTGGTTTTGTTGAGAAAACCCTCTGCGGAACACAGGCTGTGTATCGTTTACAGAAAATTGAATGCTGTCACAGAAAGACAGGTGGATCCATTACCTGATACAAATCAGCTGTTTGCCAGGCTGAACAAAGCAAAATATTTCTCTAAAGTGGATCTGAGCAAAGGCTATTATCAGATTCCAGTAAAGCCTGAGGTTAGACCTTATTTAGCCTTTAGCACCTCGGATGGACATTATGAATTCAACATGTTGCCTTTTGGGTTGAAAAATGCCCCGAGCGTGTTTTCTAGGATGATGCGAAAATTGTTAGATCCCCTGAATAATCCATGTATCACGAATTTCATGGATGATATTCTCATAGCAACAGAAACATTTGAGGAACACATTAACTCTCTGAATATGTTGTTTGATAGACTCAGGGAGGCTAACTTGACCGCTAGACCGACCAAATGTTGTATTGGATGTAAAGAGTTGGAATTCTTGGGACACACAGTATATCAGGGAAGCATGACCCCTGATCCCAAGAACTTGGAGAAATTGAAGAGAGCACCGAGGCCACAGACAAAGAAAGACGTGCGATCTTTTGTCTCATTATGTGGTTTTTACCAGAAATATATCAGAAATTTTAACTCTATATGTGCACCACAGACTGATTTAACGCGCAAAGGAAATCCTGATAAAATTACTTAGTCAGCGCAGTGTGAATCGGCATACCAAGAGTTAAAAGAAAAGCTCACAAGCAAGCCTATATTGAAATTGCCTGACTTAAGTCAAGAGTTTGTTTTGAGAACGGACACTAGTAACGTCGGATTAGGAGCAGCCCTATTGCAAAGGTCCAATTCACTTGAGGGGGAATTAACCCCAGTTGCTTATGCTAGCCATAAGTTGAACACAGCGGAACAAAAATATTCAACAAGTGAAAAGGAATGTCTGGCTTTGATATGGGTGATAAAAAAGTTCAAAATCTATCTCTATGGTCGATCATTTACGATCCAAACAGATCATAAACCTCTCGCAAGCAAGGCATGAAAATGCTAGATTATTACGTTGGTCGTTGCTCCTACAGCCATACCAGTTTATCATAGAATATATCCCCGGCTTGGAAAACGTAGGTGCAGACTTTTTAAGCAGACACCCGAACGATGAAAATCAAAGTAGTCACCAGACATAAGTAGTAAATTTATCTATATGTATTTTGAATTAGGAACTGACATAGAATAGTCTGTTCTAAAGTGGGGAGATGTGTGACGATATTCTAAATACAATATCTAAATTAGAATATAACAAGATAGTGCATAAAGTCAAAAATAATATAGAACTATAAATTTGGTAGAGAATTGGCGTCTTCACCCACGCCCCAGCGTATTAGTTTTGATAACGACTTAAGGCCGAATAAAAGGTACTCAATGATCCTAAGTGACCTTGAGATAAAACGTAACACTTTTTCCAAGTTCAAACAAATATTTACCTAGGAGACAGAATATATAGCAAAAGGGGGAGAGAGGAGGATAGATGGCCCAATACTAACTCGTCGCGCGTTGATTTCAAACTAAAAGCCAATAGCAACGCAGTGGCAAGACTTGCCTTGAGCAATTTTCAAAATACGATGTAAAAGTTAGAACATGTAGACACTTGGGTCACGAAAACAGGCTTAGCTCTTATTGAGAATGACGTAATTCTAACGTAATACGGATGATTCTCGTAATTAGGTTGAAAGTACATGGAAAAGAAGTGAACAGGTGGTAGTCTAGAAATAAACAACTAACATAGAAAAAAATATGGAATTCTGAACCAAGATACCTAGGGCCATAAAAATTATATATTCGGGTGCCTTGGGACTTTTTGAGCAAGAATATGTATCAGTTACACAAATAATCCACTAAATGACCAAATTATAGCCATAATACTATAGAGGATCCGACAGACTGTCAGGAAAAGTCATGCCTGCTTATTTTTTGTATGGCATAATTTTGAAAACAACTTTGGGGAAAGAAGGTACGGGAAACTGGATTGGATAGTATTTAAAGCAAGGCGAAATATTATTGGCTGACCTAAAAATACAAATATAGTTGGTAGTAGTAACGCATAGTGGTTTGAGATTTTTTTTAAAAGTTCATTCAAAATAAAGAGATGCTTGGTCCCATTGGCCAAAGCCTTTTACATTATAGGAAAAGTAGGCTGCTCACTGCAATTTTTTTTTAAATATTCTGAGGAGCAAGCAGCGATGAGCAGACCTGTGCTTTTTTTTTAAATACTATAACAGAAAGCAGTCTGGACAAGGGCAGTGCTGAAAGTGTGCCTTATTCTATTGCCTAGTCATCGTACTTGTTTATATTTCCTTGAATATGTGGTAAGATTGATTTTATTAACTTTTTAATTAAAAAAGGGTTGAGTGTAAGAAAAGGCCATGTAAAAAGTTTGTAATTAGGTGATTCTATGGCAGACTTAGGCATTGCCTAGATGTTGATCCATCATATAATGGACTATCCAAGAAGTTTAGAACTACAGGACTATATATGATGGTCATACAGGAGCATTACACCTATCTTATTGCATGGAAAAGATTACTGCTGGAATGACAGAGGCGTAGCACCATTAGGGAAAAGAAAAGAAAACTGGTACAATTTGTTCCATCAAACTAGAGTGGAGAAGCTAGGTTGGTCAGAGAGAGCTGACCAAGTTCTTTTGTGTTGAATGTATTATTACATGTAAATTGGGAGGAATTAGTTTGATGTTAAGACAGAAACATAACTTTCATTTACAGGGGTTTCTGCTGGCACTTGTCTGGTGCTGGTAATTGCTGATTGAGAATTTCTGCACGATTTCGAAGAGTCTCTGGTACCTGCTTATAGTAAAGAAATTCAAGACCAGAGGAGACTGGGGTGTTTGGCCAAACCAACTACAACTACTGTGATTCCAGGGTCCAGATAAGTTTTAATATCTGGCCTGGGACAGCTTATCAGTGACTGTGAAAGATCTCCTGTGTATAAATAAACTTTCCTCCCAAAGAATAAAATAAACAATCATAGGTGAAACAAAAGAACTTTGGGATGATTAAAATCCCCAACCTGCCTCCAAGTACCAGTTAGTTAAAATAGAGTAATTAACACCAATTGAAAATTTTTGACAATGTATTTTGGACATATTGTCCTTTTTATGTAAATATCTATATATATATGTAAATATATCTATCTATCTAATATGATTCTCATTGAGAGGTAGTCCTGACCAAAACAAATTTAGGCTCAGGACCAATAAAGATTAACAAAAGAAATTCTAAAATATAAAATTTAACAACTGGAGTTAGTTGAGTCTATCATAGTACTTAATATATGTATGTGTATGTTTTTGTATTGAGGTTCTTTAACATCACTCTTACATTACCCTAGACACTAAACATAGCTCTCAATCATACTAGGCCAAAATATAACTTTGAGTGAGATCGTAGGTGGTATCAGCAAGGTTCTCTGAAATACAGCTATCAATTGTCTACATCAGGGACCTTCACAGATTGACCTCACTCAAGTACAACTTTACCATACACCAACTTTCTTAACATCAAAACCCACCACAGTCTCCATCATTTGTGTTCCTTATTTCACGTCTCTATCGTTTGTGTTCCTTCTCAAATGTCAAGTCAGTCCTATTGTATGGCTCTGAAACATGGAGAACAACAAAAACAACAACCAAAAAGCTACAGACTTTTATAAACGGGTGCTTGCGTAGAATAGAAGGATTGAAATGGTATGACAAAGTCACAAATGTGGAATTGATGACAAGAACCAGACAAGTGCCAGTGGAACAAGAGTTGAGAAGAAGACGCTGGCGATGGATAGGACACACATTGAGGAAACCTGTTGATAGCATTACAAGGCAGTCCTTGTTATGGAATCCATAGGTGAAAATGATGAGGAAAACATGGAAAGAACTTGAGCGTATGGCACAGGACAGGAAGACTTGGCATGTGTTTGTTGAAGGCCTATGCTCCTTGGAGAGCTAAAGGGTATTGATTGATTTATTATTTCTGTTTTCTGTTTCGCGTCTCTATCATTACTGTTAGTTGTTTTTAATGTTTCCATAATTACTGTTTAGCGTTTCACGTCTCCATCATGAATGTGTCTTGTTTCGTGGCTCCATCATAACTGTTTCTTGTTTCATGTCTCCAACATTACTGATTCTTGGTTCATATCTCCAACATTACTGTTTCTTGGTTCTTGTCTGCATTATTAATGTTTCTTGTTTAACGTCACCATCATACCTGTTTCTTGTTTCATATCTCCAACATTACTGATTCTTGGTTCACGTCTACATCATTACTGATTCTGTGTTTGGTCTCCAACATTACTGTTTCTTGTTTCATATCTCCAACATTATTGTTTATTGTTTTACGTCTCCATCATACCTGTTTCTTGTTTCATATCTCCAACATTACTGATTCTTGGTTCATGTCTCCAACATTACTGATTCTTGGTTCATGTCTCCAACATTACTGTTTCTTGGTTCACGTCTCTGTGGTGGGTTTAGATGTTATGAATGTTGGTGTTGTACCTAATTTGTAACTGAGTGAGGTCAAGCTGTGAAGGCCCCTGAGTCTAACAATTGATGGGGTGTGTTCTCAGGGACCCTTTCTGCTACCACCCTAAGATCTCACTCAGAGTTATATTTTACACTTAGAATAAATGGTGACTACGTCTAAATGTACCAACGGGCTGATCACCCGTTTGCCAGTCACTTCGATTACGAAAACAACAGCAAATGGATTGATTTGCCGTTGCCCTAAAGACGCCAATAGGCGTGATGGGAAACAATGGCAAAGAAAACCTATCTGCTGTTGCCCTAAGACGCCACTAGGCGTAATGGCCACTGACTGCTTTGACGGTCGGTGGCTAAGGACGGAAGAAGAAGAAGACGTCTAAATGTCTAGGGTAATGTAAGTGTGGTGTAATGGTAATCCAATACACAAACACACACACAGATATTAAATTCTATGATCAACTCAACTAACACAGTGTTTTAAATTTGGTATTAAACAAATCTTTTTACGATTTATTTAGTCCTGAACCTAATATTATTTTGGTCAGGACTATTAAAAATCAAATGAAAGCAAATTATATATATATATATCTATAAGCAAGTTCAATTAAACAAAAGGGACAATCTGTCCAAACACATAATTTAAAATCTAAGAATAGTGTTAATATCTCTCTACTACTAATTAACTGATACTAGATGGCGGGTTGGGGTGTTCACATCATTCCCATGTCTTTATTCACAAATCTTCTTTTCACTTTGTTGGGTGGAAATGGTGTTTTAGTAATACAATTAGTTTATAATATATTCTGTCGATGAATTGTCTCCGGCCAGATCTTATTCACTTATCTGGCACGAGTAGTTGGAATATAGTTGTCTTTCCGGCCAATGGCCAATGTCTCACTTGTCCTGAGGTAATATGGTAGAGAGCTTGTACCGATATTACTACTCCAGTGGTAGAGAGCTTGTACCACTAGAGACTCTTCCACAATCATACAGATTCTTCCCTCAGGAAAACTGGCACTTGACTAGTGCCAGTAAGAAACCCTGCAATATGAAATTTATGTTTCCTTCTTTACATAGTATTTATGCTACCATTTCCACAAACAACACATTCAAAATAAAAGAACAGGGTCAGATCTCTCTGACCAACCCAGCTCATCCTCATAGATTGATGTTACAGTTTGTACCAGTTTTCTTTTTCCTCTCCCCTAATGGCTGCAACACCTCTTCCATTATCATTGATCTTTGTCCATAAAATATGATGGGTGATATGATCCTTGATGACAACCTATATAATCTTTTGGATCTACCTCTCTGGTAGTTTGTTATATGATGGATCAACATCTAGACCCTGCATAAGTCTGCTAGGGACCTATGTACTTACAGTCGTAAAATATTTTTCATATGGCTGTATCTCACATTCAAATTTTTAAATAAAATATTAATAATTTCGTTCTTACCACAAATTCAATGAAATACACACAGGTACGATGACTTGGCACAGATTCAGCTTTGCTGCTGGCGAGACTATGCATTTAGTTTAGTTTTATTTAAAATTCACACTTCTAGTGCATCGTCCTACTCAAGGGACAGATTCTTAGACAAATGGCGTCCAGCCTTCGAATTTTTTCTCAATATCCCCTTCGCTGGCCAATAGAAATCGGCGTCTATCAAATTTACCTGTACACCTCACGGTAGAAGGGGAACGACTAAGTAAGTAAGTCTATCAAATTTTGAATTCAAAGAAAAAAAAACCGCACTGCAAAAATACTGTGTGTTTTTCGAAACGTTGGTTAGTCTGCCTAGGCTTTCCTTTGCAAAAATATATTTAGTTCGGGCCAACCAATAACCTCTCTCCCTCTTTCTAACTACTTCCAATCAGATTACATGTACCCTCTTCTGCCTCATTTCAAAAACGCGTTAAAAAATGTTATGGCTAAAAATAAGCAGGCATGAGTCCGTTCGTCAGTCTGTCTTAACATATATAGTATTATTGCAATATCTTGGTCATTAAGTGGACGATTTTGTAAATTAAAATATATTATTGATCAGGAGACCCTTTTCCCCAAAACCATCCAAGTTTTATGGCCCTATGTATTATAGTTCGTATTTCCATATTTTTTCCATGTTAGTCGTCAATATTATTCAAATCTAGAAATCCACCATCTTTTCCCCCTCTCTCTATCATTTTATTCAAACTAAAACGGCAATGTCTGTGGTTCGTCAAAATTTACGCTACCATACATGAAATGAGAGCGGTGTGTGTGTTTATACATTACCACTGCGTGAATATAAGGCGATTCAAGTATTGGCCTTGCGTCGTATTTTCAAATCTGCCAAAAGCAAGCTCGCGTGTTCGTTACAATTTTTGATTCCAAACAACGCGTGTCGATGGCATTCTTCTGTAGCTCCTTTCCCCTCCTTTTCTTTCTTCTCTCACTCTGTCTTGGAACAAATACGCGTTGACCTTGTAAAAATGTTATATTTAATTCTCAAGGACGACTTAGAAAAGCTAGTACTATTCACTTGGCGTTAAGGCTTATCAAAACCGACACGATTGCGGGCGCGGGTGAAGAAGCTGATCGCAACTCCACTATTTTATTTCTACCTTATTTTGACTTTATACTCTATGTTACTAATTTTTATCGATTGTATTGAGGATATCACTACACACCTCCCCACTTAAGAACATGCTTTCTGATGCAAGTTCCTAATCCGAAATACACATAGATAAAATTTGCTCCTTAGGCCTTTTGAGTACTCTGATTTTCGTCAAAAGGGTGCCTACTCAAGAAGTCTGCACCAACATTTCGCGAACCAGGAATGTATTCAATAGTAAATGAATAAGGCTGTATGAGCAACGACCATCGTAATAACCGAGCATTTTCATGCTTGGCTTGTGACAGAAATACGAGCAGCTGATGATCCGTTTGGACCACGAATGTTCTACCATAAAGATAGATCTGGAACTTTTTTATAACACAGATTAAAGCTAAACATTCTTTCTCACTTGTTGAATTCTTTTGTTCCGCTTTGTTCAACTTGCGGCTAGCATAAGCGACTGGGTTCAGTTCCCCATCTTGTGAGGTGGACCTCTGTAACAATGTGGCCCCTAATCCCACGTTACTTGCGTCCGTTCTCACAACAAATTCTTGACTCAAGTCAGGCAATTTCAATATAGGCTTGCTTGTGAGCTTTCCTTTTAACTCTTGGTATGCGAATTCATACTGCGCTGACCAAGTAACTTTATCAGGATTTCCCTTACGAGTTAAATCCGTCAGAGGAGCACATATAGAGTTAAAATTTTTAATGTACTTCTGGTAAAAACCACACAACGACACAAAAGATTGCACATCTTTCTTTGTCTGTGGCCTCGGTGCTCTTTGCAATTTCTCTAGGTTCTTGGGGTCAGGGGTCATGCTACCCTGATATACTGTATGTCCCAAGAACTCCAACTCTTTACATCCAATACAACATTTTGTTGGTCTAGCAGTCAGGTTTGCCTCTCTGAGTCTATCAAATAACATATTCAACGAGTCAACGTGTTCATCAAATGTTTCAGTAGCGATAAGGATATGATCCATGAAATTCGTGATACATGGATTATTCAGGGGATCCAACAATTTTTGCATCATTCTAGAGAACACACTCGGATCATTTTTCAACCCAAACGGCAACATGTTGAATTCATAATGTCCTTCCGAGGTGCTAAAAGCTAAATAAGGTCGAACCTCAGGCTTTACTGGAATTTGATAATAGCCTTTGCTCAGGTCCACCTTCGAAAAATATTTTGCCTTGTTCAGCCTGGCAAGTAATTGATTTGTATCAGGTAATGGATCCACCTGACTTTCTGTGACAGCATTCAGTTTCCTGTAATCTATGCACAGTCTATGTTCCCCAGATGGTTTCCTCAACAAAACCACACTAGAGCTATAAGGAGATTCACTGTGAGAAATAATCCCTTCTTTCAACAAATACTCTATCTCCTCTTTCAACGCTTTTTCCTTAGCGAAAGGAATAGGATAGGCTCGCATACAGATGGGTGTTGGGTCTATTAAGTTCATATCGTATTCCAACAAATTGGTGTGCCCCGGCTTATCCGTTAACACGTCTGTATGTTCATCCAGAACCTTGTGAACCCGCTCCCTCTGATTTTTCGTGAAGTGTTTACTGACTTTTACCTGTGCAGCTGTCTCACAGGGGTTTATGGGGTATTCGTGAGAGGCGAGTGGTTCGTTTTTCATCTCCGTTGCGATAGACAAGGTCATTAAGTGTGTCCGTTCCTGGATTTGTCTGTCCAGATATGTCTTTAGAAGGTTCACATGATAGATTTTCTCTTTCCCCTTCTTATCTATCTTATAGTTAGTTCTAGATACCTTCTCTAGAACTGTATATGGACCTTGCCATCCAATTTGCAATTTGTTACTGCTGCCGGGTAGTAGAAGAAGCACCTTCTCTCCCACAGCTAATTCCCTATCCTTCGCTTTCTTATTATAATATGCAGCATGTTTTGTCCTGGCTTGTCTCAAATTATCATTAGCAAGTTTCCAGCCAGTTTTAAGACGAGTGGTCAGCTCGTTCACATATTGATATGATGAGGTAACAGTCTCTTCTGCCTTCTCATCGGTCCACGTCCTCAATAAGGCTTCCAATGGACCTTAGATTGGTCTTCCAAATAACAGTGTTGCCTACATATTTTTCATGGCACCGGCCATTATCATGTAATTGGAGGTGTGGTGGTGGTGAATTTTCTTTCTTTTGTCATCACATCAGAACCTTCCACTACCAATTCTTTTCCTGGGGTTGTCTCCCCTCAGGTTCAAATTCAAAGTGAGAGAACTTCACTCTCTTTTATGTTCACCCAGTTCACTGAATTCCGACCGAGGGAGTGTCAGGTGAGACTGGATTGAGATCCTTTTGTGTACTCGACGCATAGTGGCCATTCTAACAAATTCAATTGAAGATTGGGTGTGAAAAGGGGTTCCCATTCCACTATGTCTACTTTACCATAGTTATTTTTAGTTTCAGGCCTATGTTTGCCCCGTGGCGTTTCTAGGTCCTGATTATTTTCCCCACGTGTGGGTGTTCCCTCGTGCAATTGACCGCAGGCCTCCACAAAATTCTCAATATCCACCACTACGCCCGACCAATAATATTTTTGAGAAAACTTTTGGCAGATGGTACCTATTTTCTCATGGTCCCTATCTAATCTATTCCAACATGTAAACTCCTTATTACCTCTGCCCTATACGAAGTGGGAAGTACCAGCTGTCCGTGACCAGTGGATCCAGTTCCAGCCTTCCTATAGATCAGTTTATTCTTCATATAGTAGTCTCCTTTTGTTGGAGGTGTATGTCATTTAAGCAACTTCTTAAAACACGGCTTGAGTGATCTGTCCTCTGCCTGTGCCTTCGTCATCTCCTCTGGATGAGTATTTATAGGATTATCCTCCTCCTTCTTTGACTGTGATCTGGTCTGTACTGTTGCCATGATTACAGGTCTCTTGGGATTCCCCAAGAAGACATATCTACACCCCAATATCAGAGGGTAGATTGGTTCGTTTATCACTGCTGCTTTGATTACTCCTTCCACATAGCGAGTTTTCACAGTTATCCTGGCGATGGGAAGTGTCATGGTTGCTACGTCCTTAGTTGCCCCTTGTATCTCCACGGTTTCTGTGGTATACTGATCTGGGTTTACTAGGTGAGAACTCACAACAGAATCAAAATCTAATCCAGTATCATAAAGGCACCTGATGGTGACCCCATTGCATACAACATCTTCACAAACTGGGGGGTGATAAGGTTCCTGCTGTCCAGCGGGTTTGTCCTTTAATCCCTTGTTCCCCGTTTTCATAGCAGCGAAGGTAGAAGGTTTCTTTTTACAACCGTTGGTGTTATGAGTGTCCCTCTTACACCATTTACACCATAGCTTTCCTTGGTGGAAAGGTTTTCTTTCATCATATTTTCGGTCATTGAACTGTGGGTTTCTATCTCGATATTCAAATCTTGGCCTATCAAAGTTGGGTTTACCTCGGTTTCCCTGATCTTTATTTTCAAATTTATTAGAGTTTTGTGGGGCCTTATAATTTTCTAAATGTTTCTTCTTAGTGCCAGCCACTTCTGCCTGGGCCGCCTGATATCTCTCTGCGACATTTAATACCTCACCCAACCTCTCTGCACCGTGTTCCATGAGAAAAATTCTAAGGTCTGGAGCCATGGACTCTCTTAATTGCTCTATCATGATCTTGGGTCTTCCCTAGAGCAGTCCATTTCTCCAAATAGGTGTCCAATCTGGCAGAGAATTGGTGGTATGTCTCCCCAGACAAAAGCTTGGCATTTCTAAATTTCTTCCTATAAAATTCTCCATTCTTCTCATATCTTAACAAAAGAGCCTGCTTTAACATGTCATAATTGTCTTGGTCATCCCTGCTCATCTTTGCAAACACTTCATAAGATGTTCCCCTAAGACCCTGGGATAACTTTAGACTCCACCTTTCTTTTTCCAACCCATAAGTGGTGGCTAATACCTCAAATCTGCTTAAGAAGGACTCTATGTCATCATCTTTCTCAACAAAATGGTCTAAATGAAACCCCATGGCTGAGGTTGAGTCACCCTGACTGGCAATGTCATCGGAGGTAGAGGGGCTATTGCTAATTTCTGGAGCATGGCCTTGAAATTCCAACTCCCTTAGTCGTAACTCGTGCTCCCTCTGTAATCTCTTCTCCTCCTTTTCTGCTTCCCTTTCAGCAGTCAGTCTTCTTTCCTCTGCTTCTATCTGCATCCTCTTCTCTTCCTTTTCAGCCTCCATCTTCTTCTCTTCAAATTGGAGCCGCTTAATCTCAGCCTCCCTATTCGCCTCCAATGCCCTAGCCTCTTTGTCAGCCTCAATCTGTAACCTTTTAATTTCTTTCTCAGCCTCTAATTTTCTTTCTGCTTCCTTTTCTTCCCTATCTCTTGCAATAAATTTGTCAACTTCAGCTGTTACATACTGGACCAATTCTGCCCCATCCATACCAATCTCTTTTGCAGCCAGCACAGCAGCATTTCTAAACTTGGCCAAGTCTGCCATTCTGTCTTAAGCAACTTTAATAATGTTCTAAGACAAATTTAAACTCTAATAAACAAAGTACCAACTATGATTAATTAATTTACTTCTGGCCGTGACAATTCATCAACTGTTAATTTCCACCTTAAAGTACTTTTATCTTTATTATAGGATATCTTTAACCTCTAGGGACAATAGTGATACAATATTGAATTTTATAATAAATGATAATTTTAAATCCCGGAGCGAGCTACCCAATATATGTGGTGGGTTTAGATGTTATGAATGTTATTGTTGTACTAAATTTGTAACTGAGTGAGGCCAAGCTGTGAAGGCCCCTGAGTCTAACAATTGATGGGGGTGTGTTCTCAGGGAACCTTTCTGCTACCACCCTCAGATCTCACTCAGAGTTATATTTTACACTTAGAATAAATGGTGACTACGTCTAAATGTCTAGGGTAATGTAAGTGTGGTGTAATGGTAATCCAATACACAAACACACACACACACAGATATTAAATTCTATGATCAACTCAACTAACACAGTGTTTTAAAATTGGTATTAAACAAATCTTTTTACAATTTATTTAGTCCTGAACCTAATATTATTTTGGTCAGGACTATCAAAAATCAAATGAAAGCAAATTATATATATATATATATATATATATATATATATATATATATATATATATATATATATATATATATATATATATATATATATATATATATATATATATATATATATATATATATATATATATATATATGCACGTTCATTTAAACAAAAGGGACAATCTGTCCAAACACATAAGTTAAAATCTATTTGTTGGGTGGAAATGGTGTTTTAGTAATACAATTAGTTTATAATATATTCTGTCGATGAATTGTCTAGGGCCAGATCATATTCACTTATCTGGCACGAGTAGTTGGAATATAGTTGTCTTTCCGTCGAACGGCCACTGTCTCACTTGTCCTGAGGTAATATGGTAGAGAGCTTGTACCGATATTACTACTCCAGTGGTAGAGAGCTTGTACCACTAGAGACTCTTCCACAATCATACAGATTCTTCCCTCAGGAAAACTGGCACTTGACTAGTGCCAGTAAGAAACCCTGCAATATGAAATTTATGTTTCCTTCTTTACATAGTATTTATGCTACCAATTCCACAAACAACACATTCAAAATAAAAGAACAGGGTCAGATCTCTCTGACCAACCCAGCTCATCCTCATATATTGATGTTACAGTTATTACCAGTTTTCTTTTTCCTCTCCCCTAATGGCTGCAACAACTCTGCCATTATCATTGATCTTTGTCCATAAAATATGATGGGTGATATGATCCTTGATGACAACCTATATAATCTTTTAGATCTACCTCTCTGGTAGTTTGTTATATGATGGATCAACATCTAGGCCCTGCATAAGTCTGCTAGGGACCTATGTACTTGCAGTCGTAAAATATTTTTCATATGGCTGTATCTCACACTCAAATTTTTAAATAAAATATTAATAATTTCGTTCTTACCACAAATTCAATGAAATACACACAGGTACGATGACTTGGCACAGATTCAGCTTTGCTGCTGGCGAGAATATGAATTTAGTTTAGTTTCATTTAAAATTCACACTTCTAGTGCATCGTCCTGCTCAAGGGACATATTCTTAGACAAATAAATGCGTCCAGCCTTCGAATTTTTTCTCAATATCCCCTTCGCTGGCCAATAGAAATCGGCGTCTATCAAATTTACCTGTACACCTCACGGTAGAAGGGGAACGACTAAGTAAGTAAGTCTATCAAATTTTGAATTCAATGAAAAAAACCCCACTGCAAAAATACTGTGTGTTTTTCGGAACGTTGGTTAGTCTGCCTAGGCTTTCCTTTGCAAAAATATATTTAGTTCGGGCCAACCAATAACCTCTCTCCCTCTTTCTAACTACTCCCAATCAGATTACATGTACCCTCTTCTGCCTCATTTCAAAAACACGTTAAAAAATGTTATGGCTAAAAATAAGCAGGCATGAGTCCGTTCGTCAGTCTGTCCTAACATATATAGTATTATTGCAATATCTTGGTTATTAAGTGGACGATTTTGTAAACTAAAATATATTATTGATCAGGAGACCCTTTTCCCCAAAACCATCCAAGTTTTATGGCCCTATGTATTATAGTTCGTATTTCCATATTTTTTCCATGTTAGTCGTCAATATTATTCAAATCTAGAAATCCACCATCTTTTCCCCCTCTCTCTATCATTTTATTCAAACTAAAACGGCAATGTCTGTGGTTCGTCAAAATTTACGCTACCATACATGAAATGAGAGCGGTGTGTGTGTTTATACATTTCCACTGCGTGAATATAAGGCGATGCAAGTATTGGCCTTGCGTCGTATTTTCAAATCTGCCAAAAGCAAGCTCGCGCGTTCGTTGCAATGTTTGATTCCAAACAACGCGTGTCGATGGCATTCTTCTGTAGCTCCTTTCCCCTCCTTTTCTTTCTTCTCTCACTCTGTCTTGGAACAAATACGCGTTGACCTTGTAAAAATGTTATATTTAATTCTCAAGGACGACTTAGAAAAGCTAGTACTATTCACTTGGCGTTAAGGCTTATCAAAACCGACACGATTGCGGGCGCGGGTGAAGAAGCTGATCGCAACTCCACTATTTTATCTCTACCTTATTTTGACTTTATACTCTATGTTATTAATTTTTATCGATTGTATTGAGGATATCACTACAGTCTCCATCATTACTGTTTCTTGGTTCACGTCTACATCATTACTGATTCTTGGTTCACGGCTCCAACATTACTGTGTCTTGGTTCACATCTCCATCATTACTGTTTATTGTTTTACGTCTCCATCATTACTGTTTATTGTTG
This sequence comes from Oreohelix idahoensis, assembly GCA_024509875.1. NCBI lineage: Eukaryota > Metazoa > Mollusca > Gastropoda > Stylommatophora > Oreohelicidae > Oreohelix > Oreohelix idahoensis. Next base: position 126,185 of record JAMPIV010004586.1, on the reverse strand, counting down.
TACGTCTCCATCATTACTGTTTATTGTTTTACGTCTCCATCATTAATGTTTAATGTTATACGTCTCCATTATTACTGTTTATTGTGTTACGTCTATATCATTACTGTTTATTGTTTTACGTCTCCGTCATTACTGTTTATTGTTTTACGTCTTCATCATTACTGTTTATTGTTTTACGTCTCCATCATTACTGTTTATTGTTTTACGTCTCCATCATTAATGTTTAATTTTATACGTCTCCATCATTACTGTTTATTGTGTTACGTCTATATCATTACTGTTTATTGTTTTACGTCTCCGTCATTACTGTTTATTGTTTTACGTCTTCATCATTACTGTTTATTGTTTTACGTCTCCATCATTACTGTTTATGGTTTTACGTCTCCATCTTGACTGTTTCTTCTATTGTTATTGTTATCGTTAATCAGAATCGACTTCACTGCACTCCGGGCAAACCCATAGGGACTGTTTCTTCTTTGATGTCTTAATCATGTCTTTTTCTTGTTTGATATCTCCATCATTACTTTTTGTGGTTTCATGTGTCCTACATTACTGTTTGTTGTTTTAATGTTTCCATCATTAATGTTTCTTGTTTCACGTCTCCAAAATTACTGTTTATTGTTTCTCGTCTCCATCATTACTGTTTCTTGTTTAATGTGTCTATCAATACTATTTCTTGTTTCACGTCCGCGTCATTAATTTTTCTTGTTTCACGTCTCCATCATAACTGCTTCTTGTTTTAATTCTTCACCATGACTGTTTCTTGTTTCACGTCTCCATCATTGCTGTTTCTTGTTTCACGCCTCTATCATTACTGTTTCTTGTTTCACGTCTCCGTCATTACTGTTTCTTGTTTCACGTCTCCATCATTACTGTTTCTTGTTTCAATTCTCCACCATAACTGTTTCTTGTTCACGTCTCCATCATTACTATTTCTTGTTTCACGTCTCCATCCACCATTACTGTTTCTTGTTTCACGTCTCCATCATTAATGTTTCTTGTTTCACGTCTCCACCATTACTGTTTCTTATTTGACGTCTCCACCATTACTGTTTCTTGTTTCACGTCTCCATCATTACTGTTTCTTGTTTCACGTCTCCATCATTACTCTTTCTTGCTTCACGTCTCCATCATTAATGTTTCTTGTTTCACGTCTCCATCATTACTGTTTCTTGTTTCACGCGTCCATCATTACCGTTTCTTGTAACAGGCAACCACAAAACACGGACATTTCTCAGATTTGTTGTGTATAGCCTATAGCTGGTTATGTATAGTTTACAGCTGTTATGTATAGCCTATAGCTGACAATGATGCATTTGTCTTCTTATGTCTTCTCTGACACACTTTCATCGGACTCGAGGGAGTAAGATTTTATGCTCATAGAAATCCAGTAAAATTCAGAGGAAGATGTAATGGTCGAGGAAAGCGGAAGATAAGGAAGTGAAACACGAGGCCTGTAAACAGTAAATTGTTCAAATTCTTTATTTCTTACGAGTGGCTGATAACATACCTTTATGTTTGTCTCATATTAATTTACTGTTTACAGGCCTCGGGTTTCCCTTCCTTATGTGTTATAAATGTTTATACAATACCAAACCTACCCTCTGTCCTGTTCTTACTGTTCTAAGTCTACTATCATTTACTGGACACAGTATTATGGTCTTTATTGTGAACGGTGGTTTGGTTTTAGAAAAGTAAGTGAGTGTAGATAAATGGTTTGGAAAAAATGAATGGAGTTGTTAAAATACTGTTCGTCTTTGTTGAAGGGAAGTGATATGTATAGAGGAGTGCTTTGAGCAAAGGGAGGAAACTCCGTGGTTTCCACTTGGAAGATGTAGTAGTTATGTTTAGAGTTAAGCATATTAAGTGAGTTCAAAATTGTGGTGGGACAAATTTGTATGTAAAGTTTTTGTAATAAGAATTGAAGAGAAGTGTAGGGTTGTGAGTCTAATCATCAAAAGGAGATAACTTGGAATTACGTCCCTTGTAAGTTTTGGTGGGTAAGCAAGAAAAAAAAAAAAACGCACGAGAAAGTTGTGGTAGGATGAACACATTTTAGGAGTGAACGGAAAATGTTAGAACGGGGATTTAGTCAGTCTGATTTAGAACGCGCTGAGCGTAAGTTAGCAAGTGTGTGCTAGAGAGATGGTAGTTTGGAAGTTCATTAGTGAGCGAGGTTCTTGATATTCATGTCTCTGGAAAACAAGCCATTTTTGATGTGGTTGGCTACTGTGGTTACAGACACGCCATAACAAGAGTATGTTCTCAAGTTGTCAAGGTTTTGTGTTTTTCAAGACAGCAGGTATGATTGCAGTTTTATATTGAAGATAGATTTTGTTAGATAAAACAGAAACAGACGTAGTGATCAGGTAAATTTGTAGAAAATCAACATCCCTGGCAGTGTAGGCCAGTCTTCTAGCAAGATACACCAGAAGGTCACTAAGTGAAAAGTTATAAAGATAACCTAACCTTTTTAGATCACCCAGGTGTCATAGAAGTGGAGAACATTTGACGAGAGCAGATCAGTGACAGATATGTACAAGAATATAATTTCGGATGTTCGCTGAATTGAGAGAAGGTACGAATGGGAATTATATCAAATTGAAATGTGTAAAATCTATGAGATAAATTCGCAGAAGAGAGAAGCGGATTCTATTTTATGTAAATAAAACTTTGAAGTTCGTTTTACTGCTGTTGGAGTACAGTGTGTCAACAGTGTTAGAAACCATCAACCATCTGTACGTCTTGTCTAACAGTGCATTTCATCACTTGTTTACAGCAGAGTGTTTATATTGTCTGCTCACACATGCTGACCACTGATTAGGGCAGTGATCTGAACCTATGACATCAACACTATACGAACGCTATAAAGAAATGCAAACCTTAACCCACACTATCACGGCCGCATGGTGGGTTAAATGGTGCCGTGATCTTGTCTTGTGTGGACTGGCCTATACTGTATAATAGTGGAACAACAGAAGTGATTGCGTCATTAATAGGCTGAACTGCCCATGGTAAACTTCCGGTGTTATGTCTTTCGGTTCGCACTAATGTCCTGTCATCGAAGCATCATTTTTTGGTGATGCGTAGATCGCTGCCAATAGCCAGGAAAAGACAGCGACTAATGATGTTGACCAGAAATTCATTTCAACAATATATAAGGAAAGCGAGTCATGCTTGGGATTCTAGGAAAAAAGAGACAAGACTGGATAATACCAGAAACGTTAAACACCACAGCGATGAGAACAGAAATGAAAAGAAAGAAAATAGAAGCAAAGTTCCCCAGGCTAAAGGAATTATATAGCTAATAGTACAGTCAGCTGGACAAGGAAGTAAAACGTCAGACCCAAACCAACAAAAGGACAGATAGAACGTGACTGTAATTAATGGTCTCACATAACATCAAACTTGTTGTGTCGACAAGGACAGATACAACGTGACTGTAATTAATGGCCTCACATAACATCACACTTGTTGTGTCAACTATGACACCTAGATCGGGGCTGTAATTAATGGTCTCACATAACATCACACTTGTTGTGTCAACTATGACACCTAGAACGTGACTGCAATTAATGGTCTCACATAACATCACACTTGTTGTGTCAACTATGACACCTAGATCGTGACTGTAATTAATGGTCTCACATAACATCAAACTTGTTGTATCGACAAGGACAGATACGACGTGACTGTAATTAATGGCCTCACATAACATCACACTTGTTGTGTCAACTATGACACATAGAATGTGACTGTAGTTGATTGTCTCTCAAACCAATTAACTTTATTTGTCCACTAGTACAGCTATAACTGTATTTGATAGTCTCAAATAACATCAGACATGGTTACTTTAGGATAGCTAGAACTTGACTGTAGGTGATGGTCTCACATATCATCAAACATGTGGTCACTTGGACAACTAGAACTGCAGGTGACGGTCTCACATAACATCAAACATGTATCACTTAGGAGAGTTATAACTTGACTGTAGTTGATTGTCGCACATCTAATTAAACTTGGTGTGTACGCTAAGGCAGCTAGAACATGACTGTAAGTGAAGGTCTCACATAACATCATGCATGTGCCTGCCCAAAAGGACCACCTTCAGCTCGTCTATACGTAACTAGATTCTACAGACCACCATCACCTCGTCTATATCGTAACTAGATTCTACAGACCACCATCTGCTCGTCTATACATAGCTAGATTCTACAGATCACCATCAGCTCGTCTATACGTAGCTAGATTCTACAGACCACCATCGCCTCGTCTATATCGTAACTAGATTCTACAGACCACCATCTGCTCGTCTATACATAGCTAGATTCTACAGACCACCATCACCTCGTCTATACGTAGCTAGATTCTACAGACCACCATGACCTCGTCTATACGTAGCTAGATTCTACAGACCACCATCACCTCGTCTATGCGTAGCTGGATTCTACAGACCACAATCAGCTCGTCTATTCGTAATTAGATTCTACAGACCACCATCCGCTCGTCTATGTCACGATTTGTAAAAACTTTGATAACATTTGACAGCAATAAACAACGGGCATATTTGCAGGTTGCATCATTTTAAAAATAGAAAAAGTACGTATAAGTTCCAGTCTAACGTAGTGTTTCTTAACCTGTTATCCATACACCCCTTGGCAGTCTGTTATGTGAAGGGGTTGACGCAAGTCATAAACAACATCAAGTAGATCAACTATTCAGACAAACTGTTTAAACATGACAAAGAAGATTATGTCTTAACGTCATCGTAACATTGACAACACTATTTAGTGGTCTCCACCTCATCTTCAGTTCTCAGATACTTCACATATATATTCAACGCTTAATTGTCCATTGACTTCCATCCACATACGTTACATTGATTACATCATGGGAAACACGACCACCCACCCACATGATTCTTGTTTATCATCTATCACCCATTAAGGTTACGTTTTTACATGAAAACATACATTAGATATACATCATCCTCGCAATCGCACATATAAACATTCACATCGACGCATTTGTGTGCACCACACAGCTTCAAATACCATTAGTAGTGCGCAAAAAGGATCATAACTGTCCATGAATGAATTCTAGAATGTTCGTGCACCTAACCATAAATTAATATGTAAAATTTTAAATTTTGCATTTTACATATGTTTTTCCGAGAAGAGGCCTTCATTTGGCAATCCACATGGTCAGTAGCTATCATCATACAATAAAAAGAGTCTACGGCACAAACAATGTTAATAACCCCTTTTCTAATGTAATAAAAATGGTCCCACATAGGGAAACATATTATTAACTCACAAAGGAAATCTGATTTTCTCCGTGCATCACAAAAACAATGTATGGGTTTTGAGTTTTCACACAGTTTTAAAGTTCCTGGTCGGTAACTCTCACGTTCTCACGGAAGCCAATTGGCTACAGACTTTCGTGGATGGGTGCTAGAGTGAAGTAAATTGTTTGAAATGGTATGACAAGGTCACCAGTGTGGAACTGATGACAAGGTCACCAGTGTGGAACCGATGACTAGGTCACCAGTGTGGAACTGATGACAAGAACCAGGTCAAGTGCCAGTGGAGTAAGAAATGACAAAAAGACGCTTGCGATGAATCTAACAGACATTCAGGAAACCTGTTGATAGCCTTATAAGGCAGTCTTTATTCTGGAACCTCCAGGTAAGAGACGCTGACGAGAACTAGAGACATAAGTGAAAATGATGAGGAAAACGTTGAGATGAGTTGATGGGTTGAGTTGATGAGATGATGAGTTGATGAGTTGATGAGATAATGAGTTGATGAGAAAATGAGTTGATGAGATGATGAGACAATGAGATGATGAGTTGATGAGATGATGAGTTGATGAGATGATGAGTTGATGAGATGATAAGTTGATGAGTTGATGAGATGATGAGTTGATGAGATGATGAGATGATGAGTTGATGAGATGATGAGATGATGAGTTGATGAGATGTGACGGCGTGTGTTTGTTGAAGGCCTGTTTCTGGTTCAGTCATGCTTCTTTTGCGGCTTTGTTTTCTCGGTGACCCTAATATTTGACCTTCCTATTGTTAAGCTAATCCTTAATTGTCATTTTATTGACAGTAACTTGATGACGGTAGGGTATCACTTCTAACATATGGTGCTCCTTACCGGACGAGACGAGGTGGTTCCAATGGAATACCCCCCCCCCCCCCTAATGTCGTTGTCTTTTGTAAGAAATTTGTGATCTTCGTCGGCTTGTAAACGGTTGTCTCTAATAGCCTGTAAACGGTTGTCTCCAATAGCCTGTAAATTGTTGTCACCAATAGCCTGTAAACTGTTGTCTCCAATAGCCTGTAAACGGTTGTCTCCAATAGCCTGTAAACGGTTGTCTCCAATAGCCTGTAAACGGTTGTCTCCAATAGCCTGTAAACGGTTGTCTCCAATAGCCTGTAAACGGTTGTCTCCAATAGCTTGTAAACGGTTGTCTCCAATAGCCTGTAAACGGTTGTCTCCAATAGCCTGTAAACGGTTGTCTCCAATAGCCTGTAAACGGTTGTCTCCAATAGCCTGTAAACGGTTGTCTCCAATAGCCTGTAAACTGTTGTCTGCAATAGCCTGTAACCAAAAAGTCTAATCCACAAGAAAGTGGGGAGAGAAGAGGTTAAAGTCCCCCCCCCCCCCTTTTTTTTTTTCCCATTTCGCAGATTATCAGGTAATATAGCTTCAGAAGTTATTTCATACTTACTGCTACCCCGCACAACTATCCCACCTCGTTCTCAGCCACAGCCCCCTACTTTGGTCCATGGCTGATTATTCAATATTCACAGTTAACCGCTGTATTTATAGGTCGTTGAACCATCCGCCACCAGGTTGATACACCTGGTAGGTGGACATGTTCCACTTCCAATTCATATTTGCCGGCCTTGAATATTGGTCTATTGTTCTTTGTGGGTTACAAGAAACATGACAACGTGAGAAGGTTAATAGAAACATGACTACGAGAGAAGGTTAAATAGAAACATGACTACGTGATAAGATTAATAGAAACATGACTACGTGAGAAGGTTAATAGAAACATGACTACGTAAGAAGGTTAATAGAAACATGACTACGAGAAAAGGTTAATTGAAACATGACTACGAGAGAAGGATAATGGAAACATGATTACACGAGAAGGTTAATAGAAAGATGACTACGAGAGAAGGTTAATAGAAACATGACTACGTGTGAAGGTTAATAGAAACATGACTACGTGAGAAGCTTAATAGAAAAATGACTACGTAAAAAGGTTAATAGAAACTTGACTACGAGAGAAGGTTAATAGAAACATGACTACGTGAAAAGGTTAATAGAAACATGACTACGTGAGAAGGTTAAATAGAAACATGACTACCGTACGTGATAAGGTTAATAGAAACGTGACTACGTGAGAAGGTTAATAGAAACATGACTACGTGAGAAGGTTAATAGAAACATGACTACGTGAGAAGGTTAATAGAAACATGACTACCGTATGTGATAAGGTTAATAGAAACGTGACTACGTGAGAAGGTTAATAGAAACATGACTACGTGAGAAGGTTAATAGAAACATGACTACGTGAGAAGGTTAATAGAAACATGACTATGTGAGAAGGTTAATAGAAACATGACTACGTGAGAAGTTTAATAGAAACATGACTACAAGAGAAGGTTAACAGAAATATGACTACAAGAGAAGGTTAACAGAAATATGACTACGAGAGAAGGTTAATAGAAACATGACTACGTGAGAAGTTTAATAGAAACATGACTACGTGAGAAGTTTAATAGAAACATGACTACAAGAGAAGGTTAACATAAATATGACTACAAGAGAAGGTTAACAGAAATATGACTACGAGAGAAGGTTAATAGAAACATGACTACGAGAGGAATAGCACATACGGAAACTGATTCTCAGTAGCAACGAAACATGTAGAGAAAGAGAGATAGAGATATGTTCCGCCGGTTATTCAACAAAATAAAAAAAAAAAACACTTGAAACCACAAACCACTTGAGGCCCTTGTAGTGATTCCGGAGCCCTTGGCGCCAAACTGAATCTGGGATGTCAGTCACGTGATGCATAGATATTCAAATAAACCACAGTGCAGTCCACTTACGTAAAACTCGCTTAAACCGGTTTTCACTTAAGTCGAAGCGATTTAGCAGGTCCAGCCAAAAGTGTTCTTTGGCTGTGTTGAAAAATCTCCGGTTAAGTCAACCTATGATAACTTTACTTTCCGGATAAACTGAGGTGATTGTTCAGTCCCAACTCGAATTTAGAACTCGTTTAAGCAGAAGTTTTATCTTCAGGATTCTTCAGAAGATTACGTTTCAATTATAAGTATCTGTGACCGCACGTAGGTTTTTTTTTTTTGGGGGGGGGGGGGGGGGGAGAATAGGTGATCCATACATGATGAAAGAGCTGCAGACTTCAGTTCTACCTGTCCTCAAATGGTTGTGAAAATAGGGCGCCGGACTCAACGATGAAAGAAATACGATCAATAACGAATCATCATAAGCCGCTCTGATCAAAGAAAAATCAGAAGACCCTGTGCGATGGGGGAAAATGACACGTAATATCGACCTACGTGTAATACGTTCCTTTTAGCCCTTGCTTAAAAATGATGTAGTAAACGTTTGGAGTGTTTACAAAGTGCCTTACCATACACTATCGATTATACTTTCATCGAGTATGGTTGTTAGCACATGTATTATGGAACTTTATGATGTGGTGATTGAGAACATTTACTGTACGTGAAAGTCCTAGAGATTATTTTGGACAAACATATGAACAATACAAAGATTCAAAGCAAGATCACCAGTGTTTGTTTTTCTTAAAATTTACATGGAAATGAAAATGAACTTATTTTTGAGTCTATGCATATCAATCATCAATACCCGACACCTCCACACGCAGATTCCAGCAACAAATGTGACCCCAAGCCTTCCCATGACTTTCCAGGTCTTGTTTACCCCTTTAAGTTCATGTCTCCAATTCCCTATGAGCGTCATTACCTTGTATAATGCGTCACTTTCTTAATTTCATTGATAGTTTGACTTTGTCACAAAACGTTGTGTACATGTACTTTTGCGCCATCCTCTTTTTCCTTCATCGTCCTATTATTTTACATATTTTATGCTCTTACATTTTTTGCTCTGAGCCGCTCCCAGACTTGTTTAGTTTCGCCCGGAGAATCGTCGTATGACAATGCTAATTAGAAAGTCAGCGGATAAAACGTCTATAACCTAAGTCGTCTAGCCACCATTGATAGAGACGATCTGTGTTGATCCAAGGTGGTCCAGACCACTCCTCATAAAAATTCGACCCGCCAGAGTACGAAAAGCAAGCCATATTGTTTGTCTGAGCTGCCGGCGATCCGTATTTGACCGTCTGGCGGATGCACGAAAACGCAGGCGATAATACGTAATCGTTTCCGCTGGAATATTTTTGTATCAATGTTACCGATAATCTGTCTGGGGGGAACAGTATGGTGGGAAAGTATCTAAAAAGGAAATAAGTTCACAGATCTGTTTGTGAGTTTGCATAAAGATGCAACCGGAAGTAATACGGACATATCTGAAAGAGGTCACGCGTTAAAATTTTTAAATTTGATATTTTAAAACACGCGGGGGAATATTATGATTTAACACCTTGACCCATATAGTTCTAAAGAGCTTACCATTGGCTGGATTTTGAGAGCTGGAATAGGCTTTATCTTTCATTGATAAGATGGTCTAAAGTACAATCACGAACTTGACATGAGAAATGGCAAGATAATCTAGCGAAATCGGAGACACAAATCAAACTGCATCGCAACGTCAAATTAGCAACTCACAGGAGCCAGAGAGATATCAGACTAAGAATTCCAAAATTATAAGTAACATATCAAAGTATTTGGGCAACTTTTAAACTTAAAAGTAAACCCACATTTTTAAATACAACGACTGGAAACTCAAAGGACCAGGGCAGAGTATTTGGGCAACTTTGAAACTTACAAGTAAACCGCATTTTTAAATACAAAAACTGGAGGCCTAAGGACTGAGATCACCCGTCATAAGAGGAATACTAAAATTTCTCAGACCAAGTGATTAAAAAGCATCTAACCTAAGTTGCTGTGTCCATTCTAACTGTGTCAGGAGATTGTAGATCCCATTTGGGTTCATGGTACGACGCTGCAAGACTAAAGTTTTTACGCCACTAGTTGGGAGTTAAAAGCAGGGAAGCAACACTAACCGCCTACAATGCACAAGTTGTGTGGAAAAGAATTCACATAGACAGGCTACGTTCTTGTAAAAGGAAATAGCAAAAGGACAAAAAAATGTTTTTAATCAATCCTCAAGTCTCAGTGAAGACAATTTTATTTACATCTAAAATTCACCATCATTCCATCATTATTTTAACCTGTTAAAACGAATTGATTATTAAATTTATTACATGTTATTTTAAAACAAAGCAATCATTGTTGATTAAGTTATTTTAGGTATGAAAGCAAACGTATGAGCAAGATATATATATATATATATATATATATATATATATATATATATATATATATATATATATATATATATATATATATATATATATATATATATATATATATATATATATATATATATATAGACTTACTGTTACATCTATAGAGCAAATACTTATAAAAGAATTTCGCTAAATTTACACCAGCTGGGGGCTTGAATGGGCTAAAATCATTGCTTAATTCTTCACAAAAGGCGACGGATCAGATATAAGTTAATAGTGCTCTGCCCTATGCAACATTGTTCTTGACTTCTGAAAACATCTTTTGAAAATTTCCCTTAGATAAAAGCGTCATTATCTTTCTATCTACAACTCTGCCAAGAGTAATCTTGTGAGAAGGTAGACACCTTTGAAGACCCATATTAGATACTCTTGAGTGTTGGCCACTGGTGGAACACTACAGCAGAGCTAAGGGGAGGCAATCCGTGACATACATTTTTTTCTAAATCTTGACGAGACCAGCATGATGTTATACACATTCATCGTATAAATAATTGTGTGCATTGTAATGATGATGCTGGCAAATGCTATTTTGTTTTAGTATTTGTCTTCTGTGGTTACTGTTTCTAAGATTAGATGCTAAGATTTTAATGTACGCTAGCTGATGCTGCTATGGATTATTCTGTAGACTAACAACTTGTGCACTTGTTTGATTATGGAAAATGTATTTGTAAATGTAATGGTAATTTCGCCTATAGTACATAGGACATGATGCTATACTTTATGCTTTTAATTTACTTTTGAAAAGTGGAAAAGATAGTTTGGTTTGGTTTGGTGTGACGAAATCAGTCGTGCATTTTATAACTCTCATCCCCTCCTACAGTATCACTTCATTTCTTCATTTTTCTCACATCGTCCTATTATTTGGCAAATTATATACATCTACATTATTCTTGCGGTGAACGCTACCAGACTGTTTACGTTTCACTAAGTAAACTTAGTATTATCAGGTTAATACGATTATTACGTAAGTTAGTCTGGCTACCATTGAAAGAGACGTCCGTTTTTTTTTTGGAACGTGGTATCGCACGAACACGCAAAGAAAGCCAGATTGCTATCTAAGGAAGCCGACCGAGGGACAGGCGAAAACACCGGTGATAATTAGATAATAGTTTCATCTGAGCCCTCTCGGTATTAATATTGCAGATAATCTGTCTTGGTCGGCAACCTTGGCGGAAAGTATAACGCCAGGAAATGAGTTTACATTTGTGTTTGTGACTTGGCGGAAGCATTACAACATATTGAAAGAGGTCACGCGATGGAAAATGTAATATTTTAAAACACGCGGGGGAGAATTAAATTAAACACCCCTACCCACATATTGCAAAAGAGCTTTCGATTGGTTTGATTTGAGATCAGGAATATAGATTGACTTTCATTGGAAGTTAGTCTAAAAGTACAATCTGGGATTCGAACTCAGAATGAAAAAAATAATCTAGCGAAATCAGAGACACAGAATCATACTGCATCGCAACGTCAGACTAGCAACTCCCAGAAGCCAGAGAGAGAAGAATCGGACTAAGGATTCCTATATTATAAGTGACAGATCGAAAGTATTTGGGCAACTTTGAAGCTTAAAAGTAAACCCGCATTTATAAATACGAAGTCTGGATACCTACGGAATCAGATTCACCCGTCATTAGAGGAATTATAAATTTTCCCAGGTCAAGTAATTCGCAGAACACCTGTCATAAGAGGATTGCTAACATTTCCCAGACCAAGTAATTCGCAGACCATCCGTCATAAGAGGATTACTAAAGTTCCCAGGTCAAGTGATTCTAAGCATCTAATAAAGTGCTGTGTCCATTCCAAACAGTACGAGGAGATTATGTTCCCAAAAGTCACTTTGGAGTAAGTGTAAACATTTATTTTACAAATGTGAATTTGACATGTTTTTCTTGCTAAGTGGTTATATATGAGGATGGCAACCTCAACATATGAAAGTAGTATACTCATAAACCACTACAGCAAGCGCTGTGATTTCTTCTTGCTAATCGTACAGACAACCAACAGCAGAGGTGACTCCAGACTCCGACTGGAGCAGTGATGAGGGATGATTATATCACGTGTGCATCAAAATCATATCATTTTGTGAGATATATGTACCTCGTTACTTGTAATTCAGGCAAATCATTGCTTTTTGCGCTGTCCAAGCACATATTTTCCCAGTTTAATACCCAGAAGAATATGGGTGATTTCTAATAATCTTCCCTGAGTTACGCTGTGTTTCATCATCATAACCCTTCACTCCCAAAAGAGCATAGGCATTCAACAAACACAAGCCAAGTCCTCCTGTCACGTGCTATCATTTCAAGTTCTTTCCACGTTCTCCTCATCATTTTCGCCTCTGTTTCCAGCTCTCTTCTCCACGTGCTTCTTGTTCTACCTCTGCCTCTCTTGCCCTGGGGGTTCCAGAACAAGGACTACCTTGTAATGCTATCAACAGGTTTCCTCAGTGTCTGTCCTAACCATCGCCATCGTCTTCTTCTCATCTCTTGTTCCACTGGCACTTGTCTGGTTCTTGTCATCAGTTCCACATTGGTAACCTTGTCATACCATTTTAATTCTTCTATTCTACGCAAGCACCCATTTATGAAAGTCTGTAGGTTGTTGGTTGTTGTCTTTGTTGTTCTCCATGTTTCAGAGCCATGTATCATTTTATATTGATTGTTTTTAATGTATTTATTTTATTATTTTAAGAATAATATTTAAGATGCGTGTGAGGGTAAATGGATTCAGTATGGAAGACGAGAGAAAGGAAGGACAGAATGTTAGATGAGCCTGCGTGCCTAATTCTAAACCCTTTTTCTTTAATTATTATTTAATATAAAACCTCTATCCAGTCTCGTCGAAGACAAATGTATTTTTCATTAAAAATTCACCATCATTTCATCACTATTTTAACATGTTAAGACTAATTAATTATTAAATGTGTTGCGTATTGTTTTAAACTAAACAATCATAGTTGATTCAGTTATTATAAGTGTGCAAGGATGCGTATGTGCAAGGCTATTATATATATATATATATATATATATATATATATATATATATATATATATATATATATATATATATATATATATATATATATATATATATATTGAGCTACGTCTTGTAAAATGGAATATCGCTGGATTTACACCAGCTGGGGGCTTGGACGGGCTATAACCATTGCTTAAATCTTTATAAAAGGCGGCGGGCCGATAATAAGTTAAAAATTGCTCAGCCAATACAGCATTATTCTTGACTTCGGAAGTATCCTAGGAATATTACTTTGAGATAGAAGTGTCTTTACCATTCTATCTACACCTCTACCAAGAGTAGACACCTTTGACGACCCATTTTAGATACTCTTGCGTTTTGGCCACTTGTGGACCACTACTGCAAAGCACGGGAGGCAATCCGAGCCATTTAGTTTTAAGGACTGTCTTCATTTCGCTCGGACAACTCCATCACTGCTCCTATCTCCTCCCTTTGATCACACAAGAAGGATCTCAGCACAGTGCATGAACTCCGTAGCAATGTATGCATATAGGAATCACACATTCTATAAGTATTTTTGTGGTGATTAGGTTTCATCCGGAGTCTCAGGCTCGTATGACTGCCAGTGGTGAAAGCCGAAATAAAGCATTGGCATGAAAACGGATGCCCTGACCGCAAAACACGGAACCAGAATTGAATTTTGGAATGTCAGAACTATGAATGAGGCAGGAAAGCTGAGACAAATCACAGCAGAGATGGGGAACTACAAATTACATATCCTGGGAATAAGCGAGAGCTGATGGACAGAGACGGGAGGAATAAAAACAGCTACAGGGGAAACAGTAATTTATTCTGGTAGAGAGGATGGTCAGCACAACGAAGGTGTAGCCATTATCCTGAAGAAATGGAAAGGTCTTTACTGGATGGAAACCCATTAACAACAGACTGATAAGAGCAAGACTGAGAGGGAGATTCACCAACACCACAATTATACAATGCTCTGCACCAACAAACGACAACAATGAAGAGATCAAAGACGAGTCCTATCAACAGGTACAAAAGGAAATGGAAACTGCACCCAGGTACGATCTTATTATAGTAATGGGAGACCTAAATGCGAAAGTTGGAACACACAATACTTATAACGAAAGAGTAATGGGGAAATGTGGCAGTGGAACAGCAAATGAGAATGGTGACAAATTAATAAGCTTCTGCAGTATTAACAACCTGGTCATTGGAGGAACACATTTTCCACACAAAGATGTGCACAAGTTAACGTGGGAATCACCAAACGGACGAGATAGAAACCAGATACATCACATAACGATCAATGGCAGATGGTACATGCACCACAAGACGTGAAAGTAAGAAGAGGCGCAGATGTGGGAAGTGATCATCATCTAGAAGTAGTAAGACTGAAGGTAAAACTCAGAGCTGCTGGACCAGTTGCAGTCAAACAGAAAAGATATAACACCACGACCCCCTCACCAGAAAAGCTTTCGTGGTCGACGTAAAGAGAAGATATGAGATTACCAAAAGCCAGGAAAGAACAGAGACCGGTGATGTCGACCAGAGATTCAACACCATCTCAACAATATACAAGGAAAGCAGCAAGTCATGCTTGGGATTCCAGGAAAGAAAGAGCCAAGACTGGATAACACCAGAAACGCTAAACACCATAGCGAAGGGAAAGGAAATGAAAAGAAAGAACAGAAGCTAAGTCTCCCAGGTTAAAGGCAATATATAGTGAACAGTACTTTTCCCACATAAAGAATTTAACAAATTAACATGGGAATCACCAAATGGTCGAGACAGAAACCAGATAGACCACATCATGATTAACGGTAGATGGAGACATGCATTACAAGATGTGAAGGTAAGAAGAGGTGCAGATGTGGGAAGTGATCACCATTTAGTAGTAGCAAAACTGAAAGTGAAAGAAGGGCTGGACCAACTGTAACTACACAGAAAAGGTTTGACATCAGCAAATTGAAGGACCCCCTTACCAGAAAAGCTTTTGCGGTTGACATAAAGAAACGATATCAATTTGCCAAAAGTCAAGAAAAGACATTGACTGATGATATAGACCAGAAATTCAACACCATTTCAACAATATATAAGGAAAGCAGCAAATCATGCTTGGGATTCCAGGAAAGGAAGAAGCAAGACTGGATAACACCAGAAACATTAAACACCGTAACGATGAGAAAGGAAATGAAAAGAAAGAAAACAGAAGTGAAGTCCCCCAGGTTAAAGCAACAGTATAGCGAACAGTACAATCCCGAGCCAACAAAATGAATTTCCTAGACGATCTTGCAAGACAGGCAGAAGAGGCAGCACTGAGAAATGAACAAAGCACAGTATACAAAATAACTAAATTCATCAGCGGAAAACGAGGTGCAAACAATATTACGCGTACATTAGTAAGAGATAAGCAAGGAAATCTCATCACGACAGCAGAGGGACAGGAAACAAGATAGGCAGAGCATTTCAGAGAAACTCTGAACAAGGAACCACCAGAGACACAATTGTATGTTCCTGAGGCTGAAAACGATCTAGATGTTAATACAGACATTCCACGAAAAGAACAAATCATCACAGCAATCAAAGGGTTAAAGAATGAAAAAGCTCCTGGCCATGATAACTTAAATGCAGAGCTATTTAAGACAGACCCTGAGCTAGCAGCAGAACTATTAGAACCGCTATTTGCACAAGTCTGGAAAACAGGGACAACACCAACAGAGTGGAACAAAGGAATAATTGTCAAATTGCCCAAGAAGGGAGATCTTGCAGACTGCAATAATTGGAGAGGAATCACTCTTCTCTCAGTTCCCAGCAAAATACTTGGCAGGATAATTATACAGAGAATTTCAAAAGCAGTAGACATTAAACTGAGGAAAGAACAAGCAGGATTTAGAAAGAACAGAAAATGTGTAGATCATATATTTACTCTCAGGAACATTATAGAGCAGTGCTCAGAATGGCAAAGACAGCTGTACATTAATTTCGTTGATTTTGAAAAGGCTTTTGACAGTATACATAGGGACAGTTTATGGAAAACACCGAGGGCTTATGGAATTCCAAGCTGCATAGTGTCAATCATAAAAAGCCTCTATGCCAACTTTGCATGTAGTGTTGGGCAGAGCAACCTAACCTTTGAGGTGAAGACAGAAGTACGACAGGGATGCCCCTTATCAACCACTCTATTTTTAACAGTCATAGACTGGGTGATGCGCCAGACAACAGAGGGCAGTCCAAGAGGAATAAGATGGATTACAGTTTCTACATTGGAAGATCTGGAATATGCAGATGACATTGCAATGCTAACACATTCACATCAACACATCCAGGAAAAAACGGATAGACTGAATAAGTATAGCCAGCAGGTAAGCTTGAACATCAATTTAAAGACGTCAGTGGTCATGACGATCAATGTGAGCAACCCTGAGCCCATATCAGTAAGGAATCACCAACTGGTACAGACAGACACCTTCACGTACCTATGGTGCGTAGTAACACCAGACGGCGGGGCAAGCAAAAACATCAACAACAGAATGAACAAAGCAAGAACAGCCTTTTTTAGCCTAAACAACATCTGGAAGTCCTCTCAGTACAGCACAAGCACAAAATTAGGATTATATCAGAGCTGCGTGCTTTCTGTGCTTCTCTATGGTGCGGAAAGCTGGAGAGTTACAGAAAAGGAAACGTCGAAATTGTCCTCTTTTCACACAACATGCCTAAGAAAAATTCACCGAATCTTTTGACCGAATACCATCACCAACCAAGATCTGCTTACTCGGAGCAAGCAAGAGGACATGCACACCATCATAGCTGGCAGACGCTGGAGCTGGGTTGGCCATGTCCTCAGAAGAGACCTCGATGCCATCACAAGAACAGCTATGTTTTGGACCCCTGAAGGAAAACGTAAGAGGAGCCGACCAAAAACAACTTGGCGGAGGACTGTGGAGGCTGAGAGGCAAAGAATGAACCAGAGTTGGTACACTGTACGAAGTATGGCCACTGACCGAGCAAAGTGGAATCAATTTGTTGTTGCCCTACAAGACGCCACTAGGCGTGATGGCCGCTGGCTGCTGTGACGGTCGACGGGTAATGATCAAAGAAGAAGAAGATAGTGAACAGTACAGTCAGCTTGACAAGGAAGTAAAACGTCAAACCCGTGATAACAAAAGGACATTTCTGGATGACCTTGCAAGACAGGCAGAAGAGGCAGCACTGAGAAATGAACAAAGTACAGTTTATAAAATAACTAAAACTATCAGTGTAAAACAAGGTGCAAACAACATAACGTTAGTAAGAGACAAGCAAGGACATTTCATCACCACAGCACAGGGGCAGGAAACAGGATGGGCAAAGTACTTCAGAGAAACACTGAATAAGGAACCACCAGAGACTCAACTGAATGTTCCTGAGGCTGAAAGTGACAGACGCAAATACAGATATTCCACGAAAAGAAGAAATAATCACAGCTATCAAAGGGTTAAAAATGGAAAAGCGCCTAGTCACATCAGTCTAAATGCCGAGTTATTTAAGGCAGAACTATTAGAACCACTATTTGCAGAAGTCTGGGAAACTGAGACAACACCAACAGAGTGGAGTAAACAAATAATTGTCAAATTGCCCAAGAAGAGCGACCTTGCAGACTGCAACAACTGGAGAGGAGTTACTCTCCTCTCAGTTCCCAGCAAAATACTAGGCAGGATAATCATCTAGAGAATTTCAAAAGCAATTGATCATAAACTGAGAAAAGAACAAGCGGGCTTTATAAAGAACAGAAGATGTGCAGATCATATATTTACCCTCGGGAACATCATGGAGCAGTGCTCAGAATGGCAGAGACAGCTATACATTAACTTTGTTGATTTTGAAAAGGCCTTCGACAGCATACACAGGGACAGCCTATGGAAAATACTGAGGGCTTATGGAATTCCCAGCTGCATTGTTTCCAGCATAAAAAGCCTCTATTCTAACTTTACATGCAGTGTTGGATCGAGTAATGTAACTTTCGAAGTGAAAACAGGAGTACGACAGGGATGCCCCTCATCAACAACATTATTTTTGGCAGCCATAGATTGGGGGATGTGCCAGACAACAGAGGGCAGTCCAAGAGGAATTAGATGGACAACGTTTTCTACACTGGAAGACCTGGAATATGCAGTTGAAATTGCACCACTCGCTCATTCACATCAACACATCCAAGAAAAAACCGATAGACTGAATAAGTATGACCAGCAGGTTGGCCTGAACATCAATCTGAAGAAGACAGAGGCCATAACACTAAATGTGGGCAATCCTGAGCCAATAACAGTAAGGAACCAGCAGTTAGAACAGACAGACACATTTACTTACCTATGATGCATAGTAACACCTGACGGCGGAACATGCAAGAACATTAACAGCAGAATGAATAAAGCGAGAACAGCCTTTGCTAGTCTCAACAACATTTTGAAGTCTTCCCAGTACAGCACAAACAGTACAAACACCAAATTAAGACTGTATGAGAGCTGTGTACTTTCTGTGCTTCTTTATGGTGCGGAATGATGGAGAGTAACAGAGAAGGAAATGTTGAAAATGTCCTCCTTCTACACAATCTGCCTAAGGAAAGTTCTCCGAATCTTTTGGCTAAACACCATCAGCAACCAAGAACTACTTATTCGGAGTAACCAGGAGGACATGCACACCATCATATCTGGTAGACACTGGAGTTGGGTTGGCCACGTCCTCAGAAGGGACCCTGATACCATCACAAGAACAGCTATGTTATGGACCCCCGAGGGAAAGCGAAGGAAAGGCCGACCAAAAACAACTTAGTGGAGAACTGTGGAGGCTGAGATGCAAAGAATGATTCAGAGTTGGGGGCACTGTACGAATGATGGCCGCAGTCCGAGCAAAGTGGATTCAATTTGTTGCTGCCCTACAAGACGCCACCAGGCATGTTGGCCACTGACTGCTTTGACGGTTGGCGGTCATGGATCAAAGAAGAAGAAGGTTTAATTATTTTTCATATTTTGGACCCCCAGGGCAAGAGAGGCTGAGGTAGACCAAGAAGCACATGGAGAAGAGAGCTGAAGTGAAAATGATGAGGAGAACGTGGAAAGAACTTGAGATGATGGCACGTGACAGAAGGACTTAGCATGTGTTTGTTGAAGGCCTATGCTCCTTTGGGAGTGGAGGGTTATGAATATGAATGAGTGGGCATATAGCCTACTCTTTACGATTTCCAGTGCCATGGGATTTTTTTACGTGCGTAACTTGTACACTGGACCTCCTATTTTTTTACCCTTGTCCGAGAAGGCTAAGCATTCTATCTCTCTACCAATGAGATCAGGGTGTAGTATGACATCATTAGGATCACTTGTTCTGAAAACACATTGTCCATAAATGATATTCCCACTACCAGGAATCTAATCTAGTACATTTAGAATAATTCGAAGCAGACGCCATACCTCTTAGCCGCCTCTTAGTTGCAAAATGTTAATCAAACTTCAGATAAGGAGAATTTCGGATAAGCATAAGTATTTTATATGGTCCCAGCCATTTCTACTTTCCGGACTGCATTGTTTTTGACAACAATACGAACTTCACCACTTAATGCCATTCCACTCAGCACAACACGACAATGATTTGATTGGCTGTTAAATGCTTTCCCAGAAAACTATTTGGAGTCTAAATATTCTGACGGCCAGCCACTTCCTAAGAGGTAACAGCTCAGGTTGGTAGCGAGAAAAATCCTTATTAATAACTTGCGTAACTTCGAGTTCTGTTGGGTGAGAGTATTGCTGATTTCTCTGTAAACTTCTACAAGAAAGAACATTCAATAAAAAATTATAAGTTTTAACGAAATAAGTCGCAGGGATTGTCAACACCACGTGACCAAGCAACTCTACCTGCAAGCGCCATTCTCAAACTGACAAGAATTGTCTGGCATCTGTCACCTTGTGGAAGAAAATATTCTTTAATCTGCTACTGTCGAGTGTTTTTGTTTAATTTTGTTATTATTGTTTTATTCATGAGTTGGTTAACTTTAAAACTATTTTCATTCTGTTCCAGAAAGTGAAATACATTCAAATCATGGTCACCATAAAAGTCTGCACATTTCTTTTGCTCATGTCCATGGTGGCGATGTCGTCTGCCAAGATCAAGCTGGTTAACCACGGTTATGAAGGAGTGATAGTCGCCATTAAATCCGGCATCTCAGAGAACTACGACATCCTTACTCGTCTGGAGGTAAGCTTTTCATCTGTTAGCATCTAGGCTTTAGTTTATAGCGCTAAACTGTGGGCTGTCTTAGTGAGTGTATAGCGCTTAACTGTGGGCTTCCTGTGTTGGTTTATAGCTTTGAACTGTGGGCTGTCTCACTGACTTTTATTGCACTAAACTTTGGGCTTTGTTAGTGAGTATATAGCATTTCACTGTGGACTTTCGTGGTGAGTTTACAATGCTAAACTGTGGTCTTTCTCGCTACGTTTATTGTGCTGAACGGTGGACGTTCTCGGTAAGTTTATAGTGCTGAACAGTGGACGTTCTCGGTAAGTTTATAGTGCTGATTAGTTTTCTTTCTCGGTAAGTTTATAGTGCTGAGCAGTGATATTTCTCGGTAAGTTTATAGTGCTGAACAGTGGTCTTTCTCGGTAAGTTTATTGTGCTGAACAGTGGACGGTCTTGATAAGTTTATAGTGCTGAACAGTGGTCTTTCTCGGTAAGTTTATAGTGCTGAACAGTGGATGTTCTTGATAAGTTTATAGTGCCGAACAGTGGACTTTCTCGGTAAGTGTATAGTGCTGAACAGCGGACGTTCTTGGTAAGTTTGTTGTGCTGCAGTGGATTTTCTGTATGAGTTTATATCCTAATGAATTTATGGCATTAAACTGTGGGCTTTCCCAGTGTGTTTATGGCACCAAAATATTGATTTTATCAGGGCGTTTGTAGCGTTAAAATGTGAGCTTTCTCAGAGGCCGAATAACTGAATACTGTAGGCTTCATCAGTGAGTTTATAGCACTACACTGTGTGCATTATCAAGGCCTTCTGACGCTAACATTTCTACGTCCTCAACCAGAATATAGCGCTAAACTGTGGAATGTTTAGGGAGATTTTAACGCTAAACTGTAATTTTCCCTGTGCATTTATAACGCTAAACTATGGACTTTCACAGTTATTTAAGATGTTAAGCTATGGGTTTTCTCAGTAACTTGTAGGGCTAAACTGTTGGCTTTCACAGTTACTTATAGTGCTTAACTATGGGATTTCTGGATTAGTTTACAGCTCTAAACTATGTGCTTTCTGTGTGAGTCTAAAGCACTTAACGTTGGACTTTGTTGGACGTTGGGCTGAACTGTGGGCTTTTAGGTGGTTTTATAGCAATAGTAATGAGACCTGTCTGTCCCAGTCATTTATAGCCCTTAACTTGTGGTGTTTCAAAACGGATATCTATCGCTTAACCTTGGACTGTCTAACCAAGTGTGTAACACTCCGACTGGAGGCTGCCTTGATGAGTTAATATAATTCGAATGCAGGCTTCTAAGCAGTGGTATAACTATGGTTGATGGCGCCCAATGCAGGCTTCTAAGCAGTGGTATAACTATGGTTGATGGCGTCCAGTGCAGGCTTCTAAGCTGTGGTATAACTATGGTTGATGGCGCCCAATGCAGGCTTCTGAGCAGTGGTATAACTATGGTTGATGGCGCCCAATGCAGGCTTCTAAGCAGTGGTTATAACTATGGTTGATGGCGCCCAATGCAGGCTTCTAAGCAGTGGTATAACTATGGTTGATAGCGCCCAATGCAGGCTTCTAAGCTGTGGTATAACTATGGTTGATGGCGCCCAATGCAGGCTTCTAAGCAGTGGTATAACTATGGTTGATGGCGCTCAATGCAGGCTTCTAAGCAGTGGTTATAACTATGGTTGATGGCGCCCAATGCAGGCTTCTAAGCTGTGGTATAACTATGGTTGATGGTGCCTAATGCAGGCTTCTAAGCAGTGGTATAACTGTGGTTGATGGCGCCCAATGCAGGCTTCTAAGCTGTGGTATAACTATGGTTGATGGTGCCCAATGCAGGCTTCTAAGCAGTGGTATAACTATGGTTGATGGCGCCCAGGGCAAATACTCGTACAAAAAAAAAAAAAAAAAGATGGCGCTTCTGGAAAACTGTTCTTTAAAATTCTGGCTGAATTTTTCTGGTTCGTACCTAAACTATTTACTCGTTAATTAACCAATTACAAAATAATAAAAGCAAAATATGCTTGTATTGTTTAAATAAATTGAAACTTAAATTGTTGCTAATATATTTTTATAACTATAACCACGTACTTCTGTTTCACTTTGTCAATTCCATTTCATTTTAGAAACTATACAAACCACCAGTGTGTTTATAAAAAATTGTTACTGGTATTTAGACAAAAATTCTGAAACCAACAAAAGAATTCACTGATTATTTTACTACATATTTAAAAATTATTTGGATATTCACTTTAAAAACTGAAGCTGATCAATAATGTCGTACACATTTGTTATTTTGCTAATGCAGAAAGTCCCTTCTGCCCCATTGAAACTCTCAGCTATGATAAGAGCAAGTCTCTTATAGTGACCCTTCTGATTTTTGTTTTTGCCTTCAGCCTTGTGAGATTAAACAGAACAGACGGCCATCTGACCTAGTGTGAAGGCATATTCCTTCATTTGCATCTTTGAATGCATGTTTCAAGAGTAAGATACCGAAGAGGGTCGGAGCCAGAACACAGCCTTGTTTAACGCCACTGTGTATGTCAAAGGGCTACGATGTGCTTCCAACATATTGGACTGTTCCCTTCATGTCTTCATGGAATGACTTTATCATTTCCATCAGTTTAGTGGGGCAGCCTATTTTCATGAGGATTTTGAACAATTCATCCCTGCTAACCAGGAAAAATGCCTTTGTAAGGTCTATAAAGGCGATATACGAAGCGTTTTCTGCTCTTTTGATTGTTCCTGAAGTTTGTGGATAGAAAAGATCATGTCTGTTGTTGTTGATGTACCGCTTGGAATACACACTGTGACTCTGAATAGGGATGGGTATGAGAACCAAATCGAAAAAAGGCGAATCGTCTTACGAGGACAAAAGACAAACTTACCACAGTTCCCCTCATTTTCCTAAACTCTAGATATATAGTGTTACAATCTTGGCATCTCGCATGTCTTGGGGATAGTTGTCTCTTCCCAGCACTGGCACAGCACCCTATGCAGTGGATGTAATAGCATGCTCTTATAGCATTTGATTAAATCGGGAGGAATCCCATCAGTGCTTGGTGCTTTGCCAGAGACCAAGCTATCAATGGCCTTGCTGAGTTCCTCTAATGTTGGTTCAGCATCTGTGACGATATTCTCAATACAATAGCTAAATTAGATAATATTCTAGTGCATAAAGTCAAAAATAAGATAGAAAATAATAATTGAGTCCAGCGTAGTATTCTCCTACGCCCGCCCGCATGTCGATTCTGATAAACCTAATAGCCGAATGAAAGATACTGTCTTTTCGAAAAATTCGGACTTGAGATTAAATGTAACACTTTTGCAAGGTCAAGTCGAATTGCCAAGACGAGAGTGAAAGAATAAAAGAATAAAAGAGGGGAGGGATGGAAAGACAGAACCTAGAGAACGCCGTCTCGCGTTGATTTCACAAAAGCCAACTCGAGCAACATAGCCTTGGGCAATTTTCAAATTACGATACAAAACTAAAAAAATGTTCGTCAATTGGTCATGTAAACTACCTTAGCTTTTATAAGGAATGACGTAATTCTAACGTACTACGGAAGATTCTCGTATTTAGGTTGAAAATAGTTAGAAAAAGAATGGAACAGGTGGTAGTTTCTAGTTTTGAAGACTAACATAGAAAAAATATGGAATTATGAACCATAATACATAGGGCCATAAAAATTATATATTCGGATGCCTTATGATGTCCTGAGCAATAATATGGTGTCAGTTACTCACTAGTACAAAAAATAACCAAAATAATGGCAATAATATTATATATGATAAGACGGACTGACGAGAAAAAAGATCACGCCTGCTTAATTTTTTCATGACATATTTTGAAAAAAGCTTTGGGTAAATAGGACTAAAAGGTACCAAGATTTTGATTGGCTGTAGTTTAAAGGAAGGCGAGAGGGGATTGGTTAACCTAACACTAAAAATATACTTGTAGTACGAGGGAAGGTCAAAAAGTAATGCCTCCTATTTTTTATGTATGTAAATACTGCATCGGTGTGCAATTTGTAAATTTAGCAGGATTCCTCAAACACTCTTCTGCACTGTATAGCATTACCAACCTGTTTCAGTAACAGGTGGCACCACTGTAACAGTTTAAAAATGGCTGCCAAAGACGTTCGGTTAAAACAACGTTATGTCATAGAATTCCTCAATGCTGAAGGCGAGACCCCAATTCGCATCCACGAACGTTTGAAGAATGTTTATGAAGATTCAACAGTGGATGTTAGCACTGTCCGACGTTGGGTACATCGTTGTGACGAAGCTGAAGTAGGTCAACCGCAATGGCTGACGCAAAGCGGACTGACCGTCCGTCTACCGCAGTGACTCCACACAACATTCATCGAGTTGATGGCATCATTCGTGGTGACCGTCGGGTAACACTGGATGAACTTTCTTCCATGTTGTCCATTAGTAAAGGCAGTGTCCAGAACATCATTAAAGACCTGGGTTATTCAAAAGTTTGTGCACGGTGGGTACCTAGAATGTTGACAGACAGACATAAAGAAACAAGAAGTTCAAAAGTTATGGCCTCCGTGATTTGGGATGAGAAGGGTGTGATACTTCTCGACTTCTTGGAACAGGGAAACACGGTGAATGCAGACCGTTACATTGAAACTTTGAAGAAGCTTAGAGGTCGTCTTCGGCGACTTTACCCATTAAAAGATCAGAGAACTGCACTACTGTTGCACGATAATGCCACGCCACACACCGCTAAACGCACCATTGATGCGATTGCAGAATTTGGCTGGACATTATTACCACATCCCGCTTACAGTCCCGATCTTGCACCTTCTGACTTCCATCTGTTTGGACCACTGAAAGAAGATCTTTGCGGGCATCACTTTGAGGACACCGAGACCCTTAAACGCGCAGTACGCCAGTGGTTTAGGAAAAAGGATACACATTTGTACCGTGCGGGGATACATGCCCTTGTGAGAAGATGGACAAAAACTGTAACAAATAACGGAGACTACATTGAGAAATAAATTTTTGAATTTCAGTCTTGGGGCTATATTTCAATGTAAATTTTATCTGCTTTCTTGCCTAATGAATGAAATTAAAAATTACGAGGCATTACTTTTTGACCGTCCCTCGTAGTAAACGTAGTATGTTGGGAATTGTTTTTTTAAAGTTCGATTTAAAATTCATAGTCGTCTGCTTCTATTGGCCAGCTTAGTTGATATTGAGGAAAAATTGTTAGGCTAGGACGCCATTTCTTAAAAAAATCTTGCCGCGAGACGATGAGAACAGAAGTGTAATTCTAAATACAAATATTATAAACCTCTGGACAGGGCAGTGATAAACTTGGGCCAGATCTGCCAGTCATCGTTGTTTGTGTGTAATATTTATTGAAAATTGTGGTAAGATTGAATTTATTAACCATTTTATTTAAAATAAAGTTTGAATGTGAGATACTAACGTACGACTGTAAGTAAGTGAGTTGATGGCAGACTTAGGCAAAGCCTAAAGATTGATCCATCATATGATAGCCTATCAGAGAGGTGTAGAACTACAAAATTATATATGATTGTCATCAAGGAGCATAACACCTATCCTGTTGTATGGAAAAAGATTACTGTTGGAATTGCAGAGGCGTTGTAACCATTAGGGGAGAGGAATACTGGTATACATTGTCACTTCAAAATATAATGGTACAATAGGTTGTCATAAAGAGCTGACCCTATGCGTTTGTTTGTACTGTACCTTGTAATTAACTGTGGAATATTATTGTATACTTATTATAAAGAAGGATGCATAACCTTCTTATTTCATGGGTTTTGTGGCCCTGACAGTCACATAAAACCAGGCTCGTGGGAACTGATTGATTCCTGACTTTGTTGCATAATTCGGGCATGTACTGGAGGCCATTTCCTTTCATGAAGTGAACTTGATGGTCCATCGAGCCTAGGACAAGTCTTACCAGGGTTCTCCTTCGAAGTTAAGTGCCCGTTCGGCACCGAGAGTCTCAACCTCTATGAACCGCAGTTATTAGACCTAAAAACTAACAGTATCAAATAAAAGAATTCCACCTGTGATACATGAAAAGAAAATGAACGATAGGGAGTGATGATAATCAACAACCTACCATTTTACACATACCAGTATTATCCTATTTAGAAAACTACACCTACACACTTTGATTAAATTAATACTTGTATTATGGACAGAAGATCCATTATATAAATTGAATATTGTAAATAATTCCATTGATTTCATTTTTAATTTTCAATCCTGATTCAAACAAAATAGAGTCAGGATAATAAATTGAAAAAAATTATTAACGTTACACAAAATTCAACCACTGACTTAATTAAGATAGTATTTTAAAGTGTAGTGTGTATGTGATTGTTGTAGTACTGTTGTGTTGTGTTGGATAATAAAATACTTGTGTATATGTTTAGTTGGTTAAGGCAACATTACACTACTTATTCATAACCCTAGACACAAAACGTAGTCATCATCATCATACATTCTAGTCAAAGAATAAGTCTGAATGACATCATAAAGGTGGTAGCAGAAAGGTACCCTGTAACTTAACATAATATTTATTATATTCAGGGACCTTCACAGCTGACCTCATTCAGTACACTAAGAGTTCATAACAACATTTCATAACATCAAATCCACCACAGCATCCAGCTCCTCCATAGTTGGCAGACATTTAACAGCATCAAGGGCTGCAGACGTGACGACATTTTCTCTAGCCTTAGAGTAGTGCTCGGCCAATCTCTCCATCTGTTTACCCTTATCGGTTAGTTTCTCCCTGCTGATGGTTTTTAGCGGTGCGGTCTTACTTTTTTGGGGACCAAATGGTTTTTTTTTAAAAACCGTCGAATATTTGTCAAGTGTTGCCTGTTGTGACAGAATGGTCCGTTCTCTTTTCCTCCTATATTATAAATCTACCTCTCATTTTCTGTACTTAATCATGGACGCCATTTATTGTTTACAATTGCTTCCTTTAATTCATGGCATGTCTGGGTTTAATTGGCCATCCCTTGTGAGATTAGACACAGATGGGGCAAGACTGACCTTAAGCCATGATGGTAATTTTCGTATAGTGATACCAGGTGTTTATAAGAAGATAACGAACGTGAATGGGAGCACCCGGATTAATGCGTAAACAAAGCGGAGATGGCCACAGTCAGTTTTCTTATCATTTATACGGCTGATGTTACCTTTGGTTTTCTGTCTGGGAGGGAGCAAGAACCCAGCTTTGTTGCATGGGAGTTGTGCGTTTGCACAGGAACGTGTCTGTAAATATCAATCTGGTAACAGATTAATGACACGCATGTAAGATAATAATAATAATAGCCCTTTCAGTCATAACTGGCTATGGGAATGCGCCCCTGAGGTTACAGCCCTCAGCTGCTTATTTTCCTGGAGCTCCTTTCGAATTTTTCTCCTCTCTTCTGTTTGTTGTGTGAATTTCCGTTTCGCGCAATCTGAGGTGGCGCCGTAGATAGCATCGCCACTTGGTGCGACCAGCAGCTTCATCCTCTAACGTTGCTGGGTTTATGTCCAGTGCCCTCATGTCTCTCTTGTACACATCTTTGAACCTCAGCTGCGGTCGCCCAACTGTTCTTCTTCCATCTGCTAGTTGCCCGTAGAAGATATCTTTGGGGATGCGACCATCTTCCATGCGGCGGACATGGCCAAGCCAGCTTAGCCTTCGCTGTCTAAGCAGTGTATACATGCTTTGAAGGCCAGCACATGACAACACCTCGACATTAGTCACTTTATGTTTCCAAGATATGCCAAGGATGTGGCGTAGGCACTGTATATGGAAGGTATTGAGCTTTCTTTCTTGCTTAGCATAGGTTGTCCAGGTGTCGCTGCCATATAAACGTGTGCTGGTGACGCATGCGTTATATATTGCGGCATTGGTCTTCGTTGTGAGTTTGGAGTTTCCCCAAACACGCGATGTGAGGCGGGCAAAGGTAGCTGCAGCTTTGCCAATGCGGTTGTCAATTTCTGTGTCCAGTGAGAGTTTGTCATTGATGGTAGACCCAGGTACGTGAAGTGGTGCACCACTGCCAATTCATAGGTATCGATAGTGATAACTGGTGCAGCACCCACATCCTGACTCAGCACATTCGTTTTCTTTAGACTTATTGTGAGGCCAAAGTCCTTGCATGCTTTAGTGAAGCGATTCATCAAGCTCTGAAGCTCCTGTTGGATTTGAGTGACGACTGCAGCGTCATCAGCGAACAACAAGTCTCTTATAGTGACCCTTCTGATTTTTGTTTTTGCCTTCAGCCTTGAAAGATTAAACAGACGGCCATCTGACCTAGTGTAAAGGCATATTCCTTCAGTTGCATCTCTGAATGCATATTTCAAGAGTAAGGCAAAGAAGATCCCAAAGAGGGTTGGAGCCAGAACACAGCCTTGTTTAACACCACTTCGTATGTCAAAGGGCTGTGATGTGCTTCCAGCATATTGGACTGCTCCCTTCATGTCGTCATGGAATGACTTTATCATTCCCATGCAATTTAGCAGTGCAGCCTGTTTTCAGGAGGATTTTGAAGATTCCATCCCTACTAACCAGGTCAAATGTCTTTGTGAGGTCTATAAAGGCGATATATAAAGTCCCTTTTTGCTCTCTTAATTTTTCCTGAAGCTGGCAGAGAGAAAAGATCATGTCTGTTGTTGATCTGCCAGCTCGGAATCCACACTGTGACTCTGGATATATGTGCTCAGCTAACGTGTGTAGTCGCATTAAGATGACTCTGGCAAAAAACCTTACCAACAATACTAAGGAGAGAGATGCTCTGTAATTGCTGCAATCACTTCTGTCTCCTTTATTTTTATACAGTGTTACAATCTTGGCATCTCGCACGTCTTGAGGAAAAGTTGTCTCTTCCCAGCACTGGCTCAGCACCTTATGCAGTGGATGTAATAGCGTGCTCTTATAGCATTTGATTAAATCGGGAGGAATCCCATCAGTGCTTTGCCAGAGGCCAAGCTATCAATGGCCTTGCTGAGTTCCTCTAACGTTGGTTCAGCATCCAGCTCCTCCATAGTTGGCAGACATTTAACAGCATCAAGGGCTGTAGGCGTAAAGCTCAGAGTAGTGCTCGACCCACCTCTCCACCTGCTTACCCTTATCGGTTAGCTTCTCTCCGCTGATGGTTTTTAGCGGTGCCGTCTCACTTTTTCTGGGGACCGAGGGCTTTCTTTATACCGTCATACATTTGTCTAATGTTGCCTGTTTGCGCTGCGGTCTGGATGCTCTCACTGAGCTGGAGCCAGTAGTCATTTGCACAGCGTCGAGCAGTTTGTTGAACTTTGCTTCTCGTAGCCTTCAGGGTCTGTAGGGTTCTGGCACTCGGTGAACGTTTGTATTCAGTTGCAGCACTGCGCTTAGCTTCAATGACAGGTGTCATCACATCTGATAAAGCATCAAACCAGTCATTTGACTTCACTGTTTTCTTACCAAAAGTGGCAAGTGCAGCACTTTGAATGGTGTTCAGCAGGTGCTCCCATTTCTCTGTAACAGTATCACCATGCTGAGGGCTACTGAGCACTTTCTTGAAGGTCGCAGTAAATTGAGCGATCATGACAAGGTCTGAAATCTTGCTGGTATCAGTGCGTGGTTTCCCTTCATGTCTGACACGATGGAGTTTTCTTGGTTGTGCTCTGATTTTACAGCAAACCAAGGAGTGATCTGTATCACAGTCTGCACTGTGGTACGAGCGCGTGGAGAGCACAGACCTGAGAAGTGGCCTTCTGACGAGAACCAGGTCCACTTGGTGCCAGTGCTTGGACCGTAGGTGTCTCCATGACACCTTATGATGGTGTTTTGCCTGAACGTAGGTGTTGGTCACGCAGAGGCCATGATGGACACACAACTCCAAGAGACGTTGTCCATTTTCATTCATCTTGCCAATACCAAACCTGCCCAGACATGAAGGCCATGAAACATTATCGGCACCCACTTTAGCGTTAAGGTCACCAAGGAGAACAAGCTGTTCTTGTCTGGGTATGCTTTTGACAACAGCTGCTAGATTCCCGTAGAACTCGTCTTTACCGTCTGAGGCAGAGTACAAAGTAGGAGCATACACAGTGACAAGGGTGATGTGACCTGCCCTAGTTTCCAGGCGGAGAGTTAACAGGTGTTCTGATCCATTTTCACCTGGTTCAACCATATTAGTTAGCGATTTTTTAAACCACAAAACCTACACTGTGTTCCCTAGTTTTATTAAGATCTTTCCTTTGGCAATAAAATGTATAGTCCTTCTCGTGCATCATTCCAGAGCCTGCAATGCGCGTTTTCTGAGGAGCAGCTATATCCACCTGAAGTCATTTAAGTTCGTCGTTGATTACAGCTGCCTTCCTGACATCGTTTATGTCATGTAGGTTGTCGCACAGTCCAGTCAACATAGTCTGGATATTTCAACATCCCAATCTGATATCTGGTTTCTTCCTATTGTTTCTAATTTTGTAATTAGTGCGTGGTTTCTGTTCACAGTTCGGATTACACTCTAATCCCCATGCATCAAGTGGGGGAAAGCAGACAGTGGCGGGACAGCACCTAATTTACTCGGGGCTGCCCAGCTTGAAGAGGGCGGTAGCTGTCCAGTGAGATCCTAGAACCTCTCTCACTGTCGGAAGTAGCCCATTGCGCAATGGCCTACGCCAATTGGGCAAGATGCTTATAACCGGTAACTGCTACTTCCCGTGTTGTGCCGATGTCTATATGGTGTAGCTGAAGTGTCCTCTCCAGGGAGCGAGCTTGGACACAGTTATATGGAGATAAGCTGTTGCCCATGCATTATGTTCCAACTCTCCACGCAGCCTGTAGGTCCAAAGGAACGGCAGTAACCGATACAGTTTGGTACCAGCCACGTGACAGGAGTTGCCAGAATAATGTCAAATCAACATTAGACTACCTTAGGGACTCCGACCCTGAATTTATCCTCAGGGTTTACTCTCAAAGCTTTTCCCGTCAACGGATATTCCCGGAAGGCAGCGGTGGTTTGAAATCGGAGTTTTACCATCTCCTAGATAAGGTACCAACCAAGGATCATGAGCTTTATCTACCTGAAGCTGCTGGTTTTTAAGTGGCTCACCTTCGCCTCTTCTCCCGTCAGCGAAAACAGTTCAACCGGGGTCAAAGGCCGGGAAGTGAGCTTGGTTGTCAGAGACTATTTGAAGCGCATGCCGTAGAAGTATTTATCTGCAGTGAGAACTTATCCTCACTACAACTTCCGGCTATGACAAACTTTGGAAGCAAATATAGAAGCTGCTGTAATGTCCTGCTACAGTCTCCACCCATCATTGTTATATCCTATAGGACATTCACAAGGTTATACGTCTGTCTCCCATAAAAGAAACCATGCCTTCACAAAAACCATCAATCACTATGCTGTATTTGCATATTCCTTTTAAAACAAAGCTTTACAAAAATATTAATATTTGGAAACTGGAAACACTGACATAAATATTCTATCAATGCTCAAGTCCTAGGTTGTCCCAAGGAGAGAGAGAGAGAGGGGAATGGGTTTTTTTTAATCAGACAAATAAAGAATAGGCTACTGCTCCTTAAACATGTCCTACAAGGTCACTAACAAGGTCACTAACAAGGTCACTAACAAGGTCACTAACAAGGTCACTAACAAGATCACTAACAAGGTCACTAACTAACAAGGTCACTAACAAGGTCACTAACAAGGTCACTAACAAGGTCACTAACTAACAAGGTCACTAACAAGGTCACTAACAAGGTCACTAACAAGGTCACTCAGCATGTGAAACAAATTATTAAAGAAACCATTAATGCAAGAGCGTGTTAATTCTTGATACCAGTGTTGCTCAGAAAGTAATGCCCCACATTTTTTTTTTCTCATTCCAGAATAAAGATAGCAAAACGAAAATTTATACGTAGCAACACTGATGTTTCCCGCGTACTTGTGCGTAATTGCATGGTCGTCCGACAGATAGCGCCACTGTTGTAGTCTGTGAAAATGGCGTATGTGTACGACACGCGTTACAAACAACGAGCTGTAATTCAATTCTTGGTGGCGGAGAAAGAAAGTGTGGGGAACATTCACAAACGTTTGTGTGCTGTGTATAGAAGTTGTGCAGTCGATAAGAGCCCCGTTGGACGCTGGGTTCAAAGAGTGAAGGCTTCAGGAGGTGGAGAGACGGAGCTGCATGATCAGCCGGGGTCTGGGCGTCCTGCCACAGCCACCAGCCCAGACATGTTGCAGCGCGCCGATGCCATTATTCGTGAGGATCATCGCATCAAAAGTCCACAATTGGCCCTATAGCTTTCAGTCAGCAATGGAAGTGCGATGGCAATTATCGACGCTCTCGGAAACTCGAAGTCCCACAACCGACCCCAAACGTCAAAGGAAAACCATCTGTTCTGAAGTGTGGGAGTGTTTTGATACTGAGGGGGAGGCCTTTTGTCCCGGATCGTCACAGGTGACGAAACCTGGGCGCACCATTTTGAGCCGGAGACGAAAAGGCAGTCAATGGAGTGGCATCATCAGCAATCTCCACGATAAAGGAAATTCAAGACAACTCCTTCCGGCAGAAAGGTCATGATCACCGTCTTTTTGGGACATTGATGGAGTGATTCTTGTGGATGTGATGCCGAGAGGAGAGACAATCAATTCGGGCGCGTACATCAAAACCCTCAACAAACTCAAACAACGCTACCGGCGAGTGTGGCCTAACAGGAATGCAGTAGACATTTTGATCCAGCACGACAATGCCCACCCTCACACAAGTCTGAAAACTCAGGAGGCAATCGCCAAATTAGGTTGGACTATGCTCCCCATCCCCTTTAGTCCTGATCTGGCTCCGTTCGATTTTCATCTGTTTTGGGCCATTGAAGGATGCACTGCGCGGGACAAGGTTTGAAGATGACGAGAGCGTGATTCGTGCAGTGAGGACATGGCTACGTGAACAGGAAACGAGCTGGTACAGGGAAGGCATGCATGCCCTTGTTTTGCGCTGGGGTAAGACCGTAGAAGTGGACGGAGATTATGTGGGAAAAATAGCATGTGTAAAAGATACATCCAGTTATACTGTGCGTGAATTTTATACATTGTGAATAATTAGTTTCCGAGAAAAAAAATGTGGGGCATTACTTTCTGAACAACCCTCGTACGTGCTTTCTCTAGGGGACCAGCTTCAGGGGTGGGTCTAAACTCTGTAAGGAGTTCAAACAAAAATAATAATTATGAAATACTCATGGTAAAAAACAAAAATAATAATTATGAAATACTCACGGTAAAAAACAAATCTCATTTCAATAAATCACAATGAATACAATCGGTAGTAAATAAAACTGCAACGTAAATAAAACATAAAACTGAAAATAAAGTTAAACTGAATACCGTAACTAAAAGCTAAAATTAGTTTGAACAAAATGGGAGATAAGCGGAGACACATGAAGCTGGTCTGGGGCTATTTCACTCACCTCCCATTAATTTTAAAAACTTAAATGTATAAAGAAAACAGGATAACTAACTTGCCAGAACTCTATATCAGTGTGATAGGAAGATGATCAAATGGACATTACCGGGGAAAGACAAGCTTCGTTTTTGGTAGAGATAGGTAGCAGAGATAACGACAAAGGAAAAAAAATTCCTAGGGTCATATTTTTTTTGGCCTGGTAGTGAAGATACTGTGATAAGAAGATGATCTAAGGGACATTACCGGGGATAGACAAGTTTGAGAAGTGATTCGTGAGTTAAGGGACATAGGTAGTATGTACCATGACTTCCGACAGGACGAGGCTTTAAATAAGGAAGTCACAAGAGATTCGTTCACTTCGTCGTCGTTTTCTACTGCCATATGGCTCGTAAAGGTATGCTATTCGAGGTCGCCATCGTGTATAAGTGGGGCACGGGTTAAGTGCCTTGTGATAGAACCATCCAGATGATACAGACAACCTTTCTTTACAAACATATGTGAGTTTGTGCTGCTGCAGAGAGCAGGAAAGATGGTAAGGTCTGAAAGCTGATAGTCAACTATAACGGAGAGCGAGATAGATGATGTTTCAAGAGAACCTGGTGTGTAGGATTTTTATAGGAACTTCGTGAAACGTGTTGCGGTGACATTCAAGTGACATTCGTAAATTTATACGCCATGTGATTTAACAAGAGTAGAAGCAGTAGTGGTTCGAGTACAGTTATTTATAAACAGTATAGGCTGAAGGGTAAAATAGCATTCCCTGGAGGTAGTCCAGTTTACCATAACCCGAGTCAACGTTCAGAGATTGAAATGTATCGAGTGATAGGGAACTTAGAAGAAATCTGGTCAGATACACTCTTCCTGACCATTACGCTTCATCAATGAACTAGTAAGGGTCAATACGATGAGAACTGTGTGAGATTTATAAAAGTGGTGTCCTGCTGCTATGATTTGTCAACTATATGCTGTACATACGTTAAATGTTAATAAAACTTGAGAAAACGTAGACCACGTCTTGTCAAAGTAACAATCAGATGTCATCAAGTTATATCTATTGTCATGTGCTCAACGTAACGTCTCATTATATAGCTACAAAAGTAAGAGAGATGAATAACTGCACAAGTAGTATGTATCTACAAAACAAAATGAACTTGGGCCACTATACACAGTCTACAGAAATAAAGTAGGGTCGCTGGCACATCAGTGCACTTATGTACTCTTGTAGTAGGGGTGTCTGTAGCTTTTTGTTATATATGGTTAGGCGCCTAGCCCCATGCTCAGCCCTTTCTAAACCGTTCTTACGGCATGCTTGATGGCGTAGCGGTCCCTGTATTTATGTCTCCTTTCAGAGAAAGCGGTAACCTGCCACGATATATAAAACATGTTGCCAGATATAAACGAGCGATATTGTGTCTGAGTTGTTAATGACCAGAAAAGTCTCAATCACACGCATTCCTGACTTGTAGCCTACTGACTGACTGAGCTGTGCTGTATTCTAACATTTGCAGGCACATCTCACCGCTGCGTCTGCTATGTTGTTCAAGACCACCAAGAACCAGCTGTACTTTCGTGAGTTCA
Organism: Oreohelix idahoensis; assembly: GCA_024509875.1. Lineage (NCBI taxonomy): Eukaryota > Metazoa > Mollusca > Gastropoda > Stylommatophora > Oreohelicidae > Oreohelix > Oreohelix idahoensis. The sequence goes on along the minus strand of JAMPIV010004586.1, from coordinate 90,381 downwards.
TTGTTGCTGTGCCTGAAGACTGGGAGCGTAAACAACGTTACGAGAATGCTTTGGATATGAAGCTGGACACAGCACAAATTATTATTGACAGGTGGGCGGGATTTATTTAAAAGTAGGCAATGTTTATTTGGTATATCGTTACTACAATACCTTTGCTTTTCATTTTCTCATTAACTCTTTCAGTCCCAAGCAAAAAAGTGGGTTTGGCCAAAACGAAAATGGCCACCCCAGCGTGTTTTTATTGTTGATATTTGGAAATATTTTTAAAAATGTTCATATGCATAAATAACTTTGTGGTTGTATATGAAACTGAAGGTAAATGGGTTTACTTAACTCTAGTGCGACAAGTATAAAAGCATTCATTGAAAAATTATTATTAGTTATCCAAGGTAAAATAGAGGCTGAAAGAATAAGCCAGGCAAAATGTAGAGCAAAAGTATACAATAAAATTCTTCTAGAATTGTTCCCCAGGAGAATATCCAATGGTAAAGTTTCAAAATGTCACAAACAGAAGTATTCTAACAAAGTACAATTCGTTTTTAGTCAATACACAGGAAATTGTTAATTTCACAGATTACAATAACAAGTCACATGGTTGTAAAAAAGAGGAAATTATATATTCTTACCTTGGTGAGCTGCTCCTCTTCTCAAGATGATGTGTAATCCATAGAAAATCACATAAGGTCACTCACAAATATATTTAAACTAGGTCTATGTCAAGGCATTACTTTATCATGACATATTATATGAACCTATTACAGTCTGATATGCTCCTTCATTGTCGACATCAGACCTTCCATTATCACTCAATATCAGGCTTCTGTTGAAAATCTGAGTCGTCTTCGTTATCCTGTGAATAAATACTACAATCTGAATTATTATCACTATCTAGAATTTCTTCAAATAATTTTCTAGCTTGCTCTGAAGTTAATTCAGAGGTCTACCAAGAAGCAGTGGGCGTGACCATTTGATCTTATAAATTATGCGCTTAAAAAACCTTAAATTAATATCAAACCACAATAACAAGTTCTTTCTTAAACACACGAGGTATTTACTAGAAAGATCTTCCTGTCGGAAATGACGTTTTGGGTTGCTAAAATTGGAAAACAGCTCTAGAAAAGAGGAAAAGATACGAAATACGATATAACGTTGATCGAGTCAAACAGGTTGAACCGGAAAACCGATATAACGTCGAACGGGACTCTCTCTGTCTTCACCTTTCTCTCTCTCTCTCTCTCTCTCTCTCTCTCTCTCTCTCTCTCTCTCTCTCTCTCTCCCTCTCTCTCTCTCTCTCTCTATCTCTCTCTCTTTCTCTAAATTTGTGTGATACTCCCTGAAATAGAAGCATTATTCTTCAATTTATGTCTCTTGCTTACTTACTTATATGCTGAGTACATTCAAGTTGATCTGCCTGATGATGATCTCACACACTTCTTGGTCGGGAAGAGAGATGCAATCACATTTCCACCTGCCAGTGCAAAGGGGCTTTGGGAACAGCTGGACGAAGCCTTGGCAAAAGAGTTGGATAACAGCCTGAAGCAGATAACTTTGGAGAAGAAGCTGGAAATTTTTGGCGACATAATATACCTGCACTGTCGCAAAGTGTTCGGAGTCAGGGAGGCAAGGGAAAGTAACCCACCGCGAAAAAGTAGAAGATAAATTAACATAGAAGAAATCAGGAAACAAGAGAAGCATGCCGGAAAACTGTTCAAGAATGCACTTGCCACAGAGAAGGAAGGGTTACGACAGGTTTGGGAGCACCTGAAAGGCCAACATAATGCCCCTTGTAGAGCAGAAAGGTTGTGCAGGAAGAAAAGGAAGACTCGAAGGGAAAGGGAAAGATTCTTCAGGGAGCCCTTCAAGTTTGCCAAAGAACTGTTTGAGCAGCCACGATCGGGTACGCTAAACATCAAGACAGAAGACCTGGAAGAACACCTTAGAATGACATATTCAGATGGTCGCAAAGATGAGCCGCTCAGCAGCATGGCAGGCCTTAAATGGCCGAGTAAGCCGGGAGCTGAATTTAACACCAAGCCCCCAACGATGCAAGAGGTAGAAAGCATTGTCCAGAAAGCTCGGTGCAAGTCAGCTCCAGGTCCTAATGGTGTTCCATATGTTGTGTATAAGAGATGCTTTGAGGTGCTCAAACGACTGCTGCATTTACTGAAGAATGCGTGGAAAACCCAGCGTGTAAGCAAGGAATGGAGAAAGGCGAACGGAGTCTACATCCCGAAGGAACAAAATTCCACAGACATCAGTCAGTTCAGGCCAATCTCACTACTTAATGTGGAAGGGAAGATATTCTTCTCAGTGATGGCGAAAAGAGAATCGGACCTCGGGGGTGAGGTATCTGAGGGGGGTGGTTGGGGTGGCGGGGGGAGACATGGTTCGCGGCCAGACGATGCGTCAGGGCCTAAAATCCCACCCGCTGCAGACCCAAATAGAACAGTCCCAACTAAGATGGTTTGGCCATGTCTGCGGAGTGGGAGGGGATCGGCTACCACGACGGGCATGGGAGGCAGGGAGCCGGGGATCCGGACCTCCGGGGCGGCCCGGGGTCCGCTGGGAGGACGGCATTGGACAATCTTTGAAGGACCGGGGACTGGGGTAGAGCCGGGCCGGGAGGGGGACAGCCGATTGGATAGTCTGGCGCTCTCTCTTCCAAACCTCTACACCTCACGGTAGAAGAGGAACGACTAAGTAAGTAAGATGGCGAAAAGGCTCACTACATACCTCCTGTCAAATGAGTACATTGACACTACTATTCAGAAAGGAACTATCCCGGTACACCAGGATGTCTAGAGCATGCCACAATGATCTGGGAAGCAATCCAAAAGGCAAAGTCTGACAGAACAAACCTCCATGTAATCTGGTTGGATCTAGCATATGCTTATGGATCCGTTCCACACCAGATGTTGTAGCCGGCCCTAAAAATGTATCATGTTCTACAAGAGATTGCAGCAATGCTGAAGCTGTATTTCGCAGGGGTTTCTGTCAGATTTTCAACCAGAGAGTTCACAACGAAGTGGATTGGCCTTGCAGTTGGAATTGCGATGGGATGTGCCATCTCTCCGATACTATTCGTGATGGCCATGCTGGTAATCCTCAATGCGGCTGAAGGAATAGCTATAGGTCCAAAGCTCGGTGGAATGTGTCACATGCAACGCCTCAAAGCATTCATGGATGACACAACAATTCTGACATCAGATGAACATCAGGCTCGGAGGATGTTAGCACGCCTGGATGAACTAGTCAGCTGGTGCAGAGTGAGCTTCAAACCCAAGAAGTCGAGAAGCCTATCAGTCAGGAAAGGGAAGATAGCAGAGGTCATATTCATGGTTTCCAACCAAAGAATCCCTACTGTCATTAAGGAACCTGTTAAAAGTCTTGGCAGGGAGTACGATGCCTCATTAAAAGACTCGAAGGCAGTGCAACAGACAACAGAAATGGCAGACAAAGGGCTATAGATCATAGACCAAAGCAGACTCCTAGGAAAATTCAAACTGTGGTGCCTCCAGTTCATGCTGATACCTAAGTTGCTGTGGCCACTGCTTATATATGAAATAAACACCAGTACAGTGGAAACTATAGAGCAGAAGGTCAACAAGTTTATGAGGAAATGGCTAAGGGTACCACCAGGTCTGTCAAACGTAGCACTGTACTGCAAAAAGTCAAAACTTCTGCTTCCCTTCAAGTCAGTTGTTGAAGAGTACAAAGTTCGAAAGGCAAGGATTGCAATGATGCTACGTGAGTCAGCTGATGACGTGGTTAAGTCTATTCAGCCCACACTGAAAACGGGAAAGAAGTGGATAGTGGAAGAAGCTGTTGATGCTGCCTCGGAGTCGCTCAAACTGAGTGAGGTAATTGGATGCACACAAACAAATAGACGGGGATTTGGTCATGGAGACATCCGCTGGTGGTCCAAGGCATCAAGCAGGGAGCGCAGAGACATGGTAGTTCAGGAGATACGAGGAGCTGAGAATGATAAGAGGCTGCAAAAAGCAGTGCAGCAGGCCCAACAAGGCCAATGGATTACATGGGAAGGAGCACTGCAGAGGTCCTTGACATGGAATGATATATGGCATATGGCACCTCTTAGGCTCAGCTTCGTTGTTAGATCAATGTATGACCTGCTGCCGTCGACCACAAACCTTGTGAGATGGGGAAAGTCGGATGATGAACAGGTCCCCCTGTGCCAGGGGAGACAGACACTTGAACACGAACTCTCAGCGTGTAAGGTGTCATTAGGGCAAGGGCGATACACGTGGCGCCACAACAAAGTGCTAAATGAGCTTGCTGCGACAATAGACCTGGCAAGGATGAAGGCGAATAGCAAACCCAGTCTGAGCACCACAAATACTTACTTTCTGAGGGTAGGAAAGTCAGCACACCCCAAACTGAGTAAACCAGGTAGCAGTTTACCATATCTTCTTGACTGTGCAAACGACTGGGAGACGGCGGTAGACCTACCTGGACGATGGGCATATCCAGAGAGTATCAGAAAATCGCGGAGACGGCCGGATATAGTGCTTCATTCTTCAGCATCGCTTCAAGGTATACTGATTGAACTGGCCGTACCATTTGAATCCAGATTGGACGAGCAACATTCGTTCAGAGATACTTACTTACTTACTTAGTCGTTCCTCTTCTACCGTGAGGTGTAGAGGTTTGGAAGAGAGAGCGCCAGACTATTCTATCAGCTGTCTTCTTCCTGGCCTGGTTCCATTCTAGTCCTCGGTCCTTCAAAGATTGTCTAATGTTGTCGTTCAAAGATGCCAAGTATAATGATCTGGCCGCGGATCTGAGACACGATGGGTTCACTGCAAGGGCCATGGATGTTGAGGTGGGCGCAAGAGGGCTCTTGGCTGCATCAGTGTATGATTTATTAAAACTGTTGGGGCTGAGGGGACAGTCAAGAACAAGGGCACCAAAGAGGCTTAGTGAAACTGCCGAAAAGGCATCAGGCTGGCTGTGGAACAACCGCAATGGGCAATGGAAAGCGTGACAGTAAACTCTGCGGTACAGAAAACACCAAGATTTTTTCTAAGTCCCCAGTACGTTGAGTTTATCATTGTACTGATGAAAGGGGTGTGACTGACAAGCAACACGCGGTGTATATTATAAGAGGTGTTAGGCACAGAGTTTCAGTTGCTAGCGCGCAGTGTCTAGCCTCGTCGGATTCGCGCAGGTGTGTCAATAGTTGTGTGCGACGGAACGAACGGAGTAATTTGTCTTCTCTTTGTTACTTTCACAATTGCCTCCACAGCTGGAGGAGTTGTGGATTGTAAAGTTGCTACCAAAGTGAAATGCGTTCATTTTCGATACAAGACAACAGGAGGCTGAGACACTTGAGAGTTATGACCAAAGTGGGCCCGCCACCCTTAGAGTGTAAAGGAGTATACTGGGCCGAAACACTTGTCGGATGGGGGGAACCTCTTCTTATGAATAGATTGACTCCTGTTGTATCACCCTGTAAAGAGTTTCTTATCATCTTTATATATATATATATATATATATATATATATATATATATATATATATATATATATATATATATATATATATATATATATATATATATATATATATATATATATATATATATATATATATATATATATATATATATATATATATATATATATATATATATATATATATAAAACACAACTTTTGAGGTGAAAACCGGAGTACGACCGGGATGCCCCTTATCAACCACTTTATTATTAACGGTCATAGACTGAGTGATGCGCCAGACAACAGAAAACAGTCCAAGAGGACTAAGATGGTCTCAACACTGGAAGATTTGGTACATGCAGATGAAACTGCACTACTCGTTTATTCATATCAACACATCCAAGAGAAAACGGATGAATTGAGCGGGTATGACCAACATGTGGGTCTCAACATCAATCAGGAGAAAATGGAGACCGTTCCACTGAATGTTGGCAATAATGAACCCATAAACAGAACGAACCGGAGGCTAAAGCAGATGGACACATTATGACACCATACGCGAAACAAGCAAGGACATAACAATATAATGAATAACGCGAGAACAGCCTTTGCTAGCCTAAACAACATCTGGAAGTCTTCCCAGTACAACACAAACACACAGATTATATGAGTTGTCTTTTCTGTGCTTGTCTATGGAGCGGAATGCTGGAGGGTAACAGAGAAGGCAGGGGGGGGGGGAACACACGAGGAAGGGCCTTGTGCGTGTGGTAAAGTGGGATGATATAAATATTTATAGGGACTTAGTGTACTGACTGAGATCAGCTGTGAAGGTATCTGTATCTAATATGTGTAGTGTTTTACAGATAACCTTACTTACTGCCACATATTTATATCTCAGTCAGAATTATTCTGGAATATTGTGTTGGCAACGTTATATGTCTAGGGTTATGCAAATGATGAAGTGTAAGTCACCACAACAACAAACAGATAAACAATTTAATTATTCCACCACACTTGACAACACTGTGACACTCACAAACAGTCAACACTCTAGAAGACTATCTTAAAAGATTCAATGATAAATTTCAGATATATACAGATGTATTGATTTTTTCTACAATAGTGATCCTGATTCAACTACACAGTGAACCAGGCAATATTATAACATGTAATTACAAATATTATGTACACAGTGATAAATGTGGTCTGTGCATTGACATACAATATTAGTAATCTATGTGTGTGAGTTGTGATGAGGTAATATGAGGTAATACTGGTTTTGTTCTTCAAGATATGTTCTTATTGGTCATCATGACTGCATGTGCTTGTGTATGTTGGAACTAGTATTGGAGATGGTCTCAGTTCCGAACATTAAAACAATTAATTGCCCCTCTTTAATTAATACAATTCATTTTAAAAGGAGGGGTACAAATTGTTGAGCTCTGTTGGCCACGAAGGGCTTAACTTTCGTGATGGCGGCAGGCAAAGACTCCTCTGCTAAATTTCTTCACTGGTTCTGAAGACACCTCACTGGGTACTACAGGGACCAAAGAGTATGTTGTAGCCTCTGGATTCAGCAAACGCTCAGACCAGGTGCGGCTTCAATAACTAGGACCACAGTCCCTGAAACAAGAAGGATGTACCTCCTACTTCAGAACCAATTTATACTATCTGGCTAGACTGAGCACAATACATCACAAACACAGAGTTCAGAGCTTTAGTTTAACTGCTATCTTCTTCTGAAGCAGCTTACGCCAGTATTAACCTCCTTAATGGTTACTACGCCTCTGCACTTTCAGCTATAAGTCCTTCCATGTCATAAGGTAGGTGTCAGGTTACTATGTGGCAATTCCATGTAGTTTGACTTTTCTCCGACACCTTCTGTTCAGGTTGGAGCAATATATATATAGATGTAGGCCTTGTCTCATGTTCGCTACTGAACTGCACATATATACAAACATAAATTATCAATGTACATTCAATTTTCATTAAAAAGAGATCAAATATTTCAACCTACCACAATTCAAGGAAATAAACACAGATACGTTGACTAGCAATGAATGTAGGCACAAATACTGGCACAAATTCCCATCTGCTTATGTTCCAGGCTTTTATTTAGCAAAAATATGAGCTGGCTTCAACGCACTGTTGCTTTATCAAGCTTATTTGAACTAGTGGTCTCGAACTAACGCTATCAATTAACTATATTAACCGACCTAACCAATCAGGCCATCTCTACCCAATCGTTTGAAAAAAAGTACTCTTACTTCCGTCTCCCTTGACAACAAAAGATAGCATTTATAGTCCGACTAATCGTGTTTAGCCTTACATATCATTCCATCCAATCAATTCAAATGTAACTTGTGGCCTATTTCCGTACAATGGTGGTTTAAAATTCTGCCACTGAGCGACTCCGAGTTTTTAGGTTGTCTGACACCCTCATTATTTTCTTTTGCCTATAATTTATTAATTCCTGGACTATTTGCGTAACACTTAACATATTCTGTGTCAGCAAGCCCTAAGGAATCCAAATATCTCAATTTAAGGGAGCTAGGTGGCTGCGTTCAAAATGTGCATTTTCTACCACCTCCTGTTCACTTCAATCCCCATGTGGTGTCTGGGTACTGTCATGTTTTCAAACGTAAACCCATCTAATGTCATCTTTCCTAATAAGCGTTTTCCAGGTTTTTAAAACCTAACTCTGGGAAGGGTAGTGTTTTTATCACTGTCCGTCTGAAAAAAAGTTAGTGCATGTGGCCTTACACGCGTGATAGTAGTAATTGTATATCGCGTTACGCTTGTTGGGGGTGGCATTAATAACGAGACGCGTGTTTAGTGTTGCATGCGTTCCTGATTTTCAGCCCTCCCTTCTTTCCATCCTACATCCATCTGTCCATTCGTAGTGTAATTAATTTAGGTCATACGCAGTGTGCCTCTCAATGTTTTTTCTTAGAAATGCAATACCCGTTTTAATGTGTTGTGGAAACGCTTGTATTATGCAGTGGCTTGTATTTAACGTGGAAACGTTACAATTTGCAGACAAAGCATAAACAAAGGGGATTTCGAGTACTGTCATTGCGACAGCACTGTTCTTTACCATTCTTCTTCCTTTTATAGAATTTATTTGTTAGGCTTTACATTTACTTTTTAATTTATATATGTGGATTTAGAATTTCACGACAGTGCGTCATCGTGGCTGACAGACTCTGGAGTTGGTTTGGACACGTCCTCAGAAGAGAGCCTTATGCCATCACAAGAACAGCTCAGTTATAGACCCCAGGCTGAAGGCGAGAGAGAGCCCTATACCATCACAAGAACAGCTCAGTTATAGACCCCAGGGTGAAGGCGAGAGAGAGCCTTATGCCATCACAAGAACAGCTCAGTTATAGACCCCAGGGTGAAGGCGAGAGAGAGCCTTATGCCATCACAAGAACAGCTCAGTTATAGACCCCAGGCTGAAGGCGAGAGAGAGCCCTATACCATCACAAGAACAGCTCAGTTATAGACCCCAGGGTGAAGGCGAGAGAGAGAGAGGTCGACCAACAACAACTTGACGGAGAGCTGTGGAAGCCGAGATACAGGGAATGAAGCAGAACTGGGGCACTGTGTGAAGGATGTTCGCCGACCAAGCCAAGTGGTAATAGTGCTGTTGTCTTACAAGACACCAGCAGGCGTGTTGGCCACTTACTGCTCTAACAGCCGGGGGCTAACGATCAAAGATACAGAAGAAGATATGGCAACTTGTACAAACATTATTTCTGTCGCGTTGATCCATAATAAACAAAATTTGTCAAAAGAAATCTTGACTTTTCAACCAAATACGGATATTCACCCCTATACTCGGAAATGTGTTGTATTCAATGTTTTCGTCACCATGAAATTCAAGTCTAGGCCGTAAGGAGGCAGGCCTTCCGTCATGCAAAGTCACTGTCACGGGTTGTCTCCCCCTGCACAACAGTGATAGTCCAACAATGGCCAAAATCTAGAGTATCTAATGTCAATGATAAAAGTTAGCTATTTGGTTAATTTGTCAAAACATTGTTATTTATTTTAGTTTTATTAAACAAATAACGCTTTATTAAACCTGTTTTATATGTAAATATAAATCAAGTTGACTATTGTTTATTGAGTGAATTTGCACCGGCGTGACTCATTTTAAAAAATACACTTCTATATACAGTAGAGCTATGCAATTAATATTTTGCTGAATTACCTTCAGCACGCGGCTCCTAAAATATGAGTCAAAAGCTTTAATCACAAAAGGAGCGGAGAATAATAAGTTTATGAGAACTTAGATGAGATCAGTTGTTTTAATTGTAGTTCTGTAAATGTGTGTGATACTCCCTGAAATAGAAGCATTATTCTTCTATTTATGTCTCTTGCTTACTTACTTAGTCTACCTTTGCACAAGATTACTCTTGGCAGAGTTGTAGATAGAAGGATGATGATGTTTCTAGAACATGCTGAATGTGTCTTAGCAAAGTTAACTTTTATCTGCCCGCCGCCTTTTGTGAAGATGTATTATATAATTTAATTTAGAGAGTACAAGCCCCCAACCGAATAAACAGTAACATTCTTCTGATTGTCTGGCGCTCCCTCCTCCAAAGAACGATACCTGACGGTAGTAGAGGGTAGACTAAGTAAGTAAGCAAGAGACATAAATAGAAGAATAATGCTTCTATTTCAGGGAGTATCACACACATTTACAGAACTACAATTAAAACAACTGATCTCATCTAAGTTCTCATAAACTTATTATTCTCCGCTCCTTCTGTGATTAAAGCTTTTGACTCATATTTTAGGAGCCGCGTGCTGAAGGTAATTCAGCAAAATATTAATTGCATAGCTCTATATAGATGTGTATTGTTTAAAATGAGTCACGCCGGTGCAAATTCACTCAATAAACAATAGTCAACTTGATTTATATTTACATATAAAACAGGTTTAATAAAGCGTTATTTGTTTAATAAAACTAAAATAAATAACAATGTTTTGACAAATTAACCAAATAGCTAACTTTTATCATTATAGGGTGATATGGTTTGAAAATGAAAGTCCATATGCTGTGCCAGTATTCTAAGTATCTGGTGGGGTGGGGTCAGTAGGAGTCTAGTTCCGTCACTACTGGTTCCCCGTTAAGACTGCTCATTCTCTTCAGCAGTCGAATAGTTTGGCAGCAGTACGTCCCTTGCAGCAAGGCCGGTGTGAAAAAACGCTTGAACATGTACTTTTGAGTCCTTCTCTCACTCCTTCCTCCGCATCTTATTTGGCATATTTTATGCACCTTCATTCCTTTTTTCTGCTGTGACCACTCCAAGACATGTTTATGTTTCGCCAGGTGAACGTAATAATAACAGTGTAATTAGACCGGGCAGCGGATAATACTTTTATCACGTAAGTCACCGAGCCATCTTTGATAGAGGCGAACTGCGTATGTACAATATGGACGATCGATGAAAAGAAAGCCGTCTGAGGGATGGGCGAAGACACAGGTGATAAGTAGATAGTCGCTTCCGCGAGGCCATCCCTGTGTAATTATTACACATGAACTGGCAGATGAGACAATCTGGGTGGAAGTATTACAGCATTATTAGAAAGAGGTCACGCGATGGAATTTTTAAATGTAATATTTTAAAATACGCGGGGGTTATTATGAATTAAACACCCCAACCCAGATAGTGCTAAAGAGCTTTCGATTGATTTGATTCAAGAGACGGAATAGACATAGACTTTCATGAGAAAATTCGTCGGAAGTACAATCTGGGATTTTAAACTGAGAATTGGAAATATAATCTAGCGAAATCGGAGTCACAAATCAGACTGCATCGCTCCGTCAAGCTAGCAATTCACCAGTGCCAGAAAGAGAAGTTACCGGACAAAGGATTCCAAAATTATAAGAGCCATATCGAAGTATTTGGGCAACTTTAAAACTTGCAAGTAAACCCGCATATTTAAATACAGAGACTGGAAACTTAAAGGACCAAGATCGAAGTATTTGAGCAACTTTAAAACTTAAAAAAGTAAACCCGCATTTTCAATACAAAGACTGGAGATCTAGAGAATCAGACCACATGTTATAAGAGGATTACAAAATTTACAGACCAAGTGATTCGAAAACATCTAACCTAAGTTGCTAGTGTCCATTCTAAACTGTGCCAAGAGATTGTTTTCCCAAAAGTTACTTTGGTGTAAGTGTAAACATTTATTTTACAAATGTGAATTTGACATGTTTTTCTTGCTAAGTTATATATATATATATATATATATATATATATATATATATATATATATATATATATATATATATATATATATATATATATATATATATATATGTGTGTGTGTGTGTGTGTGTGTCAGGAAACACATCGTGGATAGCACTCCACTGGTTACACTACTGCAGTGTAGATTTATAACAATAAATAAAGACTCGTTCTTCCAAGGGTACAACCACACCACAACGGCTGACATAAGAAAATAACACGTTTAACAGGAACTTCCCCTTAAAACTTTATACACACAATACGGCTTCACTCGGCCAACAAACGCATCAAATACAATGATGAAATAACCACTGTAAACTTGCCTTAACGGCTTAATCTATCACCTCCATACATGAAGGTACAAATTACATCAAAAACACTGCTATGAATATCGCTCACCTGAGCGGCAAAACTGAGACAATGACACACTGAAATCATTGACATCTTATTAAATTACGGTCTGTAGAAATTACAACCTAGACCCTACACTGTTCTAGAATTACAACGTATTTATCAACAAAGACCGAAATATGGCAAGCACTCAGTTAATAGTCCAAAACTTGAATCACCCAGCAATCTCGATGGCAAAAGGGAAATATGCGTCCTTCCTGGGCGAAGGCTAGTTTCTGATTACCCAACTTTGCGCCTTTTTCCCCCGACTTCCGGTAGTCACATAACCCACCGGTTCGGCTAACATCGGCCTTTCCGAGTGACTTAACGCAGACCACAATACATACTGTGCACTGTGGTATAGTGCTGTGACATCCACACCCCCTTAAGAAATAAAACGAAGTTTTCTTCCATCGGGAGGAAGCTTCGCCCGACCCCCGTAAGAGTTTGGACGAACATGTGCCACTACCAGCATATCTTCGTATGAATAGAGAGTGCCATAGTTCTCCACTACCATTGTCGTTACTGCATTCTCCAACCAACTAAAAACGCAACATGAGTATGAAGCAGGTTACCTAAGTTTATGGCAGTCGTGAAAAATGACAACGACTGTCCACCCCCGGTCAACCCTAACACAGTGAGCTGTCTACTAATAACAACTCCTACGTAGGCAAACATTATTGTTGACATCGAAATAGCACAAACAATTTTCGAAACAAAATTCAATAATATGGTAAATTGCCTTTATGGCGCTATAATACATACATTCATTCGCATAGCATTTAGCACAAACATGGTCTTTAAAGTACATAAGACACCTCTACCGTGGTTGCAATTAATTGCTCTCTACTATCACATGTAAACACGTCTCCACAGCACGCTCCTGTCCTTACCACAACATTCTAGCCTGGACAGAGCGTCTGCTATTACCTTATGTACTCATTTAATTAGTGTAACATAACTGGTGGAGTGGTTCGCGTTTACCGAAACACCCTAACTGACCGCGACACCCGATAACTATCCCTGCTGTTGCTGGACTATCAGCAGGTGGTTATAAAGCAACGACATATGCCTCCACCTGACTGCATCCCGGACGAGTCCCCAGCTGTCAGGAACCACTTATCGTGGATATCACTCCACTGGTTACACCACTGCAATGTGGATTTATAACAATAAATAAAGGCTCGTTCTTCCAAGGGTACAACCACACCACAATGGCTGACATAAGAAAATATCACGTTTAACAGGAGATTCCCTTTCTAACTTTATACACACAATACGGCCTCACACGGCTAACAAATGCATCAAATACAATGACGAAATAACCACTGTAGACTTGCCTTAACGGCTTAATCTATCACCTCCATACATGAAGGTACAAATTACATCAAAAACACTGCTATGAATATCGCTCACCTGAGCGGCAAAACTGAGACAATGACACGCTCAAATCATTGACATCTGATAAAATTACGATCTGTAGAAATTACAACCTAGACCCTATACTGTTCTAGAATTACAACGTATTTATCCTTTTCCCCCCGACTTCCGGTAGTCACATAACCCACCGGTTCGGCTAACCTCGGCCTTTCCGATTGACTTAACGCCGACCACAATACATACGATGCACTGCGGAAATGCGCTGTGACATCCAACTCCCTTTAAGAAAAAAACGATGTTTTCTTCCATCAAGACCAACACGAAAATAAGAATCTTCAACTCAAATGTGAAGTCAGTCCTATTGTATGGCTCTGAGACATGGAGAACAACAAAAACAACAACCAAAACGCTACAGACTTTTATAAACGGGTGCTTGCGTAGAACAGAAGGACTGAAATGGTATGACAAAGTCACAAATGTGGAATTGATGACAAGAACCAGACAAGTGCCAGTGGAACAAGAGTTGAGAAGAAAACGCTGGCGATGGACAGGATACACATTGAGGAAACCTGTTGATAGCTTTAAAAGGCAGTCCTTGTTCTGGAATCCACAGAGAAAGAGAGGCAGAGGTAGACCAAAAAACACATGGAGAAGAGAGCTGGATACAGAGGCGAAAATGATGAGGAAAACATGGAAAGAACTTGAGCGGATGGCACAGGACAGGAAGACTTGGCATGTGTTTGTTGAAGGCCTATGCTCCTTGGGGAGCTAAAGGATATTGATTGATTGATCGATTATTTATTTGACAATTGTTAACGATAACTGACCATTCGATTTTGTTGTCTGTAAATATACAAATTTATAACTGCTTTAATCATTTTGATTGAACTGCACCCGTATTCCGCAGTCATTTTAAATACCTCTAAAAGAGCTATGTAAGTAATATTGTACTGAGTTAAATCAGTTGGGGGCTGAACGAGCTAAGATACATAATAATTCTTCATAAAAGGCACTATATCAGAAGCACATCTTTAATTCAACCTGCAAATCTGGAAGAAAGAGCTGGAGAAGAGAGGTATGTTTTTCTGCAGCTCCAAAACAGAAACCATGATGAACTCAAGAGAAGGAAGAAGGCATCAGATTATGCTAGGAGAACAGAAACTGGTCAGCCACTTTAAATATCTTGGAGCTATCAAAGACTGGAAGGGAGGCGTCAAAGAAGAGGTGGTTACCAGAAGAGCAGCAGCTGAGAGACTTTTTCAGGCCATAAATCGAGATTCCCCAGCAAATGAGAAGTTAGCAAGAGGACGAAGATGGCTGTATACCGCTCCACCTATGTCACAGTCTTGACGTATGGATGTGAGTCCTGGGCAATGACTGCAACCTACAAAGCCAGATCCAAACCTCTGGAATGAGGTGTGTGAGGAAGGTGGTTGAAGTAATAAGAAAAGACATGGTCCGAAACCAGACGATACGTCATTGCCCCAAAACTCAGCACCTGCAGACTCAAGTGTAACAGTCCCAATTATGATGGTGTGGCCGTGTCTGCAGAATGTAAGAATATCGGCTACCACGACAAGCATGGGAAACTAAGAGCCAGAGATCCAGACCTCCAGGACGACCCAGAGTCCGCTTGGAGGACACCATTAGACAATCTTTGAAGGACCGAGGACTAGAATGGAACCGGACCAGGAGGAAGACCGCCAATAGGACAGTATGGCATTCTCTCTTGCACACCTCTTCGCCCCAGGGTAGAAGAAGAACGACTAAGTAAGTAGAAATTCAAAACTACCTCTTGTGTCAAGACTTTTATTATTCGTACAAGTAACTGTTTATTGATGTTCCGGTCTGATCTGCAAAAGTAAACTTTGCAGTACGGTATACTTATATTCAGAGGAAAATGAAAAACATAAGAACATTCCGAAGAGCCCTTGCAAAGTAAAAGCAAGATGGCGTATGAGAGCCAATATGATGGACACTTCGTGCAATATTAAAACGTCGACACTATTAAGATCTAGGCCCTAGACAATAGCGAACAGCATGTAGAGTATAATAGGCTCGCAGCTTTTGTCCGGTTGATTAGACAGCCGTCAGCAATGCTTGTTATTATGCGTCAAAAGTACAAGAAACTTACTTACTTACTTAGTCGTTCCTCTTCTACCGTGAGATGTAGAGGTTTGTAAGAGAGAGCGCCAGACTATCCTATCGGCTGTCTTCCTCCTGGCCTGGTTCCATTCTAGTCCTCGATCCTTCAAAGATTGTCTAATGTTGTCCTCCCAGCGGACTCTGGGTCGTCCTCGGGGTCTGGATCCTTGGCTCTTTGTTTCCCATGCTTGTCGTGGTATCCGATCTTCTCCCATTCTGCAGACATGGCCAAACCATCTTAATTGGGACTGTTCTACTTGGGTCTGCACGGGGTAGGATTTAAGGCCTTGACGTATCGTCTGGTTGCGTACCATGTCTCTTCTTGTTACTTCAACCACCTTCCTCAGATACCTCATTTCTAAGGTTTGGATCTGGCTTTTATGGGTTGTAGTCATTGCCCATGACTCGCATCCATATGTCAAGACTGGGACATAGGTGGAGCGGTATACAGCCATCTTCGTTTTCTTACCAACCTCTTTCTTGCTGAGGAATCCTCGATTTATGGCCTGAAAAAAATCTCCCAGCTGTTGCTTTTCGAGTGGCCAACTCTTCTTTGATGCCTCCCTTTCGGTCTACAAGAAACACGAGAGTCAAAATAAAATAAAAAAAGGAACAGAAGAGTTGTAACAGATTAGAAGAATAAAGACAGATGGTGCATGATGGTAAGATTGGTCATGCAGAGGAAATCTCCTGGTAGCATTCATCATTCCGGAACCTTCTACTGTACCATGATTATTCAATAATACAGAAGACATGGAGACGAAAACTCGAGACTGAAGCAACAGAAGACATGGAGACGAAAACTCGTGACTGAAGCAACAGAAGACACGGAGACGAAAACTCGAGACTGAAGCAACAAAAGACACGGAGACGAAAACTCGAGACTGAAGCAACAGAAGACATGGAGACGAAAACTCGAGACTGAAGCAACAGAAGACACGGAGACGAAAACTTGTGACTGAAGCAACAGAAGACACGGAGACGAAAACTCGTGACTGAAGCAACAGAAGACATGGAGACGAAAACTCGAGACTGAAGCAACAGAAGACACGGAGACGAAAACTCGTGACTGAAGCAACAGAAGACACGGAGACGAAAACTCGAGACTGAAGCAACAGAAGACACGGAGACGAAAACTCGAGACTGAAGCAACAGAAGACATGGAGACGAAAACTCGAGACTGAAGCAACAGAAGACACGGAGACGAAAACTCGTGACTGAAGCAACAGAAGACACGGAGACGAAAACTCGAGACTGAAGCAACAGAAGACATGGAGACGAAAACTCGAGACTGAAGCAACAGAAGACATGGAGACGAAAACTCGTGACCGAAGCAACAGAAATACGTAACGTAGAATGCAAGAGCAATTGGAGAGCACTGGTTGAAGACCTCTGCTTCACAAGGAACTGGGAGACTAATAAAAAGATGTTTATGTTCTCGATATTGTCTTAATAATGTCAATAGTTTAGGTGAAACAACTTCTAACATCAAAGCTATAATAAACGTTTCTTTTGTGTGTTCCAGACCAAATCCACAATTGGGGGACCGCCCTTACGTCAAGATGTACCTTGAATGTGGATCATCCGGTTCCTACATGCATCTGACTCCTGGATACCTTCTTGATGACTCCGTTGTTGAAAAGTGGGGCAGACCTGGTATTGAAGCCAGAACATATGAAAGATACGAACGATGTTGAGATAGATGATGAAGAGTGAAAACTGGAAAAGGAAGAGAGAGAGAGCGAGAGAGAGAGAGAGAGAGAGAATGAGAGAGAGAGCGAATGAGAGAGAGAGAAAGAGAGAATGTGTGTGTAAGAGAGAGAAAACGAACTTTGTTTTTTTTTGAAAGGGTATAGAATAGGACATGCAGGCCAGTCTAACATTCTGGCCTTTCTATCTCTCGTCTTCTTCTTCTTCTTCTTCTTCTTCTTCTTCTTCCTCGTTCGCCCTGAAAAGGACGGTGGTTGCGTTGTGTCTGTTTACGCCTAAGCTGTGATATCTGCACCTTTCGGTCGACACATCCGACTTCTGCACGGCATTTTTTGGGACCGGGTTTGCCTTCCCTCTTCGATCCGTGCTCGCTCAGCCAGACTGCACTACTGCAGACTGTTTCCAGGACCACAGTACTGCAGCAGGTGTTCGACTGTCATCGGGCTGGTACCGCAGGTGCAGAGATCTGTTGCACCAATTTTGTATTTGTGGTACAGATGGTATCTCAATCTGTTGTGCCCAGTGCGCAGTCGAAAAATGATGACCTGTTCTTTTCTGGATAGTTGATGATATGCGTCATTTTTCAAATGTCCCGGGTGCTCTCTTTCCCATTTGGACTTGAATGTAGCCTTTATAGTGGTCTTTGCCGTTGCGTAAGTTGTCTCTATATCATTTTGCTGTAAGGCACCTCCTTCTTTAGCAAGTCTATCTGCCTTTTCATTTCCTGGTATGTTGCAATGGGCTGGTATCCACTGGATAGTGCACTTCTTGAAGCATTCGGCCAGTCTTTCAAGGGAGATTATCAGATCTTTCAATCCTTTAGTTTGGTGGCTCTTCAGCGCTGATATTATTGAGAGGGCATCTGAAAAGATTACTATCTGTTTTTCTGCCTGTGCTTTGCATTCAATAAGAGTTTCAGCTGCCTGTTTCAGGGCTTCTGCTTCAGCACAGAAGTTGTTGCAGTATTTTCCAGTGGCAATTGCCATAGAGTGAATTCTATTCTTTAATTTTATGAGGATGCCGGCACCCCCATTTTCAACTGCATTTGTTGCCGAACCATCAGTATATGCATGTGTCCAAAGCTTCGCTGGAAATCTTTGGTCAATATACTTGGTTGCTATACACTTTCTTTATCTGATAATAATCAATATTGAACAGAGTAACATTATCATTAAAATCTATATATGATATTGTATAATGATTTGGGAACATAACTTAATTAGGATGCATATAATCTGCACTCGTGATGTATTTGAACAGTACGGGAATGTATGAATATAAACTAAGCGTGTAGTTTAAGTCGTGTGGAAGATTGTTCTTAAGAAAAATAAAAAAATAAATAACTTTTAGAAAAAGCTAAAGTTTTCATGAATTAGTTAGGCCTAGGCTTGGCACGTGTAATTTGTTTAAACGTTGGCTGAGTTTTCCGTTGTATTTGAAAATGGGCCACAGATACGTTATAGCATTCTGTGATAATATTTTGATAATGAATTTGGCTATATTGAAGAGGAAGCGCTTTCTTAGAGGTAATATGTTAAGATATTTATATAGATCTACACAATGTGTTTGGTGTTTGTGCGAAACTAGGCGTACTGTACGTTTTTGTAATGAATATAGTCTTTTTGTATTCGATATTTAGCAGCCACCCTGGATTGTGGAGCAATAGACCAGATGTGTTTGTGTTAGATATATATATAACATTTTTCTTGCTTCCTCGTCTAGGAAATGTTTGATCTTAGCTAACTGGTAAACTTAACTGTGCCGTTTGTTTAGTCAGTGCTTGTACAGGCGAGTTCCAACTTAAATGTTGGTCAGTTATGAGCCGCAGTGTTTTATTTTTGTTTACATTTTCACAAAATGTGGAGGGGGAGATAATTGGGAGAGAAAATATTTGCAATGTGAAGAGAGAGTATTGCGTTTTAAACTATTAGAGAATAATCAGAAACATCATTCACGTGACATATTTGTTCTAACTAACCAAAAAACACCCAATCTTATAATCAAACATCGTCAAACATATTGACATCCACCATACAATCAAACATATCCAACCATATTAACATCCACCTCCCACTAATACATCGTCAAACAAATTAACACCCACCTCCCATTGATACATCGTCACACATGTTACCATCCACCTGCCATTGAAACATCGTCAAACATATTAACATCCACCTCCCATTGAAACATCGTCAAACATATTAACATCCACTTTCCAATCAAACATCGTCAAACATATTGACTTCCACCTCACATTCAAACATCATCACACATACTAATATCCAATCAAACATCATGTGGCGTGCCTATTTTTGAATGTACGGACTGCAGTGCCCCCTAGGTAGTGGAGGTGACCTTGAAGTGATGGAATGCGAGAGGATAAATATTCTACAGTAACTCTTATTTAGGCATTGACAAAAACCACAGGCTACAGGCATATAAATATTTATTGGGTGATAACAAGCTCCATCGTGCATAGCACATTCAGAGGATCCATTAACAAATAGTACATGGTGTTCAATACAACTACCGATAGAGCGGTCCTGTCACGTTCTGTCTTACACTCTCGCCGCTTCAATTATCAATGTGGACAATTAATAATTAAAATCTTATCCTCATCCGTCAAGACCACTCCAGTACGTCATGATACAGTCATTAATTGACTAGGATCCATATATATATATATATATATATATATATATATATATATATATATATATATATATATATATATATATATATATATATATATATATATATATATATATATATATATATATATATATATATATATATATATATACACGAGGCATGTTTAAATGAAACCCGTCCCAGTGGCTTTATAAGAAATATATGTAAGGTACATCAGCAGGAGTAGTAGAATTAAATACAGCAATTGTTATGAAGCAAGTACTCACTGGGGTTCTTTAGACATAGTCACCATAGGCATTCAGACACTCATCCCACTACTTGGGTAGACGGCGGATGCCGTCCGAGAAAAATGACTTAAATGACGTCGGTTGCTTATTGAATCATTTGGTCACCGAGGCCCTGGCGTTTGCATCGGAGTCGAATCGTTGTCCCTTTAGAGATTTTTTTAAGGGTCCGAACAAATGAAAGTCACATGGTGACAGATCGGGGCTGTAGGCTGGGTGTGGCAGAACTTCCCACCTTTTCGTTGCTAACGCTTCCTGCACAATGTTCGCAACATGTGGACGAGCATTTCGTGCAACAGAATCACACAACGCGAAAGCATGCCGGGTCGTTTATTCTTGATGGCTGTATGCAGGTTGTCTAGTGTGTCTTTGCAGCGGATGGCATTGATGTTTACGCCAGGCTCTTTAAAGTCTACCAATAGAAGCCCTTCATGGTAAAAAATGCGGTCAGCATAACCTTACCGGCAGAAATCTGTGACTTGAATTTTTTGTGTTTTGGTGATCCGGGATGTTTCCATTGCATGCTCGCTGTTTTGCTGCACGGCTCAAAGTGGTGGCACCACGACTCATCGCCTGCCACTATGCGCAACAGAAATGCATCACCCTCCTCTTCGTAACGCAGCAGGTGGTGTTCAAACTCCACCCCATGCGTTCTTCCTTATGATGATCGGTCAGCATCCGTGGGACCCATTGTGAACACACCTTTCGATACTTCAGTTTCTTCCTAACCACCATTTGAACTGTCCCAAGAGACACAGCGAATTCCTGTGCTAGCGAACGTAAGCTCCGACGACGGTCCACCCGTATTGCTGCATCAATCTCGGCGATGGCTTCTTCTGTCGCAACAACATGCACCTGACCTGGCCGCGGAAGATCTTTCGTTAACTGACGTGTTTCTCGAAACATTCGTGCCCAGTATTTCACTGTAGTCTTAGACACACTTTTGTCACCATACACTGCTTTCATTCGGCGATGAATTCGACTGGTCGACATCCTTCGGCTGTTAGGAACTGAATCACCGCTCGCTTATCCACTTTGGACGGATTCCGTATCACACCGGCCATTATTTTAACGGTCTGCAGCACAACCAATGAACACTAGGAGAATGAACACTTACACACTTGTATATTCGTATGTGCTTATTACGTCAGATGTGACGTCATCATGCTCCTCCTACAAATGTCCACTTGGCGCAGCACGGTCGGGTTTCATTTGAACACACCTCGTATATATATATATATATATATATATATATATATATATATATATATATATATATATATATATATATATATATATATATATATATATATATATATATATATATATATATATATATATATATATGTATATATATATATATATATATATATCTTACGCCATCTTCTTCCACTGATGGCCTATCAGTAATACAATCTAGAGGACGTAGTACTACGACCCGCCTCAGGTCTGCTAAGTTAGCAAATAACTATATCACTGCTACTAAGCTGCGTGCATAATACTCCCTGTCAGAAACACTCCATTCTGGCATCCCAGTAACGCCGAATATATGAACAGAACAAGTCTGTTAACACCAACATCCATGAAATACTTAAAGCACACATCAACGAGCTGACACCAACATCCATGAAATACTTAAAGCACACATCAACGATCTGACACCACCATCCATGAAATACTTAAAGCACACATCAACGAGCTGACACCAACATCCATGAAATACTTAAAGCACACATCAATGAGCTAACACACACATCCATGAAATACTTAAAGAACACATCAACGAGCTGACACCAACATCCATGAAATACTTAAAGCACACATCAACGAGCTGACACCAACACCCATGAAATACTTAAAGCACACATCAACGAGCTGACACCAACATCCATGAAATACTTAAAGCACACATCAACGAGCTGACACCAACATCCATGAAATACTTAAAGCACACATCAATGAGCTGACGCCAACATCCATGAAATACTTAAAGCACACATCAACGAGCTGACACTAACATCCATGAAATACTTAAAGCACACATCAACGAGCTGACACCAACATCCATGAAATACTTAAAGCACACATCAACGAGCTGACACTAACATCCATGAAATACTTAAAGCACACATCAACGAGCTGACACCAACATCCATGAAATACTTAAAGCACACATCAACGAGCTAACACCAACATCCATGAAATACTTAAAGCACACATCAACGAGCTGACACCAACATCCATGAAATACTTAAAGCACACATCAAGGAGCTGACACCAACATCCATGAAATACTTAAAGCACACATCAACGAGCTGACACCAACATCCATGAAATACTTAAAGCACACATCAACGAGCTGACACCAACATCCATGAAATACTTAAAGCACACATCAACGAGCTGACACCAACATCCATGAAATACTTAAAGCACACATCAATGAGCTGACACCAACATCCATGAAATACTTAAAGCACACATCAACGAGCTGACACCAACATCCATGAAATACTTAAAGCACACATCAACGAGCTGACACCAACATCCATGAAATACTTAAAGCACACATCAACGACCCCAAATGGGTACCAGAGCTACTCTGGGAAGGTTAAGGCGGCCGGCGTGATGCCGACCACATCACCCCTCGTGTGCCGACGGTCAAGATAATATGGGCCTAACACCATATTCCCAATATGCCTCAATGGGCGTGTAACGGGTTCCTTTACCTTTACCTTACACATCAACGAGCTGACACCAACATCCATGAAATACTTAAAGCACACATCAACGAGCTGACACCAACATCCATGAAATACTTAAAGAACACATCAACGAGCTAACACCAACATCCATGAAATACTTAAAGCACACATCAATGAGCCAACACCAACATCCATGAAATACTTAAAGAACACATCAACGAGCTGACACCAACATCCATGAAATACTTAAAGCACACATCAACGAGCTGACACCAACATCCATGAAATAGTTAAAGCACACATCAATGAGCTAACACCAACATCCATGAAATACTTAAAGAACACATCAACGAGCTAACACCAACATCCATGAAATACTTAAAGCACACATCAACGAGCTGACACCAACATCCATGAAATACTTAAAGCACACATCAAGGAGCTGACACCAATTCAGAACACATCACGGATCCCCACCGACTTTTTATATTCCCTCGCATGACCAAATTAGCGTCCACTATGCAAATGAGTTAATGGCATCATATCGTCTATACTCACAATCGCTCGTAGTTGACCCATATCGGGGTAAACGCTGTGGCGAAATACACAGCCTTACTTAATTATATATTTTATATGCCACACATCGTTACACATATTTTCATTCACCTTCCAATCAAACATCGTCGCACATATTGACATCCACCTTCCAGTAATCATCGTAAAACATAATGACATCCACCATCCAATTAAACATCGTTGCACATATTGACATCCTCCTTCCAGTCATACATCGTCAAACATATTGACATCCACCGTCCAATCAAACATCATCAAACATATTGAATTCCACTTTCCAATCAAACATCGTCAAACATATAGACATCTACCTTCCAGTAATCATCGTAAAACATAATGACATCCACCATCCAATTAAACATCGTTGCACATATTGACATCCACCTTCCAGTCATACATCGTCAAACATATTGACATCCACTTTCCAATCAAACATCGTCAAACATATTGACATCCAACTTGCAATCAAACATCGTCAAAAATATTGACATCAACTTCCATTGAAACATCGTCAAACATATTGACATCCAACTTGCAATCAAACATCGTTAAAAATATTGACATCAAATTCCGCTGAAACATCGTCAAACATATTGACATACACCTTGCAAACAGACATCGTCAATCATATTAACATCCACTTTCCTATCATACTTTGTAACACATATGTACATCCACCTTCCAATCAAACATCGTCAAACATATCGACATCCACCTCCCAATCAAACATCATCAAACATATTGACATTCACCTTCCAATCAAACATCGTCAAACATATTGACATCCACCTCCCAATCAAACATCATCAAACATATTGACATTCACCTTCCAATCAAACATCGTCAAACATATTGACATCCACCTTCCAATCAAACATCGTCAAACATATTGACATCCACCTCCCAATCAAACATCATCAAACATATTGACATTCACCTTCCAATCAAACATCGTCAAACATATTGACATCCACTTTCCATTGAAACATCGTCAAACATGTTGACTTCCACATTGCATTGAATTATCGTTAAGCATATTGACGTCAGTTCTTCCATTCAAAGATCGTTAAAAACAAACTTCTTCAACCATTCAAACACTCTTAAACAAAATGTAATCTATTATTCAAAAATCGTTCAAACATATTTCCTTCCACGTCTCTCCCAGACAAGACGATAGTTCATGAGTGGGCACATTTGAGATGGGGGGTGTTTGATGAGAATCCCGTTGATTCTGAAGATGACGAATTCTACAGATATGCTGGACAGTGGCAGGCAACCAGGTGTGTATTGTTCTGTTAATCCCGCACAGGTGTGATATGCTGGACAATGGCAGGCAACCAGGTGTGTATTGTTCTGTTAATCCCGCACATGTGTGATGTGCTGGACAATGGCAGGTAACCAGGTGTGTATTGTTCTGTTAATCCCACACGGGTTTAACATTAGAGTGGAGCATGTCTTCTTCTTTGGTCCTTAGCCGCCGACTGTCAAAAGCAGTCCGTGGCCATCACGCTTAATTACGTCTTGTAGGGCAGCAACAAACTACTTCCACTTTGCTCGGTTGTCAGCCAGGGCCGGATTAAGCTAGTACGGGGCCTGTAGCATTTTTTAAGAACGGGGCCCTATATTTAAAAAAAACCCAATAAAACAACACAAATATATTTGAACACATACATTTTTAATTTGCATAGTAATTATCATTATCAAAAGTAACAACACAGTCAACATTATTGTTTAAATATTAATGTTTCTACATTTAGCGTGAGCAAATTTGTTAATGATATAGGATGTATCAATTTCACGCAGAAGTTTATGTTCAATGCTCATTAGTGTGAGATTGTTCAATCTCTTTTGACCCATGGTGCTCCTTAGTTCATTTTTAATAAGTTTCAGTTTTGAAAATGATCGTTCTCCACTGCAGTTGGATACCATTAGTGACAAATAGATGCGCAAGGCGATTTCTACATTTGGAAAACAAGACTCCAAAGAATTGTCAATTATCAAACGGTAAAACTGTAACTCTACAAGGTCTAGAGTAGTGCCAATATGAGAAGCAAGATCAGTTTTCAATAGTTCTGTAAACTGCACAAGTTCTTCACAAAGACTTTCTTCCAGATATTCCGGATATGATTTAATAAGATTCGATGATCTCGTTACCACCTCTTCAGGTGTAAACGACTGTAACTGACGAAGGAATCCAAATACATCATTCAACTTTTGATAAGCTTTCTGCCGTTTTGACAAGGCAGAGAGCAAGCTATCAATAAGGACAAGAAATGTTTGGCTTTTAAACTGCTGAGAAGGCGTTTGAGATTCAACAAGTTGATGGGAGCCGCGCTAGCGTAGTGGTTACTACACCGCTCTGGCGACCGGGTGATCCAGGATCAAACCGGGATTTGGACTGGATTAACTCGAGACCTGGCAGGACATTTGAAGAAGTGTCATCGACCAGGGATTGGCGGCTCCTGAGCCGACCCAGCTCTAATGGGTACCTCCGAAATCGGCGAGTATCTGCCTGAATGGTGAGGGACACCTGTCTCTGTACAAGAAAAAAGGGATACTCACGTAAAATCAATGTCAGGTTAGACATTAATAATAACCTGAGATTTCGTCTCGAGTATTAGCGGGCGTACGAAAAAAAAAGAAAAAAAAAAGTGGATCAAGTGTGCTGGAACCACTGAAATCATCATACTCTCGATTTAGTTTGTGTTTTCTTCGAGTTTGTTCTTGATAATGTTCAGACTCAGTCAGATCCTTGGCATTTTGCTCCATGTCTGCAAAAGCAGACCGCATAGGTTGAATATACCCCCGCAGGGATTCATAGAGTGCACAAGCTGTATTCAAATCTTGGTCAGAAGATTGCAAAGAAGCACTGGTCATTTGAAAACGCTGTAATACTTGATCCCACAGCATGATCATTATTCCTGTTTCTAACTTCATCATGGTTGAAAGTAGACCACGAGCCTGTTGACGACACTCTGCCTTCTAATCATTGTTATCTGAAATATCATCCAAGACTTGTTTTATTGCAGAAAAGCTGTGTAAAAGTGCTTTTGTTGCATCTGCCCGAGCGGACCACCTGGTATCTGACAGTCTTTTCACAAATGGCAAATGGGACTCATTATGAGTACCGCCAGCACATAATGCAGTAGAAAGGAGACCCCACCGGTAGGTAGAAGCAGAAAAGAAGGTGTACAGGCTTTCAACAAATCCAAAAAAATGACTGCTTCTTGACAACCTTGAGCAGCACATTTTCCAACCAAATTTAGTGAATGTGCAAAACACGGAATGTATCTTTAATTCGTGCTTGTAATCCTATAAACTTGCCACTCATGTTGATGGAGTTGTCATAACTTTGACCACGGCAGTCTTTAATATCAATGTCATTTGCCTTTAAAAAATTAAGTAGACTTGTAGTCAGCTGTTCAGCACTATGACCTTCCATATCCAAAAATGTCCCAAATCTTTCAACTGGTCCAGATGGCAAAACATAGCGCAGAGTCAAAGTTAGCTGGTCCATATTAGATATATCTGGAGTAGAATCCAATGAAACGGAATAATACTTGTATTTCTTCACTTCACAGAGA
Source organism: Oreohelix idahoensis (assembly GCA_024509875.1). Lineage (NCBI taxonomy): Eukaryota > Metazoa > Mollusca > Gastropoda > Stylommatophora > Oreohelicidae > Oreohelix > Oreohelix idahoensis. Next base: position 63,232 of record JAMPIV010004586.1, on the reverse strand, counting down.
ATGTGATCCAGTATGCTGGATCCAATCAGACTGGTGAATTCCTCACACGTTGTTTTAAATAGATATGATGTATGTCCAAATCCTTTGTTTGCATGAGTACTTATATGCTCTGCCAGAAAAGGGTCAAACTTGGCCAGTAATTCCCGTTATAAGGGGACCCAACAATTTCATCACTGACACGAAATGAAAGGCCTCGTTCTGCTAAAAACTTCACAACTTCAATTATTCGCTCTAGAAGTTTGTGCCAATACTTTTCTTGAATGTCCATTTGTTTTACAAGTTGGGAATCGACACGTTCACCTTTGTTTTTACGCATCAACAGTGAAATTAAAGCTTGTCTATGTGAGGAGCTTTCTTCATGTCGACGCAATAGATTGCTTGCATTTTTCCAGTCATTAAACCCTTCCACAGTAAACTTTGATTAACATTCTGAACTCATAAGCTTGCATGGGAAACAGAATAGGCGCCCTTTACTTTCTGAATAGCAAAACCATTTTCTTGCATGTTGCTTGTCTGTAAGTTTATGAATATGTGTAAAATAAGACTTCTGACAGTATCGAGTTTTCTTTTCAGTGTCATACAATCGCACGGATGACGAGAAGGCACTATCAACATGTTGACATTTTTCACTTTTCTTGGATATCCAATATTCACGCTCACAGTCATCTATATTGTTTGGCCAGTCACCAATATCATTAGAGTACTTCTTCGTTTCACTTATTCTTTCACATTCAGACTCAGTGTATACTGGGTTTTGCTGAATGTTTTCTGCTGCACAGCCTGCACTAGTACTAGTTGTTCCTGTACTTCCAGCTTCAGCGGTTAGAGTACCACTACCATGAACATCAAAATATTCTGTCAGCTTACGTGTTTTTGATATCACAAGTTGATCTCTTCTTTCTTTTTCTTCCTTCGCTTTACGTTTTTCACTTCCAGAAGCATAATTACGTCCAATATCTCTGTGTATACTGCTCATTTTTTGAGTTTTCTAACCTTACAAATCAAGAAATTTTAATCAAGATCGAAAGAGAGTGCGAGCACGCCGTATACCTCAATTAAAACAGGAAGTTTCCGTTTCCTAAATTCTAGTTTTTATTGTTAATGCAAATTCATTTCACAAAGAACGAAACAAAATTAGAGGGGCAGTCGCCTAGAGCCAAAAAAGTGGTTTCCGACCACATTTTCAACGCCACTTAAATGGCTTCCGTCCGCAAACAGTTAAGATAAAAATAATGAAGAGTCACACTAAGTCACCCTCTTATGCTCTTTCTCTCACAATTTCGTGACACCAAATGAAAAGGCGCTAAAGATGGCATAAATCACAAGATCATTGGTTTAACGCTCGTATTAGAAGATGACCAAAAAATTATGTACATATTTATTGGCGCGGTGCCCCTAAAAGCGCGGGGCCCGTAGCATATGCTACTTGTGCTACTACGTTAATCCGGCTTTGTTGTCAGCCATCCTTCGTGCAGTGCCCCAGTACTGGTTCATTCTTTGCATCTCGGCCTCCATAGTTCACCGCCAAGTTGTTGTTGGTCAGCTCTCATCCGCTTTCCTTCAGGACTCCATAGCATAGCTGTTCTAGTGGTGGCATCTCGGTCTCTTCTGATGGCGTGACATAGCTGTTCTAGTGGTGGCATCTCGGTCTTTTCTGATGACGTGGCATAGCTGTTCTAGTGGTGGTATCTCGGTCTCTTCTGATGACGTAGCATAGCTGTTCTAGTGGTGGCATCTCGGTCTCTTCTGATGACGTGGCACGGCTGTTCTAGTGGTGGCATCTCGGTCTCTTCTGATGACGTGGCATAGCTGTTCTAGTGGTGGCATCTCGGTCCCTTCTGATGACGTGGCCAACTGTTCTAGTGGGGGTATCAGGGTCTCTTCTGATGACATGGCCAACTGTTCTTGTGGTGGTATCACGGTCTCTTCTGATGACGTGGCCAACTGTTCTAGTGGTGGCATCTCGGTCTCTTCTGATGAAGTGGCCAACTGTTCTAGTGGTGGCATCTCGGTCTCTTCTGATGACGCGGCATAGCTGTTCTAGTGGTGCATCTCGGTCTCTTCTGATGTCGTGGCATAGCTGTTCTAGTGGTGGCATCTCGGTCCCTTCTGATGACATGGCATAGCTGTTCTAGTGGTGGAATCTCGGTCTCTTCTGATGAAGTGGCATAGCTGTTCTAATGGTGGCATCTCGGTCTCATCTGATGACGTGGCATAGCTGTTCTAGTGGTGGCATTTTGGCCCCTTCTGACGACGTGGCCAACTGTTCTAGTGGTGGTATCAGGGTCTCTTCTGATGACGTGGCCAACTGTTCTAGTAGTGGTATCAGGGTCTCTTCTGATGACGTGGCCAACTGTTCTAGTGATGGTATCAGGGTCTCTTCTGATGACGTGGCCAACTGTTCTAGTGGTGGTATCCGGGTCTCTTCTGATGACGTGGCCATCTGTTCTAGTGGTGGTATCAGGGTCTCTTCTAATGACGTGGCCAACTGTTCTAGTGGTGGTATCAGGGTCTCTTCTGATGACGTGTCCAACTTTTCTAGTGGTGTCATCTCGGTCTCTTCTGATGACGTAGCCAACTGTTCAAGTGGTGGCATCAGGGTCTCTTCTGATGACGTGTCCAACTGTTCTAGGGGTGGTATCAGGGTCTCTTCTGATGACGTGGCCAACTGTTCTAGTGGTGGTATCAGGGTCTCTTCTGATGACGTGGCAAACTGTTCTAGTGGTGGTATCAGGATCTCTTTTGATGACGTGGCCAACTGTTCTAGTGGTGGCATCAGGGTCTCTTCTGATGACGTGGCCAACTTTTCTAGTGGTGGCATTAGGGACTCTTCTGATGACTTGGTCAACTATTCTAGTGGTGGTATCAAGGTCTCTTCTGATGACGTGGCCAACTGTTCTTGTGGTGGTATCAGGGTCTCTTCTGATGACGTGGCCGACTGTTCTAGTGGTGGTATCAGGGTCTCTTCTGATGACGTAACATAGCTGTTCTAGTGGTGGCATCTCGATCTCTTTTGATGACGTAGCATAGCTGTTCTAGTGGTGGCATCTCGGTCTCTTCTGACGACGTGGCCAACTGTTCTAGTGGTGGCATCTCGGTCTATTCTGATGACGTAGCATAGCTGTTCTAGTGGTGGAATCTCGGTCTCTTCTGATGACGTAGCATTGCTGTTCTAGTGGTGGCATTTCGGTCTCTTCTGATGACGTGGCATAGCTGTTCTAGTGGTGTCATCTCGGTCTCTTCTGATGACGTAGCCAACTGTTCAAGTGGTGGCATCAGGGTCTCTTCTGATGACGTGTCCAACTGTTCTAGGGGTGGTATTAGGGTCTCTTCTGATGACGTGGCCAACTGTTCTAGTGGTGGTATCAGGGTCTCTTCTGATGACGTGGCAAACTGTTCTAGTGGTGGTATCAGGATCTCTTTTGATGACGTGGCCAACTGTTCTAGTGGTGGCATCAGGGTCTCTTCTGATGACGTGGCCAACTTTTCTAGTGGTGGCATTAGGGTCTCTTCTGATGACTTGGTCAACTATTCTAGTGGTGGTATCAAGGTCTCTTCTGATGACGTGGCCAACTGTTCTTGTGGTGGTACCAAGGTCTCTTCTGATGACGTGGCCGACTGTTCTAGTGGTGGTATCAGGGTCTCTTCTGATGACGTAACATAGCTGTTCTAGTGGTGGCATCTCGATCTCTTTTGATGACGTAGCATAGCTGTTCTAGTGGTGGCATCTCGGTCTCTTCTGATGACGTGGCCACTGTTCTAGTGGTGGCATCTCGGTCTATTCTGATGACGTAGCATAGCTGTTCTAGTGGTGGCATCTCGGTCTCTTCTGATGACGTATCATTGCTGTTCTAGTGGTGGCATCTCGGTCTCTTCTGATGACGTGGCATAGCTGTTCTATTGGTGGCATCTGGGTCTCTTCTGACGACGTAGCATAGCTGTTCTAGTGGTGGCATCTCGGTCTCTTCTGATGACGTGGCATAGCTGTTCTAGTGGTGGTATCTCGGTCTCTTCTGATGACGTAGCAAAGCTGTTCTAATGGTGGCATCTCGGTCTCTTCTGAGGACGTGGCCAACTGTTCTAGTGGTGGCATCTCGGTCTATTCTGATGACGTAGCATAGCTGTTCTAGTGGTGGAATCTCGGTCTCTTCTGATGACGTAGCATTGCTGTTCTAGTGGTGGCATTTCGGTCTCTTCTGATGACGTGGCATAGCTGTTCTAGTGGTGGCATCTCGGTCTCTTCTGATGACGTGGCATAGCTGTTCTAGTGGTGGTATCTCGGTCTCTTCTGATGACGTAGCAAAGCTGTTCTAATGGTGGCATCTCGGTCTCTTCTGATGACGTGGCATAGCAGTTCTATTGGTGGTATCTCGGTCTCTTCTGATGACGTGGCTGTTGCGTATGGTTTTTTACAACATTTTTGTTGTTGCGCATCAAAGAGCGCTGAGTTGAGTTTGGTGAAAATATTTGAAGATATGTGAATAGTACACTTAGGTGCATTATTCGTGCACGCAGTAAGAAAAGATGACGTAGGGGTTTTTGTGGGTTGAAACAATGACGTAGAGAACAAGAAATGGACCCCAAGAAATAAACAAGACGGGAACAGCCTTGTGTTTGCTGGTTTGCTTGAAAACCCGTGGAAAACGGGTATATTGATTCGTGCCATGAATGGGAATGCATAACAGGATGAGTACTGTTAATAATGTATAATTTGATGCTTATACATTTTGTAGACGGGCAGGTCTATACACTGTAAAAATCGGAGTCTGAAAGATCCTGCTCTGTCGCTAATGTGTGCTGACATTGGGGGAATTCATGTTAATGAAGTTATATGAGTTTGAAAAGAAGTTTCGGGAGAAGGGCACTGATATAATCAATACATAAAGAAGTATAGATGGGGAGGAAGAAGCAACAATGTATTACCGCCAAGGAATATAAAACTATGTTACGAATAGACAGAATGACATTAACTAAGGACGGCTCATCATGTCTCATTGATCATGAGTTTTCAATAAACTTTGTTGTTATGTTAACGGACCATCATTGGCTTCATACCTGGTTATCGTTGAGCTGTTGGGCCTATCTGAGATATTACTAATTCGTTATCCATTGTGAGAGAACACTGCATAAATAATACAGGGACGATACAGTGCAGTTTTTGGCATACCCACGAATAAAACATTCGCGTGACACTTTTGTTGTATACAAATGATCTAACATTCATATAGACACATATGGGAATAATGATGGTATACATATATCAAATGCAGACAAACTCTTTTAATACACTGGAATAAACGAACGGGCGGACATACTTTAACATGGTGGCCATTATAATGTACCTTCCCGTTCTATGAAATTCAGATATTTTGAGCTCAATTAATTGCCACGCATATTGGAACAATGACACTTGTTGCATGATCAGTCAATCGATCGTTATTTCAAAGTCGTAACCTTGACTTGGAAGGTCAACGTTCGTGTGATGTACATACTCAAGTCTCCAGAGAAGTATCATAGTTGTACCGGGGAATGATGTTACAGTTTTCGATTTCCATTTTCAAGTCCTGCTGTGTACCTAAGTTTCTTTGGGGCTGCTGGAATGCTGTAGATTTTTGTGTTGACGCCGTGGTTCTATACGATATTATCTTTTCTTTAATTGTTGAGGTGCGGTGATTGTCATTGCTAACGTGTATATTTCTATGTAATTGATTCTCTTTATTGATCATTCTATGTTTTCAGTAATAATATTATTTGTATAATTTCTTAGTTGATTTATAGCTGCATATTTTATTAAATAAAAGATGATCGATCTCCAGTAATGAGTATCGATAAGGTCACGAATGTAATATATTAATTGAAAAACTACAGTTCATTTGATGAGGTAAATATTAGAATTCAGATTTTAAAATGTCATCGGCGGAGTACTTCATCAACCAGGGTAAAATTCTTGGTTTATCAGGAGACAAATTACAAGAGTTTGCTCAAACAGAATATAAAGAGGCGCAGGAAAGAGAGAAACGTCAGTTGGAATTAAAAGATAGAGAATTAGCCAACCAGGAACGTATGAAACGGTTGGAAATGGAAGATAATGAGAAAAGGTAGCAAGACGAAGAGAAAATTAAACACTTGGAGATGGAAGAAAATGAGACAATATGAGGGAGAAAAACGAGCACATGAAGAGAGAATGTTGCTATTGGAAATTGAAAGACAGAAGTTGCAAAATGGAAATGCTACTAGTCAATCACACACTCAGAATGATGGTCAAAAAGGTGACATTAAAATCCATTTGCCCATGTTTAAACCAGGGGTCGACGATATTACGTTCTTCTTGTCAAGATTCCAATTGGTATGCACAGAATATAAAATTGATAAAAGTATGTGGTGTAGCAAACTGATGAATTTTTTATCAGGAGAGGTGTTAAGTGCAGTCACTTCGTTAGAAGGCGATAGTCAAAACTATGAGGAAGCTAGTGCTACGTTTTAAAAAAATATCAGCTCACAGCTGAAGGTTATAGAAGGCGTTTTAAAGAGTTGTTGCCGGAAACAGGAAAAGAGTTCTCACAATTCATTTCGGATATTCGTTTAACTTTTAATCGTTGGATCGAACTGGAAAAGATACAACGGAATTTTGAAGATCTTGCAGATTTAATATTACGGGATAAGGTATTATCCTCAGTAAGTGATAAGTTGTTGGCATGTTTACAGGAGCGGAATCCTAAATCGTTATCGGAAGTTGAGACCCTCGGGCGCCAGTTTTCAGTTGCGCATCCAAACTTGAATGTCAGAAACACTAAACTACATGAATCGTTACAGTCAGCGGGTGTTGCTACTGTAAATAACAGAGAGGGAAAATTTAGATCGAATGGTGGTCACAGAGATAGGTTTCGTCATAGAAGTGCCAGTTCAGATCGAAATAATAATTATCAAAGAAATTTTTCTCATTTTGAAGTTAGAAATAGAAATAAATCACCAGAGTTCCGGAGATGGAGAAATAAACGACCTGATAATGTTCATCACGATTATTTTGGACACAGAGAGAGAGAGAGGAAATGGGCTACTAAATAATCAACACGGTAATATTAATAATAGATCTAGTTATTCTCAGAATTACAGAAGATATTTTTATGGCAATAATCAAGATAATGGCAGTGCATTTCGTTCAAATAGTTCGCATCGGTCTGCTCATCATGGAAATTCGGTACAGAGAGCAGAAAATGATATTACAAATAATAATAACAACGCTGTTAGTCAAGCAAATGCTTGCTGTTCATTTGACTTTGGTAATGCGGAAGAATGTTTTGAGAGCAAGAATCTATTTCAGCCTGACGTGGTATCCAGACTGAGATGTGGACCCAAATTGCCGGCGTTACCTGCGATGTCAGCTCATGAAGGAACCGGGTCTTTAGAGTTTCACAAGGGCTTACTTAATGGCATGCCAGTAACTTTATTAAAGGATTCAGGTTGCACGACGGTAGGCGTGCGACAATGTTTGGTTGATCCTTGTTGTTGTACAGGCACATGGGTTAAGTGCATTACGTTTGGTGGTAGAATTGAGAAATTTCAAACTGCTGTGGTTCATATCGCAACGCCATTTTTTACGGGACAGATAAAAGTATGTTTGTTGCCGAATCCAGTTTGCGATTTAGTTCTTGGTCGCATTCACGGTTTTAAAAAGTGTACTCTTGAGGAAATAAATGATTGGGAACGAGAACACGTACACAGGGCTAATGTTGTGGTTACTCGAGCCCAGGAGCAGTCTCAACATAATGTTGTACCACTAGTTAATGATGATGTGTTACACAGTAACATCAACAAAGAAGTTTTTTCTACTTTACAAAACAGTGATGTTTCATTAAAGAAATTTTTAAATTTAGTACAACGTGATGATACAAATGGCCATGCTTCTCACAAACAATGTTATACTATCGTAAATGACATATTAGTGCGAAGATTCAGAGATAGTAAATCTTGTCATATTACTACTCAGATCATGGTGCCTAAGGTAATGAGATCATATATCTTGAGTCATGCTCACTATTCCCGTTGTGCGGGACACATGGGATACTCTCGTACTAGATCTAGAATTCTGGCATCTTTTTTCTGGCCGGGAATGTCGAAAGACATTGCGATGTTTTGCCGTTCTTTTGTTACTTGTCAGGAGGTGAAGTCTAGAGGGGCACGTCATTTGGCTCCCATTCAAGCAGCCGATATTTCGGTGCGTCCATTTGAGAAGATGGCCGTGGACATTATTGGCCCACTTCCTATAATGTCATCGAGAGGACATAGATATGTATTAACTTGTATAGATTTGTGCACGCGTTGGCCAGAGGCTATACCACTCCAGAACATTACTACGCAGGATGTAGCTGATGCTTTGTTTCATATCTTTACTAGAATCGGATTTCCGAGAAAACTGTTGTCGGACAGAGGTTTTCAGTTTGTGTCAGGCGCAATGAGTGAGGTTATGGCAATGTTTCATATAGACAGATCACTGAGTTCCGTATATCACGCCGCCTCAAACGGGATGGTGGAGCGTCTAAATCGATCAATAAAACAGATGTTATGAAAGGTTACAATCGATTTTCCTAAAGAGTGGGACTGAGTGTTACCAGCGGTACTTTTTGCATATCGTGAAATACCGAATGAACATACCGGTTTCAGTCCATTTCATCTTGTATTTGGTGCTCAGCCCAGAGGTCTATTGTCCTTGATCAAAGACTTGTTGATTGATTCTTCCTTGTCGCAAGAAACTCAATCGTCTTACGAGTATGTTGCAAATCTTAGGAAAAAAAAATCATGGATGCATGCCAGCTGGCAACAGATGCATCGGAGAGAGCGAAAGAAAAAGCTCGTATGTTACAGAATCACTCAAGACGTCTTCGTCTTCTTGTACCAGGCGACGAAGCCTTCGTGCTTTTACCGAGCAAACAGAATCGACTACTGATAACCTGGTGTTGTCCATTCAAGATTCTGTCACGTATTTCAGATGTCGATTATGTCCTTGATGTTATGGGACAAAGAAAGATTTTTCACATTAACATGTTGAAAGAGTTTCACTCAAGACCTGAACATCTTCAGGCAGTCTTTCACGCTGTTGATAATGTAGGTTCACATCCAACGAGCTGGGCGTCTTTATCAGTTATTCAGGAAGAAGAATCTTCTTTCCCAGCTGTATCAATGACGTTTCCTAGTCTACCGGTTCAATCTACCAAAACTTGGGAGGACGTGACAATCTGTCCGAATCTTACACTTGAGAACAAAACACATGTATCCGAATTATTACATTCGTTTCATGATGTACTTACAGACATACCAGGCAAAACAAATGTCATCACACATGACATCATTTTAAATGATGAAAATGCTATTAGAGTGCGTCCATACCCGATACCATTACACTTTCAAGACAAAGTAAACAAAGAAATAGATGACATGCTGCAATTAGGTATAATCAGTTCTTCTCAAAGTAATTTTGCTTTTCCCATGGTTGTAATAGGAAAAAAGACAATAACATTCGGCACACTGCATTGATTTTAGAAAATTAAATCAGGTCACAATTTTTGACGCCGGACCGTTACCATTATTGGATGATCTTTTACCAAAATTGGCAGATGCAGTATATTTCAGTAAGTTCGATCTGTCAAAAGGTTATTGGCAGGTCCCGTTGGCGGAAAGATGTAAACATTTTACGGCTTTTGCTACTCCCAGAGGGTTGTTCCAGTTCAATTTTATGTGTTTTGGACTGATGAACGCACCTGCTACGTTCACTAGAATGATGAGAATTCTCTTCTCGCATAGACAAGATATAATCTCGTACATAGATGATATTTGTTTATTTAGCAACACTTGGGAAGAACATTTTCACGGTTTACACTCTCTATTGTTAACGCTCAGATCTGCTGGGTTACCTGCTAGACCATCTAAGGTGTATATTGGATCCTCTGAGATTACTTTTCTAGGTCATAGGATTGGTCATGGGAATCTTCAAACTTTGGAGCAGAATGTTTCCAAGATTCTAAATCTTTCCATTCCTAGGGGAAAAAAAACAAGTCCGTAGTGTGTTAGGACTAATGCAATATTATGGTAAATTTATTCCTAACTTATCTTCAATCACATCAGATCTGTCCACTCTACTTAGGAAAGGGGCTCCTAATGTAATTAGGTGGACTCCAGAATGCAATGCTGCTTTTCTTAAAATTAAAGATTTGTTTTCATCCCCACCGATTTTAAAAATTAGTTTTTTCCGGAACATAATTTAGTGTGTAGGGTGTAAGGTGCACATACAGTGTACTATATATGACTGTACGGCAATGATATTCAATAGCGATGAATTTTTTTTTTTTGCGTGTATATTATAGAGGTTCATAGGGACGTTGAATTGGGTAATTTGAGACCAATTTATGCATGTACTTGCGATCTTGTGGGGTTGGATCAGGAATAAACATGTATGGGATTTGCAGTGTACTCTATATTGGTGAGGTACACATTATTGCAATCATTTTTCTATGGGTAGGTAATCCTATTAGATGTAACAATATTATATAAATTTTGGTTCTAGTATTATTGATACTAGAGGTAATAGAGGGCGGTGTTGATTTCACGAAATTTGTTTTAATTTAGTAATATTATTACTTCCTACTTGGATTTTATTCTTAAGGCAGTAGATTATATGACTTGTTTATCACCGTTTCATCTCATCGACGACTGACTAATTATGTTATGAGACATTAGCTGACTTAGACTTACTGAGACTTAGGATAGTATTAGGTTGGTATTTAAAAAAAATTACCTTAAGTGGTACATTTTGAAGAAAAAAAAGAAACTACGTGTCTTTTTTCTTAACGGTGGTAGGAGGTAATTGTTGCGTATGGTTTTTTACAACATTTTTGTTGTTGCGCATCAAAGAGCGCTGAGTTGAGTTTGGTGAAAATTTTTGAAGATATGTGAATAGTACACTTAGGTGCATTATTCGTGCACGCAGTAAGAAAAGATGACGTAGGGGTTTTTGTGGGTTGAAACAATGACGTAGAGAACAAGAAATGGACCCCAAGAAATAAACAAGACGGGAACAGCCTTGTGTTTGCTGGTTTGCTTGAAAACCCGTGGAAAAAGGGTATATTGATTCGTGCCATGAATGGGAATGCCTAACAGGAGGAGTACTGTTAATAATGTATAATTTGATGCTTATACATTTTGTAGACGGGCAGGTTTATACACCGTAAAAATCGGAGTCTGAAAGATCCTGCTCTGTCGCTAATGTGTGCTGACTTTGGGGGAATTCATGTTAATGAAGTTATATGAGTGTGAAAAGAAGTTTCGGGAGAAGGGCACGGATATAATCAATACATAAAGAGGTATAGATGGGGAGGAAGAAGCAACAATGTATTACCGCCAAGGAATATAAAACTAGGTTACGAATAGACAGAATGACATTAACTAAGGACGGCTCATCATGTCTCATTGATCATGAGTTTTCAATAAACTTTGTTGTTATGTTAACGGACCATCATTGGCTTCATACCTGGTTATCGTTGAGCTGTTGGGCCTATCTGAGATATTACTAATTCGTTATCCATTGTGAGAGAACACTGCATAAATAATACAGGGACGATGGCATCTCGGTCTCTTCTGATGACGTGGCATAGCTGTTCTAGTGGTGGCATCTCGGTCTCTTCTGATGACGTGGCATAACTGTTCTAGTGGTGGCATCTCGGTCTATTCTGATGACGTGGCATAGCTGTTCTAGTGGTGGCATCTCGGTCTCTTCTGATGACGTGGCATAGCTGTTCTAGTGGTGGAATCTCGGTCTCTTCTGATGACGTGGCATAACTGTTCTAGTTGTGGCATCTCGGTCTCATCTGATGACATAGCATAGCTGTTCTAGTGGTGGCTTTTCGGCCCCTTCTGACGACGTGGCCAACCGTTCTAGTGGTGGTATCAGGGTCTCTTCTAAAGACGTGGCCAACTGTTCTAGTGGTGGTATCAGGGTCTCTTCTGATGACGTGGCATAGCTGTTCTAGTGGCGGCATCTCGGTCTCTTCTGATGACGTGGCCAACTGTTCTAGCGGTGGCATCTCGGTCTCTTCTGATGACGTGGCATAGCTGTTCTAGAGGTGGCATCTCGGCCTCTTCTGATGACGTGGCATAGCTTTTCTAGTGGTGGCATCTCGGTCCTTCCTGATGACGTGGCCAACTGTTCTAGTGGGGGTATCAGGGTCTCTTCTGATGACGTGGCCAACTGCTATAGTGGTGGTATCAAAGTCTCTTCTGATGACGTGGCCAACAGTTCTAGTGGTCGCATCTCGGTCTCTTCTGATGACGTGGCCTTCTGATCTAGTGGTGGCATCTCGGTCTCTTCTGATGACATGGCCAACTGTTCTAGTGGTCGCATCTCGGTCTCTTCTGATGACGTGGTCAACTGTTCTAGTGGTGACATCTCGGTCTCTTCTGATGACGTGGCCAAGTGTTCTAGTGGTTGCATCTCGGTCCCTTCTGATGACGTAGCCAACTGTTCTAGTGGTGGTATTAGGGTATCTTCTGATGACGTGGCCAACTGTTCTAGTGGTGGTATCAGGGTCTCTTCTGATGACGTGGCCAACTGTTCTAGTGGTGTTACCAGGGTCTCTTCTGATGACGTGGCCAACTGTTCTAGTGGTGGCATCAGGGTCTCTTCTGATGGCGTGGCCAACTGTTCTAGTGATGGTATCAGGGTCTCTTCTGATGACGTGGCCAACTATTCTAGTGGTGGTATCAGGGTCTCTTCTGATGACGTGGCCAACTGTTCTAGTGGTGGTATCAGGGTCTCTTCTGATGACGTGGCCAACTGTTCTAGTGGTGGTATCAGGGTTTCATCTGATGACGTGGCCAACTTTTCTAGTGGTGGCATCATGATCTCTTCTGATGACGTGGCCAACTGTTCTTGTGGTGGTATCAAGGTCTCTTCTGATGACGTGGCCAACTGTTCTAGTGGTGGTATTAGGGTCTCTTCTGATGACGTGGCCAATTGTTCTAGTGGTGGTATCAGGGTCTCTTCTGATGACGTGGCCAACTGTTCTAGTGGTGGTATCAGGGTCTCTTCTGATGACGTGGCCAACTGTTCTAGTGGTGGTATAAGAGTCTCTTCTGATGACGTGGCCAACTGTTCTAGTGGTGACATCAAGGTCTCTTCTGAAGACGTGTCCAACTGTTCTAGTGGTAGTATCAGGGACGTGGCCAACTGTTCTAGTGTCGGAATCAGGATCTCTTCTGATGACGTGGCCAACTGTTCTAGTAGTGGCATCAGGGTCTCTTCTGATGACGTGGCAACTGTTCTAGTGGTGGTATCAGGGTCTCTTCTGAGAACGTGGCCAACTTTTCTAATGGTGGTATCAGGGTCTCTTCTAATGACGTGGCCAACTGTTCTAGTGGTGGTATCAGGGTCTCTTCTGATGATGTGGCCAACTGTTCTAGTGGTGGTATCAGGGTCTCTTCTGATGACGTGGCCAACTGTTCTAGTGGTGATATCAGGGTCTCTTCTGATGACGTGGCCAATTGTTCTAGTGGTGGTATCAGGGTCTCTTCTGATGACGTGGCCAACTGTTCTAGTGGGGGTATCAGGGTATCTTCCGAGAACGTGGCCAACTGTTCTAGTGGTGGTATCAGGGTATCTTCTGCGAACATGGCATAGCTGTTCTAGTGGTGGCATCTCGGTCTCTTCTGATGACGTAGCATAGCTGTTTTAGTGGTGGCATCTCGTTCTCTTCTGATGACGTGGCATAGCTGTTCTAGTGGTGGCAAATCGGTCTGTTCTGATGACGTGGCATAGCTGTTCTAGTGGTGGCATCTCGGTCTCTTCTAATGACATAGCATAGCTGTTCACGTGGTGGCATCTCGGTCTCTTCTGATGACGTGGCATAGCTGTTCTAGTGGTGATATCTCGGTCTATTCTGATGACGTGGCATAGCTGTTCTAGTGGTGGCATTTCGGCCCCTTCTGATGACGTGGCCAACTGTTCTAGTGGGGGTATCATGGTCTCTTCTGATGACGTGGCCAACTGTTCTAGTGGTGGCAACTCGGTCTTTCTGATGACGTGGCCAACTGTTCTAGCGGTGGCATCTCGATCTCTTCTGATGACGTGGCATAGCAGTTCTAGTGGTGGCATCTCGGTCTCTTCTGATGACGTGGCATAGCTGTTCTAGTGGTGGCATCTCGGTCCCCTATGATGACTTGGCCAACTGTTCTAGTGGGGGTATCAGGGTATCTTCTGATGACGTGGCCAACTGTTCTAGTGGTTGTATCATGGTCTCTACTGATGACTTGGCTAACTGTCCTAGTGTTGGCATCTCGGTCTCTTCTGATGACGTGGCCACCTGTTCCGGTGGTGTCATCTTGGTCTCTTCTGATGACGTGGCCAACTGTTCTAGTGGTGGTATCAGGGTCTCTTCTGATGACGTGGCCAACTGTTCTAGTGGTGGTATTAGGGTCTCTTCTGATGACGTGGCCAACAGTTCTAGTGGTGGTATCAGGGTCTCTTCTGATGACGTGGCCAACTGTTCTAGTGGTGGTATCAGGGTCTCTTCTGATGACGTGGACAACTTTTCTAGTGGTGGTATCAAGGTCTCTGAGATGACGTGGCGAACTGTTCTATTGGTGGCATCAGGGTTTCTTCTGATGACGTTTCCAACTGTTCTAGTGGTTGCATTAGGGTCTCTTCTGATGACGTGGTCAACTGTTCTAGTGGTGGTATCAGGGTCTCTTCTGATGACGTGGCCAACTGTTCTTGTGGTGGTATCAAGGTCTCTTCTGATGACGTGGCAGACTGTTCTAATGGTGGTATCAGGGTCTCTTCTGATGACGTGGCCAACTGTTCTAGTGGTGGTATTAGAGTCTCTTCTGATGACGTGGCCAATTGTTCTAGTGGTGGTATCAGAGTCTCTTCTGATGACGTGGCCAACTGTTCTAGTGGTGGTATCAGGGTCTCTTCTGATTACGTGTCCAACTGTTCTAGTGGTAGTATCAGGGACGTGGCCAACTGTTCTAGTGGTGGTATCAGGGTCTCTTCTGATGATGTGGCCAAGTGTTCTAGTGGTGGCATCAGGGTCTCTTCTGATGACGTGGCCAACCGTTCTAGTGGTGGTATCAGGGTCTCTTCTGAGAACATGGCCAACTGTTCTAGTGGTGGTATTAGGGTCTCTTCTGATGACGTGGCCAACTGTTCTTGTGGTGGTATCAAGGTCTCTTATGATGACGTGGCCAACTGTTTTAGTGGTGGTATCAGGGTCTCTTCTGATGACGTGGTCAACTGTTCTAGTAGTGGTACCAGTTTCTCTTCTGATGACGTTGCCAACTGTTCTAGCGGTGATATCAGGGTCTCTTCTGATGACGTGGCCAACTGTTCTAGTGGTGATATCAGGGTCTCTTCTGAGAACGTGGCCAACTGTTCTAGTGGTGGTATCAGGGTTTCTTCTGGTGACGTGGCCAACTGTTCTAGTGGTGGTATCAGGGTTTCTTCTAATGATGTTGCCAACTGTTCTAGTGGTGATGTCAGGGTATCTTCTGATGACGTGGCCAACTGTTCTAGTGGTGGTATCAGGGTCTCTTCTGAGAACATGGCCAACTGTTCTAGTGGTGGTATCAGGGTCTCTTCTGAGAACGTGGCCAACTGTTCTAGTGGTGGTATCAGGGTCTCTTCTGAGAACATGGCCAACTGTTCTAGTGTCGGTATCAGGGTCTCTTCTGAGAACGTGGCCAACTGTTCTAGTGGTGGTATCAGGGTCTCTTCTGATGACGTGGCCAACTGTTCTAGTGGTGGTATCAGGGTCTCTTCTGAGAACGTGGCCAACTGTTCTAGTGGTGGTATCAGGGTCTCTTCTGAGAACATGGCCAACTGTTCTAGTGTCGGTATCAGGGTCTCTTCTGAGAACGTGGCCAACTGTTCTAGTGGTGGTATCAGGGTCTCTTCTGATGACGTGGCCAACTGTTCTAGTGGTGGTATCAGGGTCTCTTCTGAGAACATGGCCAACTGTTCTAGTGTCGGTATCAGGGTCTCTTCTGAGAACGTGGCCAACTGTTCTAGTGGTGGTATCAGGGTCTCTTCTGAGAACGTGGCCAACTGTTCTAGTGGCGGTATCAGGGTCTCTTCTGAGAAAGTGGCCAACTGTTCTAGTGGTGGTATCAGGGTCTCTTCTGAGAACGTGGCCAACTGTTCTAGTGTCGGTATCAGGGTCTCTTCTGAGAACGTGGCCAACTGTTCTAGTGGTGGTATCAGGGTCTCTTCTGAGAACGTGGCCAACTGTTCTAGTGTCGGTATCATGGTCTCTTCTGAGAACGTGGCCATCTGTTCTAGTGGTGGTATCAGGGTCTCTTCTGAGAACGTGGCCAACTGTTCTAGTGGTGGTATCAGGGTCTCTTCTGAGAACGTGGCCAACTGTTCTAGTGGTGGTATCAGGGTCTCTTCTGAGAACGTGGCCAATTGTTCTAGTGGTGGTATCAGGGTCTCTTCTGAGAACGTGGCCAACTGTTCTAGTATCGGTATCAGGGTCTCTTCTGAGAACGTGGCCAACTGTTCTAGTGGTGGTATCAGGGTCTCTTCTGAGAAAGTGGCCAACTGTTCTAGTGTCGGTATCAGGGTCTCTTCTGAGAACGTGGCCAACTGTTCTAGTGTCGGTATCAGGGTCTCTTCTGAGAAAGTGGCCAACTGTTCTAGTGTCGGTATCAGGGTCTCTTCTGAGAAAGTGGCCAACTGTTCTAGTGGTGGTATCAGGGTCTCTTCTGAGAACGTGGCCAACTCCAGCGTCTGCCAGCTATGATGGTGTGCATGTCCTCTTCGTTACTCCGAGTAAGCAGTTCTTGTTTGGTGATGGTATTCGGCCAAAAGATTCGGGTAATTTTCCTTAGGAAGATTGTATGAAAAGAGGACCATTTCGACATTTCCTTCTCTGTTACTCCCCAGCATTCTGCACCATAGAGAAGAACAGAAAGTACACAGCTCTCATATAATCTTAATTTGGTGCTTGTGCTGTACTGGGAAGACTTCCAGATGTTGTTTAGACTTGCAGAGGCTGTACTCGCTTTATTCATTCTGTGGTTGATGTTTTCACACATGGAGAAGAGAACTGGAAACAGAGGTGAAAATGATGACTAAAACATGGAAAGAACTTGAGCGGATGGCACAGGACAGGAAGACTTGGTATGTGTTTGTTGAAGGCCTATGCTCCTCGGGGAGGTGAATAGTATTGATGTTGATCTCTTTGCTTGTTCCGCCGTCTGGCGTTACTTTGCATCCTAGGTATGTTGTTGTTGTTGTTGTTGTAGTTGTTGTAGTTGTTGTAGTTGTTGTTGTTGTTGTTGTTGTTGTTTAACTAGGACTGCTGAACTTCTTGCTCTTTAGCAGCCAATACCAAGTTGAAGTCACCATGGTGTTATCTACATCAGTGTTTCTCAACCGGTGTGCCGCGGTACACTAGTGTGCCGCCGTGCCTATCAAAGTGTGCCGCAAACATTTTGTAAATTTACTACGTGAAGTATATTTTTAGTGATCATGTAATATAAAACTGATCTTACAGCTTGAATTCATTCAATAATCATTGGAGCTTTTAACTGTTTTGAACAAAAATAGATATACTTCAGAATTATTTTAAACAATGAAAAGAAAATCAAATTGAGGGTTTTCTTTGTTCTAAAGTACCCACAAATTAGCGTATTTAATTTAGTATATATCACTGTAATTGTTTATTCAGGCGCGGGGTCAGATAAGTGTGCCGCAAAGTTTTAGAAAATTGAAAAGTGTGTCGTGAACACAAAAAGGTTGAGAAACACTGATCTACACTGTAGATCTAGGCTTTTCCTTTGGCTTTTCTGCCATTCCGAAACTTGTTGAGTTGAAGTCATAAGCTCCAGTTTCTCTAGCTTGGCTTGCATTTAAAGGATCATCACATCAGGTCCCAAGCTAGGAGTAAGATGTGCATGGCATACTGTGCATTCCCCGCCATCCAAGTGGGCTCTCCAACTATGCAGAACTAAAATACTCTACTCTGATTCTGGGCTCTCCCAAGGAATTGTCACGTCCTGCACAGAGCCACTTCTCAGCTTCCCCTGCCTATCACTGGGTCCATAGTGAGATCCTTCTGCATGCAGTCAAGCAGGTCAAAGCCAAAGAATTATGTCTGGGGCTCAAGTGACTTCTCCAAGCTTAGTGGGCAATGCTGGTTTCTCAACATGTTTAACCACAGGGGGAATCCCTGGAAGTGTGTGGATGATTTCAAGAGTCAATAAAGTTCATAAGTTCACTTCCACGTACATATATTGTAGCTTTGTGCATAGCTGGTGGTCATATAAGGATGACTCCAGATTTGCCTCCATGCATATCCTAGGTATGTAAATGTATACGTCTGTTCCAGCTTCTAGTTCCTTATTTTTATGGGCTCAGGATTGCCCACATTGAGTGTCATGACCTCTGTCTGACTTTTGTAAATATCTTCTCCCCCACCCATCTCATAAAAATTCGCATGACAACATGCTATTTGAAAATCCTCCTTATAAGGTTGGAACGCTACCGGTTATTTTTATGAATCCTGTTTGTACTCATGATATAACCTCAGTGTAAATTGCTATCATAAATGTTGAGAAATGTTGACAAACACTGATTCCATCTCCGAAAGTGTTAAACAAGCTTCAAGCCACAATTTTGAGAGAAGAGACGGGTAAAGAGGAAATGAAAGTGTGAAAAGGTAGAGATGAAGACAAATAACACATAGATAAATGAAAAGCACGGGCAGTTCGCCACAGAGAGCCAGCCATGACAACTGGCAGACCGAGCTCTGTCTATTGACACAGCTGACCGTGTTTATTGGAGCAGCGAGTCCTGTTTACTAGCAGAGCGAGTTCTGTTTTCTACTATACATGGAGGCATATCTAGAGTCATCCTTATATGCACAATGCTAAAGTATGTAGATTTGGATGTGACTGTCTGTGAGGATAATTACACCCTCATTCGCTCTTGAAATCATCCAAACACTTCTAGGGATTACCCCTGTGGTGAAAGATGTTGAGAACCCAGCATTGAACACTAAGCTTGGAGGGGTCACTTGAGACCCAGACGTAACTCTGACTTTTACCTGTTTGCCTGAATGCAGGAGGATCTTACTAAATACCCCGTAATAGGCAGGGGGGGGGGGAGAGACTAAAACGTTGCTCTGTGGAGAACTTGGCGATTCCTTGACAGAGCCCAGAACCAGAGCACATTATTTTAGCTCTGTATATTTGAAGAGCCTCCCTTGCCTATTGAAGAGCGTGCCCTGTTTATTGGCAGAGCTAGGACTGTCTACTGGCAGAGCCGGTCCTTTTTACTGGCACAGCCAGCTTTGTTTACTGGCAGAGGAAGCCCTGTCTACTGTCAGCCAATTACAGCGAGCCCTGGTTACTGTCAGCCAATTACAGCGAGCCCTGGTTACTGTCAGCCAATTACAGCCCGCCCTGTCTTTCTTGCAGAGAGAAGCTTCTTTGCTGACACAGCTAGCATTGTGTGCTGACAAGAGTCGGTCCAGTCTTGTGGCAGAGTGAGCCCTGTTTACTGGCAGGGCAAGCCTCATCTACTGGCAGAGCGGGCCCTGTCAACCGGCAGGGCAAACCGCTCCTACTCGCAGAGTGAGCCCTATCTACTGGCAGAGTGAGCCCTGTTTTCTGGCAAGGCAAGCCTCATCTACTAGCAGAGCGGGTCCTGTCTACCGGCAGGTCAAACCGCATAGTGAGCCTTGTGTACTGGCAGGACAAGCCCCATCTACTGACAGCGAGTCTTGTCTACTGACAGACAACTATAGGCTGGTTTCCGACAGCAGCTGGAACAATATTTTGGTCATTGGCAATTTAATCTCAGGTCCTTCCTCCGTAATTCTACAGGTACTATGCCATAAGCCACATTACGTACTCCTGTTGACAGTTATCTGGGTACCTCTGATACTGTATAAAGAACTTGGTGCTCTATACAATCTAATATAAGCTCGTTACTGCCAGCTACGGAGTCGCATACTGTTCTTGCAAACAAAAATTAATGTAATGCAACTTGACTGCCCAGCCACAACACACATCAGTCGCGTCTTGCCACAAAATCATCATACATTCTGACAGTTACTTGTTATCGCTTTCACAATAAGACCGAGTTTTTGCAACTACCTGACTTTAGCACTGTTGTCTGTAGCAGCCGCGCAGCTCTCATTAACACATGTTTCTCTCTGCTGACAGGTGCACCACAGAAGTCGATGGTAGGATACTCAATAAGAACACAGGTGAACCATGCAACTTCGATATTTTAACTGAGACTGGGAAAGCTGGAAAAGACTGTGAATTCTATCCTAATAAGCCCAATAAGGCAGCTGCATCTCTGATGTTTATGACGCACCTGGACAGTGTAAGTCTTTTCTGTCTATCTATCTATCTATCTATCTATCTATCTATCTATCTATCTATCTATCTATCTATCTATCTATCTATCTATCTATCTATCTATCTATCTATCTATCTATCTATCTATCTATCTATCTATCTATCTATCTATCTGTCTATCTATCTATCTATCTATCTATCTATCTATCTATCTATCTATCTATCTATCTATCTATCTATTCTTATAAAAAAATTAATTATGACAAATCAAAGTCAGCTAAACAATAAACCATAAGCCTCATGTTCTTACACCCCGCGCCGCTACCCCTTTAAAAAATGTATTTTCTTTATAATTGTCTCTGCGTTTTGCACATCAAATAGTGTGACGGTTCCTAATTACAATCGATACTTGCACACTACGATACATATCCACGAAACACTGCTAAAGGGAAAAAATAGCTCCAAGAGGATATTCTATGCGGAACGATTGGCAAGGTTCTTTCGGATATATATCAAACAAATACGCTGGGCGATTTTAGTGTTAAACCGGCGCGGCCAAGGTTTGGTACACGGGAGTTTTACCAACATGACTGTCGTTTCGATCTTGCATCACAGATCTACTATCTCAGCAGGGATGGGCAGGTAAACAGACATGACGAATTATTCCTGAAAGGAGTGTAAGAATGAAAATACAAAATATCTGCTACATAGCAGAGAAAGAAAAAAAGTGCTGATCATGGAAAAGCACACAATTAGTCAGAACAACAATTGTAACGGATTACTGCCATAGTGAAAGAGAGATCGTGAAGAGGTCGCCCCAAATCCATCCTGTGACAACTGTCTCACGGTGAAACCGGGAATGGCTCTTTAAATCAGTCGAGGTTCCTTACATTGCTGACTATATAAGGGACGCAGACACCTCAAGACCCAAAGGTCTGAGGAAAATGCCGGACTGTGCGAGCGATATCTGGAAACGGACACATCTCTCTGTGTTGGTTGCATATACTGGGAGGACCAGAAGACACACAGTCGATAGTGACAGAAGTTCGCCGGTAAGCATGCATCAGCTCTAGAATTGCCAGATATCTAAGTAGGATCGTGTCATCTAAGGAAACTCGACTGATTTAATGAGCCATTCGCGGTTTCACCGTGAGACAGTGTGAATTTAGACATGCATGGCTTAATCTTTTATATATATATATATAGTTAGGGCAAAATGCAAGCCTTAGATTAATCACATGAGGGATGAAGACTACTCCAATCCAGGCAATGGAGAGATACACAACCCAAACTACTGCCATGAAAATATATCTATCATCACGGAAGTCCCTGAAGTAAGAAAGAAAGGCCACTAGACCCATCCACGATTAAAAACGTTGGCTCGGGAGATGATTGAGGAAAAGTACAACCCGAAAGAGTGGACACGCAAATACACAGATGGATCCGCAAAGGGGGCAGTAAAGAATGGTGGAGGAGGCATTACAATTTGTTCGTCAAATTTAGCAGAGTTACTCATTTGGTTCTAGCAGGGAACGCCTTGGGGGTTATTGGTCACAAGATCGTTTTAGTTTTGACGAAAATATTGTTTTTAATTATCTCTTTTTTAATATACGAGTAAAGGCCGAATCAAAGGAAATTGCTTCATGCTAAAAATCAAAGGAAAGAATCGAAAAAAAAAACAAAAAAAAAAAAACAGCAATTAAATTTTGCAATTAACAACGCCAGTTCTTATTATTTTGCCACGCAATTTTAAATGGATAATTATACACTTATACTTAACATGTAAATAAAAAATGATTAGTTTTATGAAGCAAATCTATTTTTTTACTATACGAATTTAATAGGTCTAATTTTGAAAACAGTGGATTCAGGACATCACAGAGAGTCGGAACTTCTTTGGTTGATGCAGGTCGACTTGCTCAGAATCGTGATGCGTTTAGAGCAGCCGTAATGGAGACAACGTTCTGGAGAGAATACGCCACATAATGAATTTTGAAAAGCAGATTTTAATTGTAGACTCAGTTTAACAAAGTAGATTCTAAGCGACGAAAAGACTTATATCCAGATCATAAGGTCTTTTATATTTAAACATACGCCAGAATATAACCAAAGGAACCCTGTGTCTAGGTTTAATCGGCACGTCTCGTCAAAACGAGGCAAAATATTATTTTAAAAAAAAGTATCCCACTGAGACCATATTAAATCAAATCTCTCATTCTTTTACTTTTGGACATGCACCATAAAACAACCGACAGACATGTGACGATACGGTTGCGCGACCTCAAGTCCACTCCGGCAGGATTGCATTACATTCCCGTGCGAGTGATATTTCTTATTTTTCTCTCCCCTGTCATTATTATGAGGCATATTTCATGCACCATTATTTACTCTGTATGCTGACTCTAGTAGGATGAAGTCTCTAACACTCCACTCCCCTATAGAAGTATTTGCAATGGAACTGTCTTTATCTTGTTTACGACCCCTCAGCGTTATTTACTATCCGCCAGGATAACTGGGGTATTATCGTAACAATGCCCAGTCATTATCACCGGTCAGCGAGCGAGATTTTTATTATGAAAAGATGGTCTCGCCCGATCAACATCTATAGAAGATAATATTGTCTGTCTGAGATAGTCGTCTGAGGTGGGCAGATTACACAGGTGGTAGATGCGTTTATCGTTTCACGGGACCATCCCTGTGTGTGATTATCACGATAATCTGTCTGGAGAGACAATATTGGCGATAAGTAGCATCTGGACATCAAATGCGTTCACAGATGGTGTTTATGAGTTGTGCACAAGATTTCGGCGGAAATCTGACGCAACGATATGACATGACTGTAAGAAGTCACGCGTGGATATTAAATTTAATATTTTGAAACACGTGAGGGTATTTCTCGAATTAAAAAAATGCCCCTATCCACGTAGTGCTGAAAGAGATTCGATTAGGTTGGTTCATTGTGAGGAGCTGAAATATACAATGTATTTTATTGGCACACTAGTCGGAAGTGTGATTTGCACTAAGAACTGAGAATATAGTGTGATGTAAAGACAGACACAGATCACACAGAGAGACTGCAGCGCACAATTCATATCAGGGACTCCTAAAAGCCAGACAGAAAAAGGAGACATTGGACTTAAGAAATTCCATAACTATAAGTAATAGATCGAGTATTAGGCAACGTTGGAATTCACAAGTACACCCGCATTTTAAATATAAGACTGGAAACTTAAAGGGGCCAGAACTTTAATTAACAAGACTAGAATCCTAGGAATTTGATCACAAGTCATAGAGGGATTTAACAAAAGTTTTTGCAGGCCCAGGTGATTTCACAGAACAAACGCGTCAGAGGAATTAACTCTAATTTCCCAGACCAAGTCATGGAGGAATTAAACAAAAGTTTTCCCAGGCCAGGATTTCGCAGAACACCCTCCGTCAGAGGAATTAACTCTAATTTCCAGACCAAATTGATTTCGATGCATCTAATACAGAGCTGTATCGGCTAAATCTGTGCAAGGAGATTGTGTATTCTCAAAATTTTGGGGTAAGTGTAAACAATTTATTTACTAATGTAAATTCTACAGGTTTCTTGCTAAGTGGTTAGATACAAGGCTGGCAACTTCAACAAATGAAAATAGTATATGCATGCCCCACTACTGCAAGAGCTGGTGATTGTTTCTGACGAGTCGTACGGGAAACCCTACAGCAAAGCGACCCCAGACTCCGACGGGAGTAGTGATGAGTAATGAGTGATGATAACATCACATGTGCCTAAGGTGTAATATATTATCTTGTGAGATTTATGTACCTTTTTTAATTGTAATTCAGGCAAATCATTTTACATGCACTCCAGACGCAATTTCCAAGTTAACACCCAGCAGGATATCGGTGAATTTTCATCATATTCTCTGAGTTACACTGTGTGCTCGGGAATTTAATTCTTCTGAGAGGTTAACATTGGTGGGTGGAGCGCATGACAATGGGCCTGTTAGTTTTCTGCGAACAAATGCACTTGGCAGGCATTTGTTTCTTTATATTTGTCTAAGGTTCGTGGTTACAAGCCATAAGACGATTTGTGGTATTTACGCTTCTAATGTGAGGGAAAAGCATTTACCTTAACCGCCTACAGTGGAAGAGAGTGTGGAGAAGGCTTCCATCTTCACAGAATTGATGAACTACAGCTGCAAGACTCATCTGGAGTTAAGTTGTTTTTTTTTGTCACAGGCAACAGCAAAACACGGACATTTATATCGCCCCGATCCAACCTCTGTAAGGAAAAATTTAATTTACCTTTCACCCCAATTTAATCTTTATTTTAACTTTTTGAACTAATTCACTATTAAATTTGTTATAGGTGATTTTAAACTAAACAAATAATTGTTTATTCAGTCATTAGAAGTATGAAAGCAAACGTATGAGCAAGACTATTTAATAATTACATATATATATATATGCAACATTGTTCGAGACTTCTGGAAATATCTTGTGAATGCTCCATTGATGTAGAAGTGTCATTAATCTTCTATCTACATCTCTGCCAAGGTACGCGAAGGTAGATACCTTGGAAGCCAATATTAGATACTCTTGAGTTTTGGTCATTGTTGGACCACTACTGCAAAGCAGGGGAGGCAATCCGTGACAAGACCCTGTGTCTAGATTCAACGGAGCACCTCTTTAAAAGAGTCAAAATTAACAGATTAAATATTACGGTCAGGTCTTTTATATATGGAAATGCACCATAATATAACCAAAGGAAATCTGTGTCTAGGTTGAACGGGCACGTCTCGTCAAAACGAGGCAAAATGTTATTTAAAAAAAAGGATCCCACTGAGACCAAATTAAATCAGACCACCATTCTTCTACTTTTGGACTTGCGCCATAATATAACCAAAGGAACTCTGTGTCTAGGTTGAAAGGAACACCTCTTTAATAGAGGCAAAATTAAAAGATTAAACATTATGAAGCAGCCCAGACGGTAAGATCTTTTATATATGGACATGCGCCCTAATATAACCAACAATAGAACCTCACTGGGAGCCATGTACGTGGGGGCCCATAGTCCGCTTAAAACCGAACAAGGTTTAAGATTTTGGCACTGCACTTTCCTTACCTCCATCAGGAGAAATAATAGAAAGCTAGAATAAGGAGAAATAGCAAATACGGATTCCAGTACAGGACAGACCATAAGATTAGAGGATATTCTCAAATTGGAAAGGATAAAATCTCAACTATAGTACTGAAAGTAATAAGTCCACTAAACCTGCCTCCAGTGTGATTCGTTGGCATTATATATAACGCAGTAACCCTAACCACCTGAGGGGCAGCATCTTAAAACAGTTGCTCCACATACTGCGGCCTTTTCTGTGCATCGCGTCTGTAAATTCTCCCAATTTTTGGGTTTATGGTACAAGTTCCCAGCAGTCGATGCTAGGCACCTACAACAGACGCGCCCTGAAGACACTTGACTTGGCAACCTGAGTAGTTACACCGGCCTCACTTTATCTATCTATCTATCTATCTATCTATCTATCTATCTATCTATCTATCTATCTATCTATCTATCTATCTATCTGTCTATCTGTCTGTCTGTCTATCTATCTATCTGTCTGTCTGTCTGTCTGTCTGTCTGTCTGTCTGTCTGTCTGTCTGTCTGTCTGTCTGTCTGTCTGTCTGTCTGTCTGTCTGTCTGTCTGTCTGTCTGTCTAACTAACTATATATATATAAAGTAAGTATAAGAACTGTATTTTACAGTTATTACACTTTTGGACTCCCTAACCTTGACATTGCAGGTCGTAGAATTTTGTGACGACCCTGTGACATCACCTACACACCTGAAGCACAACTACCTGGCCCCTAACAGGCAGAACAGATTGTGCAGGAACAAGAGTGCCTGGGAAGTGATGAGGAAACATACTGACTTTGCAGAACGTAAGTATTTCACCAAATACAGTATTTGTATTACTATTTTGTTTTTACTTAAATATTTCATAAGTATCACTCATTTTTATTTTAAACTGAACAAATCTAGTGTGAACGCTGTTTCGTCGCACTGTAAACATTAATAAACTCACTGGCTAAATATGCATTAACATAGTAGTTCACCCAAGATTAGAAGTATCGAATGATTAAAATGACAATGAAAGTAATAATAATAACATTAGCCCCTTCAGTCATAGCTAACTAAGAGAATACACCCCTGAGGTTACAGCCCTTCAGTCATAATTGACTAAGAGAATACACCCCTGAGGTGACGGCCCCTCAGCTGCTTATTTTCCTGATGTTCCTTTCGTAATTTTCTCCTCTTCTGTTTGTTGTGAGAGCTTCTTTTTGCCCAATTTGAGGTGCCACCGCAGAGGGCATCGCCACTTGGTGCGTTCGGCAGCTTCATTTTTCCAGGTTGCTGGATTTATGTCCAGTGCCCTCATGTGCACTCTCTTGCACAAAACTTTGAACCTCAACTGCGTTTACCCAACTGTTCTTTTGCGATCTGCCAGTTGTCCGTAAAAGACATCTTTTGACCATATTCCATGAGGTGGACATGGCCAAGCCAGCGTAGTCTGCGCTGTCTTGGCAGTGTATACATGCTTTAGAGGCCAGCGCGTGACAACACCTCGACATTTGTCACTTTGTCCTTCCACGAGATACCAAGGATGTGGCATAGACACGTAGATGGAAGGTACTGTCCAGAGAGAGTTTGATATTGATGATAGATTTCAGGTATGTGAAGTGGTGCACCACTGCCAATTCATAGTTATCGATAGTGATAAATTGTACAACACCCCAATGATGACTCAGCACATTTGTTATCTTTAGACTCGTTGTGAGGCCAAAGTCCTTGCATGCTTGGGTGAAGCGATTCATCAAGATCTGAAGCTCCTGTTGGCTTCGGGTGACGATTGCAGCATCCTCAGCGAATAACAAGTCTCTTAAAGTGACCCTTTTGATTTTTGGTTTTGCCTTCAGTCTTGCGAGGTTATTAAATAGTCGGTCCTCTAAACTAGTTGAAGGTATACTTCTTCAGCTGCATCTCTGAATGCATGTTTCAAGAGCGAGGCAAAGAAGATTCCGAAGAGGGTCGAAAACAGAACCCAGACTTGTTTAACGCCACTGCGTTTGTAAAATGGGTATGATGGGCTTCCAGCACACTGGACTGTTCCCTTCATGTCTTCATGGAATGACTATCATTTCCAGCAATTTACTGGGGCAACCTATTTTCCGGAAGATTTTGAAGAGTCTATTCCTTGCTAACCAGGCCAAATGCCTCTGTGAGGTCTATAAAGGCGATATATAAAAACGTCTTTTCTGCTCTCTTGACTTTTCCTCAAGCTGGTGGAGAGAAAAGATCATGTCTAATGTTGATCTACCAGCTCTGTGACGATATTGCCTCCCCTGCTTTGCAGTAGTGGTCCAACAGTGGCCAAAACTCAAGGGTATCTAATATAGGCTTCAAAGGTGTCTACCTTCACACAAGATCACTCTTGGCAGATTTGTAAAAAGAAGGGTAATGACGCTTCTATCTCAATGGATTGTTCACAAGATATTCAGATAAGCGAAAACAATGCTGCATTGGCTGAGCACGTTAATTCTAGAATCTGCCGACAGCTTTTGTGAAGAATTAAGCAATGATTAATTTTAGCTCGTTCATGCCCCCACCTCTGATTTTAGTTTACATGTTAGTAATGAAAATATAGAATGTAAAATGACAACTTACGCCAATCCTGGCTCAGAGACTTTTTTCTCAGATGAATGAAGTTAAGGCACTAGCCGATGCATTTTTACACGTGTACTTGGGGTCGTTAATTTTAATTCCCTCTCTAACTCTGTGTGTTCAGTTTCTTCAGATATTCCAGTTTTCCATATTTAAAATGATAGAGATTGTTAGCGGTGGTTTTTCTTTACTGGTCTGTCACTAATGTTGTCAGGGCTGTCGGGCTTACAACATGTGGCCGACGTATTTCTCTGTAACGCGAATATGATGTGGGCCGTTTAACTTTGGCGTATGTTGATGATCTGAATAATAATGATGGAACCCGGTAGCTCAGGATGGGTCAACACAGCATGACCAACTGGTAAAGTATAAACTCTGCACTTGTTAGAAGCGTTATGGACGATAACATATTTTATTCTTGACGAGACTTATAACAGTAGTTCAGAACATCTTCAATGGCGTAGACATCGCACAAATGTACATAGCAAGATTAAATTCACAAGAGGCGTTGACTGACTGCACTAACCGTTACCACATCAAGGTTAACGGATTGGTAGTATACATGGTTTTGACGAAGTGACCATGTTAATATTCTTTACGTAGTTATCTATATTCCTTTACGCTTCAATCAGTTCCTAGCGTTAGTGGGCCGCACTAGCCACTTGACATATCTGGTCAAGTTGAAGCTCTGCCATAACGTTACAAGAAACCAAGTATCGGAGGCAAGATACTTGAAATGAGCCGGTTCTGGCTAAATATTCAAATTATAAGCTTCTTGGCATAGCTCCCTCAAGAAGAGTGTATTCATCTTTCAGATGATCATAATTGCTACATATTCGTGTCTTCCCTTGACTTGGGTAAGAACACCCTAATCAATCACGTCTATACCCGACGCTAGTTATCTGGATCTGCCTCAAGTACGTTGCCCGTATAGCAACAAATCACCGCGACCTACCTCGCCATACCCGTTTAATAATGGTGCACGGTCGTACGCAAATAATATAACATACAATTATCCTAGATGCGCTCAAATGTGCGTCTACAAAATATTAGACGTGCATGTGAGGATCGCAAACATTTAACAACCCCTCTATGAATATAAAATAACTTAACAGAGATTTTCTGGGCTGTTTTGTAAGTCCGTCAAGATTCTTCAATAACAGGTGTCCAGTCTGGTAAAATAGAATTCTGAATTCTAACTTCTGGCAAGTCTGGTGTCTGGGCAAGCGTGAATCTCACAGTGTCTGAACACTGAAACGTGTCAGGTTATATCCACTGTCCTCCACCACATCTGTTTGTTATGAAGCTAAGTAAAAGCTCCAATCATTTCAAACAAAAAGGTTGGGGGAGACACACACTGTATGTATCAATAAATATCCTTATCTGCTATAAGAAAACAAAAAATTCCTCCTGGCTTCAACCTCTGGCTCAGGGAATGACGATTCACATACAGTGCTTGACCAGGGTTAGACTTACAAATCCGGCTTGTAGCCGATCACCGCCATCTTGAAAAAAATATTCTGCCCATGCAGAAAATGTAGCTTACCGACGTGAATAATTGCTGAAACATCATATGTTCAAATCCCGGCTTGAGGCCTCCAAAATTAAGGCTGCTACGTGTCTTTTTAGATGTTAATGTTAATGGTACAATGAATATGTAGTGACAGGATGGTTCCTGTGGCCAAGACCACTTCTAGGGTAGTAAGCAAGTAGACAGCGCAACAAGCCAATTTAAATTTGAATGAATTGGGCCACCATGGACGAAATAGATGATATACAATTTATTTAGGACTGCACGCAGCTCCACATACAATAAAGTTCAAGCCAACATATCATGGCAGATAAGATGCAGTAGACGATATACCGTAGGCAGTCAGTTCATGTCAGGAACGCTATCCTATAGTTCTCAATATGATTTATATTTCTTAAAACTCGACACTGAGCAATTATACGTCTTGTCAATATAGATAACTAGATACATCTCACCGAAGATCTTGATGTATTAGTGATAACAGAACTCCATTATAAACACTTTAACAATAAGGAGCTCAAACACATACGTCCACTCGCCATGACACACAATCGTATATGGCCCCGCACTTCTGCTCCTATAGTTTCACGTGAGCCAGCCAAGCATATCGGTTTAACGTCACTCACCCGTCTTTATCAGTGACCCGTACACAATAAACAAACAAGGAGCTCTGTTGAGCTAACCATATAATAGGCACAGTCGTTATGAATTTTAATTATAACAGTTGAGTGTTGTTACATCGTTGTTTGTTGAGTGTTGTTACATCGTTGTTTGTTGAGTTGGTTTATTTATTGAGTTAGTTGTTGAGGTGTTGAGAGTGTTGTTGAGGTTTGTTACATCGTTGTTTGTTGAGTGTTGTTACATCGTAATTTATTGAGTGTTGTTACATCGTAGTTTGTTGAGTGTTGTTACATCGTTGTTTGTTAAGTGTTGTTACATCGTTGTTTGTTAAGTGTTGTTACAACGCTGTTTGTTGAGTGTTGTTACATTGTTGTTTGTTGAGTGTTGTTACAACGCTTTTTGTTGAGTGTTGTTACATCGTTGTTTCTTGGGTGTTGTTACAACGTTGTTTGTTGAGTGTTGTTACAACGCTGTTTGTTGAGTGTTGTTACATCGTTGTTTCTTGAGTGCTGTTACAACGACGCTGACTTTGAGCATTTGCCTTTACTGACATCAGTTTAAATAAACAAAGTAATGAGGATTTTGTCTGTAGGTAACAATAAACTTCCAGACAACACAGACACTAGACCTGTATTCCGTTACGTCCAGGCTCTTCCCAGAAAACGGGTGCTTGTACTGGATACTTCTGGCAGTATGGATGTAAGTAGGTTATCTACTATATATGGGAAAGGCTGTATTGAGCGCCACCTGCAGTATGTTCTTGATATGTCCATATCCTGGCGTTAATGTTCGAACATATACGTTGATATGTTATTATGCCGCCTTAAATGTTCATATGTGAGTTTACATGACAGCTATGCAGATTGTATGTGCATATGTGGATGTATAACTGTGTATCATACTCAAACAAGGATTTTAAAGTTCATGTGTAGTTGTGTATGTCCATGCACATGTTTAAATATTCTAACATATACGTTGTTGTGTTGTTGTGCAGTATTAAATGTTCATAGGTGAGTTTATATTAAGTTCATGTGTGATTTTACATATTCGTATGGAACGTTCTAACATATTGTTATATGTATGTGGAAATTTCGTTACCTGTATGTATGCATCCATTCATGAATTGTTATGTTGATACCTGGTTTGTATGTCAATCAGTGAGTTAAATGTTCAAAGGTGGATCAATAATAAATTACAATATTTTTATGTTATTTAGTTACAGTGCCAACACTTTAACTACAACACTAAAGAGTATGACACAGAAAGTAAAGTGTGCAGAAACAAACTTAAATTATGAATGTGTGATTCAGTGTTGCTAAACATAAGTAATGTCTATTTTATCAAATTTACAAGTCAAGGCTTGTCCACACCAAACATACTCAGATAAATTATTTCCATCAGGGGGCGCCACTAATCCTGATGAAACAGGCAGCCAGTAACTACATCCTCAGTTGTATCGAGACTGGCAGTAAAGTTGGTATAGTCCGATTTAGTACCGAAGCGAGCACCCTAGCTCAGCTGACCGAGGTTAAGTCCGAAGGGGATCGATTCTCGCTGATCGATTCTCTGCCCACAGAAGCAGACGACTCGACAAGTATCGGCTCCGGACTCCTGAAAGGAATTGAAGTAAGAACAAAGTTAGCTGTTCCTGCTTTGTTTGTTGGTTTTCGTTTGTTTGTTGGTTTTCGTTTGTTTGTTGGTTTTCGTTTGTTTGTTGGTTTTCGTTTGTTTGTTGGTTTTCGTTTCCTTTCATATTTTTTATTTTACTTTAAAAAAACCACAAAAAAACCTTTTCAGAAAATGTTCTCTAACTGGACTTTGATATCTGAACAACGGTTCAAATATCCATCGATCTGTGGTTGTAGATTATCTACATAAATTCACATGGCGAAAAAAGGGCCATTGACATACTTCACTAGTAAATTAACGGCGCCATTGTCCAACAGATACGAGTTCGGAAGATCTCAGCACGGGCTGAATTCCTCGGCGCATTGATCTGACTATGGCGAGTTCACTTCTTGAACTGAAGATAGTGTGACGGGTGCTGCGGTTCCTTGTTCTTATATTATTTATTGAATATTAAAGTCACTCTCTTGACATAGTTAATGTTTGTTATTGATGGTTAGCTCTGACCACCAGAACATCCCTTCGACGTTCTGATTTGCATATTGTATATTAGTTGATTTTCCCTGTGGGAGAGTTATCGTGCTGAAAAAACGTAAACATTAACAGCTGTGGAACCGAACCCGAAACGTAAGTAAAAGATCAAGCCTTCTGTTCTGAGTCCACATGTATTGACGTTCATATAAACGATATCCGACATTCACAAAACTTCATGTACAGTTCAGCATAACAATGAATTCCAAATAATACCAGTAAGTATCCGTCCGTGTCAAAACAATATGTCAGATGAACATCATGGCTATGTACATGCACTGCTGTAGTCAACAGCCAGAAATGAGCGCATGAGTTCTTGACAGCTACAAATTGAATCATAATACGATTCGCCTTCCATCATTTAATTTACTTAATAATCTCATACTTAGATTAATATCCGAACTGACCCTGAGTTCTACATTGATTCATATTTAGGCTATATACTAGGCCTCTCCTTGGAAGAAATACCAGACACGACTTCTCTGCTTGACGGATAGCGTAACAAGGGCCATGTAACCAAGTCATCCAGCGTGACCTTCCCAACGCGAATGCGTCATAATCTTAGCATATATTTCGCGTTCAGTATACCGTAAAATATCGACATATTCTATTAATATTATTGACCCCTAAACGTTGCGCACGGCTAAACCCCAGCAGACGCCGTCATTTAAAATAACACCGTAACAGATTTCCTGTCAGACGGGGAAAAAAAATCTATTAGATAGATTTTTTTTTTTGAACAATATTAATCAAATTATCAAAAATTTAACAAAACCCGACGTATGGCCTACGATGTTCTATCTAGAACAGTGTCGCGGTCATGTCAGTAATATCTTATAATAAAATCAACGTCATATCATACATATAACTTATATTAAATAAAGAAATGTCACTGTCACTAATTAATTAACTAATTAATTTGATGTATGTATTGACTAACTAATGTGAGGTGTTATTAAAATTATTCTAACTAATTAAAATTAAAATAATTAATTATAATATGTACGTATGGTACTAATTAATTAATATCTAATGAGAAATAGTATAAGAGAGAAAAAGAAATAAAAATTGAGAAGTACGGACAATTAAAACTAAATATTAAAGTATACATTAAAATAGTAATGTGTGTGAAAATGAAGTATAAGGATAGATACCTAATTAAATTAAAGCAATCAGAAAGAAAAGAACAACAAAAAAAAATTCATACATTTTAAC
Source organism: Oreohelix idahoensis (assembly GCA_024509875.1). NCBI lineage: Eukaryota > Metazoa > Mollusca > Gastropoda > Stylommatophora > Oreohelicidae > Oreohelix > Oreohelix idahoensis. The sequence continues at coordinate 29,642 of JAMPIV010004586.1, read as the reverse complement.
TATACATATGAAATATAATAATCTAATATCTATCACCTTAATAATTAAAATATTAATTGGTGTGATATTTTTTTGTTTCATCTTTTCTTAGTATATTTTATTTTTTTATTTCATCACACTTCAACTTTATTTTATTATATATTAATTTAATAGCTAGCAAATTTAACAATATCGGACATGAAGATCCAATCGTTGTTACATCCTAATGACTAGTATGAAAGTTCATTAAGACACAAAGTTCATATTATCGAATTTTGATATGATTATCCAATCGTAGTTAGTTCCTTTACTGAAATTTTGAACATAATTTGAATAAGTCATCACCGTATTTGTCCAGTCTATATCAGAGATTGTTCCTTTTTACTACTTTGCAATCGAAATGAGTGGTACGCAAAGTCCAAGTGAAGTCCAAATTTTCAACCGATCCGTAAAACTTGATATTTTGATCACAATAGTTTATTTCGAAATGTCCTCATTTAAGTAGGAAGTCCAACTGAAGTGTTTTATATTCTGACGTGGCATTAATACCGTTCATTGCAAATGTAATGCTTGATTAGTCAGAAAATTTTCTTGAAATAGTAATATTCATTCAGAATCCGTAGGATGTCTGGACAACGTGTCGGCCATAACGTTCTCAGTTCCTGGTATCGACTGTATTTCGAAATCATATGGTTGCAACGCAATAGCAAATCGTGCAAGCTTTGGACTTTTATGGTTTGAACGACGTAATGCTGCCACAGATTTCTGATCAGTCTGGATCAGAAATGGTGATCCCAGCAAAAATTTTTCGAGTTTGTTAATTGCCCAGATCACGGCGAGCAGTTCTCGGTCTACAGTCGAATATTTAGTCTCCGGAGGTTTCAGCTTGCGTGAGATATATAGTACAGGATGAAGGATATCATCATGATATTGGAGTAGACAAGCCCCGAGTCCGTAATTACTCGCATCTGTACGTAGAACAAACTTTTTAGAGGCATCTGATAATCTTAAAACAGGTGGGCATGAAAAAATGTTTAAGATAGTGCGAAAAGTTTTGTCACATTCGTCTGTCCAATTTATCCTTAATGGCATGTTCTTCTTTAATAAAGATGACAAGACAGCCGTGATGGATGACAAATAAATCTATGCTGTATGGGGCTGAGCATAGTTGAGACATTTAAACAACTTACTGTCTCTTGTAGGCATGGTAAAACAAATAAAACAGAAAACGTGTACAAATTTAAAGATTTTAAGAATAAAAAATGTTTTTCGAGAAGAAAAAATCAATAAATCAATCTATATTAGGATAGATGATTAAAAAAAACAAGAAATGATGACTGACAAGTGCTAAGTCATCAAAGATGTGACGAATATGGTTACAGTACCCTGTTATCTGCGTGACGCAGAATCAGGTACTAATTGTAACTTTAGTGAATGGTGATGAAGATAAACACCATTATCACGCTCGATCACCATCCGAGCATCTTTGTTGTTACGAAATGTAACCACAGCTTCACCATACCTGTTGTTGGTAGGTGGCAACAGACGTACAAACCTAACGTCTGCCGTGTAAATAAAGAAATTACTAAGTGCCTGCCATGTAACGTCATGTGGCAGATTGCGCACTAACACGGTGCGAGAATATGCACCCTTACCAATGTAAGTAATATCATTGTCACGAAACTGTGAACAATGATGATATGTATCTCTAGTCATATCACTAGAATTAAATCTCTCCTTAACCATAAAAGTTGTATTTTTATTGGATGGTGTATCATCGTGACTGAAGTTAGGATGATACCTATCAGTACCCAAGGTAGTAGGTTTCATGCATGTCGTACATGAATGCTTGTTAGGCAGAAGTAATACCTTGCTGACAGATTTATGTGTCTTAATTTTATTATGTAGGTTCATATTAACCCTAACATTATTATTTTCATTAGGAAAATCCTTTCCCTTTTTCTCAACTTCAAAAGGTTTCTTAGGATCAGTTTCAATATGATCCTTCCGCCAAGATTTATTCCCAGAATTGGCAGTATTCTGTTGTCGAGGGAAGGTGTACTTGCCTCGAAATGATTTCCTAATCTTCGCTGGGTGTGTTGATACCTTAGTATCACCCATAATATTGACGGTATGTCGTGTAATAAGTTTATTATGTGTGTTGTTGAGCAGTATCTTTTTGCTCAACACGATGTCTAGCAGACCATAGACTCTATTTCTTAATTTTGTACCATCTAAATCTAGAAGTGTAATTTCCTGTTTCTGCCTCTTATTTATTTTCTCCAAGTTCGTAGTTTTATTCATCTCCTTACCAAGCAAGGAATCAACTGTATTCAGTGCAGTTGCAAGTTCATAGATTTGCTGTTGTGTTTCCTCTTTCAATTCAGCATATCTATCTTTCTCCTTCAGGAGTAACGCTTCTAATGTCGTCACCCTGTTATCAATGAGATAATCATCAGTCATTGTGGAAACAGAAACACTAATACCCGATTCTGTATTCCCTTCTTCGTTTTCTGATTGCACTTCATCTATTAATTCCCTACAAGTCTCATTACATCCATGGGAATTAACCATAAGTGTCTTATTATCTTCACGCAATAATGCCAAGTCCTGCGTGACAGATTTTCCGTTACCTATCTGGTCATTCAGTATCAGTTTCACTGAAGTTACATCGTCATCACACTTTTGTTCCTGTCTAAGACAAAAGTCATAAATTTTATCATTATATGAATGACATACATCCACAATATTATTGTCATCAAATGATATACTCCTATTTTCCATTTTTTCACTCTCTAATTTCAACGTAACATACTTCGAAAGCAAAGAGTCATAATTTGACCTTAGTCTTTCACATCTTGCTTTCACTTCATTAATTAATTTCTTACATGTTTCATTATCTCTATGAGAATCAATCAGAAATTTATCAAAGGCAATTAATTTTTTCATCAGCAACACTCTTTGATTGATCAAATAATTTTCTTAATGAACTAACTTCAGACCTTAGTTCACTATTTTCCTCATTGAGTTTATCTAGTTTCATTTTATTATCAGTTAATTCTACCTGATATCTTTTCACTTCTGTCATATCACCCTGTGTGTGAGTTTCCCGCCTTAAGGCTGCGGCATTGTCTTGCAAAATTTTCAATTTAAGTTTCTCAACCTCAGACTCCAATGTTTTATTGTTTTCCATCGTGGATTCTAACGAGGTTCTAGAATTTGCAAGCTCCACTTCCAGTATCCTCAATCTCGAATTACACTGACAAACAACATTTTTCTTTCTTATATAAGAATAAGTGTTCTTAGGTCAGTTTCTTGCGCTGATTTCAAATCTGAAATCCGTTTATCTCTATCACGTCAGGTTCTTAAGATATTTGTGAATAAATATATTTTTGGGAAACCGTTATTTGCTCCGTTTCATTTTTACTATATAACTTATTAAAAATTAATAAAATGCAAAATAATTCTTTTTTTTATACTGCTAACAGATGCATGACATATGTTACGCTATTTTTCAAATAGTTACTGTATTTTGAAATAATTCTGAGCGAAATATGGCTTCTAGAAGTTGTAGAAATTCGGCTGATCTGTTCTGTTACGTATGCGGATATTTTACCGATCGTGTTCACCAGAAAAAACTTTACACCATTACTAAAGAAAGCATATGAACGTTATTTCGATTCGAAAGTTGATGATGCAAATAAATCTTGGAAGCCAAATGCAGTTTTTCGACTTGTGCAAATACATTGGCAGGTTGGTTACGAAAATCGCCGAAGCATAAGTCGATGCATTTTGGAGTGCCAGTAATATGGCGTGAACCGACAAATCACGCTACTGATTGTTACTTCTGCTTGACAAATATCCATGGTTTCACTTTTAAAACTAGAAAGTCTGTGGTTTATCCAAATATTGAATCGGTATCGAAAACAGTTCCTCATGATCCAATCACGTGTCCGATCCCAGTTCCACCATAACAATATCCGTTGGACGTGAATGAACCATCAGAAAGTGATAGTTTAACTGCTTTAGAAACTAATTCTGACTCGGATTATATACCGGTGAATGATGGTGTTCACTTAATTAACCATTCAGAACTTTCAGATCTAATACGTGATCTCGCTCTTACCAAAGGACAAGCGGAATTACTCGGTTCGCGACTCAAAGAATGGAATCTTTTAGCGCCCAATACTCCGATATCTAAATTTCGTCATAGACACAGAGAACTTGTTCAATACTTTGAGATGGATGATGGCATTTGCTATTGCAAAGATGTAAACGGTCTAATGGTGCACCTCGTCATGAGCACATAGTTAACGAATGGCGACTTTTCATCGACTCTTCCAAGACTAGTCTAAAAGCCGTGTTATTGCATAACGGAAATTTATTTTCATCAATTCCAGTCGCCTACTCTGTTCATATGAAAGAAACTTATTACAATATGGGTATACTTTTGGCAAAAATAAAGTACAATGACTACCAATGGCGGATTTGTGGAGACCTAAAGGTCATTGCAATTCTCACGGGCATGCAGACTGGGTATACTAAATTTTGTTGCTTCCTATGTGAATGGGACAGCCGCAACAGACAGGAACATTATGCAAGAAAGGTGTGGCCTATCAGGGATCGTATGCAGCTCGGGCATAAAAATGTAATACATGAGCCATTAGTTAACAAAGACGGCATCATTTTACCTCCGTTACATATAAAGTTGGGGCTCATGAAGAATTTCGTAAAAGCGTTAGATAAACGAGCAAAGCTTTCACTTATCTTCGAGAAATGTTTCCGCAAGTTAGCGATGCAAAGATAAAGGAAGGTATCTTTGTAGGACCTCAGATTAGGAAAGTTATTGCAGACAAACAATTCGAGAACTTGTTACATGGTAGTGAACTTCGCGCATGGATGGCATTCAAATCGATCGTCGATAACTTTCTGGGAAATCATAAATCTGTCAACTATGTGCATATTGTTAAGCAGTGCATAGATGCATACAGAATTATGGGCTGTAACATGTCCCTCAAAATCCATTTGCTTGATTCGCATCTTGACTTTTTCCCTGACAAACTTGGCGAAGTCAGCGATGAACATGGAGAACGATTCCATCAAGATATCGCCGTAATGGAGTCACGCTATCAAGGACGGTGGAGTGTGACCATGCTTGCCGATTATTGTTGGATGCTTCATCGCGATGTACCACATGCCATTCACCGACGAAAGTCGACTGCAAAGAAATTCAAGCCTACATAACTGTTACACTTCTTGTATGAATGATGTTATAATACTGTATGCCTTGTTAAAAAACTTCAATTGCGTATTTCTAGAGATCCCGACCTGATAGAGAAAAACGGTTTGCAGATTTAAAAACAGCGCATTAAAATTGACCAGACAAACATAGAAATGTTAGAGAAAGAAAAAAAAAGTTTTTTTTTGTTAGTCAGTGTTATCAGTATCGGTCTGACATTTTAGTAAACTTGCCTCATTTCACAAGTCATTTATAGTCCTTTCTTGACTGGCAATAATCTCCAATTCTTTCTTCTGCCTAAGAGAAACTTCATCCAATTTCTTCTTATCCTCCATTAACACGGTTATTTTATTTTTCAATACAGCATTATCAAAATCCATTGCTGTCAACTTTTTCTCATATTCCCCTTTTTGCTGTCTCAGCTCATTAGTAAGGGTAATCTCCCTACCCTTATGCTTCGTTATGGTTTTCTTTAAATCATCCAACTCCATGCTACTACCGTCCTGAGTAGTCATTTTACTTTCCTCATAAAAAATAGTCGATAATAATTTATAAAGTCTCACTGCTTTCTCTCGTGAAGGGCTATATCCACACCTATGCCAAGCAAACTCCTTAAGATCCTCGCTCATTTGAATTAAAAAATGTTCCATGGCATATTCCTCACAACTACATCCACCTAAACGTAATCTATCTCCCTCCCGGAGAAAATGATTTAAAATATCCATAGTAATTATATGTATGTGTAGAAATAGATTAATAATCAATATAATCAACTACAATATTCTAGTACTATTAGTTGTAAGTAATTAGTGATCTATAATAATCAACAATATAATCTATGTACTTATTTGTAACAGCTCAAGTATGAATACTCAGTATACCTAACTGTAATATCCTCTTAATAATAGTTGTAAGTTCAACAACTATTCAATATTTTATAATAAGATTAAATGTAATCAATAATATATATCATAAATAGTTATGATATTTATTTATATCAGATGCTGTGTTTATATCCTGCACCTAATATAATTGTTAAATAATTATGGGCATTATTCCTCCATAAACTATTTTATTTAATTAAAGAAATGTGAGAAGTCAACAATATAGTACTATGAAAATGTACCAATTACTATGTTATATATATATAGTTTTTTAATTCAACACCTATCCATGGTGTGAATACCAAAAAATAATTCAATAAATTATTTTAATATAAAATTTTACTTGCACTTATAAAGTTTTGATTTTATGCCTTACTCATCGTGTATAAAGTGCTTTGCTAGTTTCTAGAACCACCACTGCAAATTGTTGCAATGTTCTTGATTCATCATCAAAGTTCCCAAAAATTAATTAAATTAATTAAATATATTATTAAAATCAATTCATAGAAATATTATTATTACATAACATTAATGAAGACAATACAAATGATTAACCAAGGCTTTATAGTACAGTAGCACAATACAAAAGTGACATTTTCACAAAAATAGGTGATATTATAAAACCAAGTCTACTAACCGGAAATATAGAAGGGTGAAGGTTAACTGAAGTAAAAGAACATATTTGGCACTACGAATAATGACGTCACAGGACTCATTTGACGTTAATACAATACATTTAAATAAAATTAAAGATAGCCAGATTAGAATAAACAGGATAGATTACGAACATATGACTGTAACTGAATAAAAATCAAACTGAATATGGTAAAATACAACGGTTATTTCACAGAACTAGACACCTAACATACAAGGTGAATTAATGCATGTCCGAACGAAACAATCACTGGTAATGTCTTCGACGCGTTCTTCGCGAAATGCGATTAATTCACGGCCCTAAGAACAATTAAAATCAGTTCGTGGCATCCAAGGAGCCATAGAATTGATTTCAATCCGCCGCCCATCCATACCCACTACATGTAAAATGACAGAAACAATATTTAACATGGCTAAAAAAAAAGAACATGGCGTTGTCGGACAAAAGGGACGAAATATTGTAACGTTTAAAATCAGTTACTTATCTTTTTTTGGCAGTAATTCAGTACATTATCTGCTTCGCCAACAGACTCGCAAGCTTGTTTGAAACAATGAAGACGTTAGCAATACGTTTCATTTGCTGTTTGAGAGCTGCAAACAATTTTTTGAAGCGAATTGATTGTTCCTGGCTTTTGCAACCGTTCATACTGTTGTCAAGGGCATGACGTCAACGGTGTTTTTGCATAATAATGTCCGTTTCGGCTCGAAAGGAAAAATGTTTTATTTTTTTTGAGGTTCGCTCTTTTGAAAAGTTTCAAGACCACTAATGGCCACCAGTTGTGACGGGTGCTGCGGTTCCTTGTTCTTATATTATTTATTGAATATTAAAGTCACTCTCTTGACATAGTTAATGTTTGTTATTGATGGTTAGCTCTGACCACCAGAACATCCCTTCGACGTTCTGATTTGCATATTGTATATTAGTTGATTTTCCCTGTGGGAGAGTTATCGTGCTGAAAAAAACGTAAACATTAACAGCTGTGGAACCGAACCCGAAACGTAAGTAAAAGATCAAGCCTTCTGTTCTGAGTCCACATGTATTGACGTTCATATAAACGATATCCGACATTCACAAAACTTCATGTACAGTTCAGCATAACAATGAATTCCAAATAATACCAGTAAGTATCCGTCCGTGTCAAAACAATATGTCAGATGAACATCATGGCTATGTACATGCACTGCTGTAGTCAACAGCCAGAAATGAGCGCATGAGTTCTTGACAGCTACAAATTGAATCATAATACGATTCGCCTTCCATCATTTAATTTACTTAATAATCTCATACTTAGATTAATATCCGAACTGACCCTGAGTTCTACATTGATTCATATTTAGGCTATATACTAGGCCTCTCCTTGGAAGAAATACCAGACACGACTTCTCTGCTTGACGGATAGCGTAACAAGGGCCATGTAACCAAGTCACCCAGCGTGACCTTCCCAACGCGAATGCGTCATAATCTTAGCATATATTTCGCGTTCAGTATACCGTAAAATATCGACATATTCTATTAATATTATTGACCCCTAAACGTTGCGCACGGCTAAACCCCAGCAGACGCCGTCATTTAAAATAACACCGTAACAGATAGAGATGCCATTAAGTTTCCGCCTGCCAGTGACGCACAATTATGGGGAAAATCTGGATAAAGAACAGTCTAAAGAATTATCGACAAACCCCTGAAACAAGCAACCAATGAAATAAAGCTAGAAATATTCGGCGATATAGTAAATCTTCATTAAATTTCAAGTCATGGATGCGATCTCGCAGTTCAGATGGTCCGTGATTTGGTTCCCCGGTAAGTCTATCACTTGTTACGTTTCTTCTGTCTCGTGGCCACCCTTTTTTCTGTCTAACAAGTGACTGTTATTTGCCTATATTCCTATTTCGGGCCTAATGCAGACATCCTGAGGACAGGACAGTCCGCACACCCTAAGTCAAAAATATCAGCTTACAGACTGTTATCGATGGATAAAGGACAGAAACATTATAGCAGACTTTCCTTGGCGACTGACATACCTCGAAGTAATTAGAAATCTCATATAAAAACAACAAGCTACAGTGCTCCACACCTCGTCGTTGCTCCGGGTTAAAATTATAGTCTGTCAAACATTGTCTGGCTATTATCTCAGTATGTCTGTCAAACATTGTCTGGCTATTATCTCAGTATGTCTGTCAAACATATCTGGCTATTATCTCAGTATGTCTGTCAAACATTGTCTGGCTATTATCTCAGTATGTCTGTCAAACATTGTCTGGCTATTATCTCAGTATGTCTGTCAAACATTGTCTGGCTATTATCTCAGTATGTCTGTCAAACATTGTCTGGCTATTATCTCAGTATGTCTGTCAAACATTGTCTGGCTATTATCACAGTATGTCTGTCAAACATTGTCTTTCTATTATCTCAGTATGTCTGTCAAACATTGTCTGGCTATTATCTCAGTATGTCTGTCAAACATTGTCTGGCTATTATCTCAGTATGTCTGTCAAACATTGTCTGGCTATTATTTCAGTATGTCTGTCAAACATTGTCTGGCTATTATCTCAGTATGTCTGTCAAACATTGTCTGGCTATTATCTCAGTATGTCTGTCAAACATTGTCTGGCTATTATCTCAGTATGTCTGTCAAACATTGTCTGGCTATTATCTCAGTATGTCTGTCAAACATTGTCTGGCTATTATCTCAGTATGTCTGTCAAACATTGTCTGGCTATTATCTCAGTATGTCTGTCAAACATTGTCTGGCTATTATCTCAGTATGTCTGTCAAACATTGTCTGGCTATTATCTCAGTATGTCTGTCAAACATTGTCTGGCTATTATCTCAGTATGTCTGTCAAACATTGTCTGGCTATTATCTCATTATTATTTCAGTATGTCTGTCAAACATTGTCTGGCTATTATCTCAGTATGTCTGTCAAACATTGTCTGGCTATTATCTCAGTATGTCTGTCAAACATTGTCTGGCTATTATCTCAGTATGTCTGTCAAGCATTTTCTGGCTATTATCTCAGTATGTCTGTCAAACATTGTCTGGCTATTATCTCAGTATGTCTGTCAAACATTGTCTGGCTATTATCTCAGTATGTCTGTCAAACATTGTCTGGCTATTATCTCAGTATGTCTGTCAAACATTGTCTGGCTATTATCTCAGTATGTCTGTCAAACATTGTCTGGCTATTATCTCAGTATGTCTGTCAAACATTGTCTGGCTATTATCTCAGTATGTCTGTCAAACATTGTCTGGCTATTATCTCAGTATGTCTGTCAAACATTGTCTGGCTTTTATCCTTGAACAAAACATCAGCAAAAACTTGTCTCATTCCTCCTCCTTCTTCTTCTTACCATGCCCAGTGGCTTAGGTGATCATGGCTGTCCACAACTTCCGGTCTACAGTACTATTGATTATTTCTGCTATTAATTCGTTTCCATGCCATGAGTTCAAACTGTCTATAATCTTCTCTCTTAGCGTCTTCTATCCATCTTTCCTTTAAGCTGTCCTGATGTCACGATGTACTCCATCTTTCCTGATGTCACGATGTACTCCATCTTTCCTGATGTCACGATGCACTCCATCTTTCCTGATGTCACGATGTACTCCATCTTTCCTGATGTCACGATGTACTCCATCTCTCCTTCAAGCTTTCCTGATGTCACGATGTACTCCATCTTTCCTTCAAGCTTTCCTGATGTCACGATGTACTCCATCTTTCCTGATGTCACGATGTACTCCATCAAGTCATAACATGCTCAAAGAAAGTTGATTGCTTCCTTCTAACCTGAGAGTGAACTTCTTTTGAACTTTGACCTCTCTCAGGACATTCTTTTTACTAATTTTAGCTGTCAATGGTATTGTTTAACATTCTTCCGTAAAATCACATCTCTGTTGTCTAATGCTTTTCTAACATGTTTATTAATTGTCCATGTCTCACCTCCATATGTCAGAATTGGTTCTGTATAACACCGAAGAACTTCTTTCTTACTTCCACTGACAAAGAGTTGTATAAAATACTTTTAATTTGATCAAATGCTGCCTTTGCCTGGCATTATGCTCGTCACTTCTGAGATCAAAAAAGCTGTAATCGCCATCATGGAAAGTGAAGATTTTGTTGGAGACAGGATGGTGCTCCTTGCAGGCTCACTGTCGGTCATCACAGCCCTCGGGAACGGTTAAGAACAACCAACTGGACACCTTGGCAGAGGTGTTGGTGAAGACCAGCTGTGAAGTGAGACAGATGGCGCAACGAACACTCGGACTCCGATGCCACACAGCCATGATGTACATTGCCAAGAGGAGATCAGTTGATAGTTTTTCAGACTGGAAGCCTACCGTTGCAAACTCGGATGCCGTCTGTGCAGCAAACTGAAGATCGGACGGACAGATATGTGCCCATGTGGGGACAAGAGGCAGATGGTGGAACACGTGCTCTAAGACTGCTGGATCCACAAGAGGAGCAGGTTGGTAGAATGGCCTTCACCTAACACAGATAAGGGAGATAACTGTATGGTGATGAGAGACGCCTGAGACGGACTGCCAGCTTTATCAGAGAGATAGATGTGGTTATAAGAGATGATAGATGTGGTTATTTGAGAGATAGATGTGGTTATCTGAGAGATAGATGTGGTTATTTGAGAGATAGATGTGGTTATCTGAGAGATAGATGTGGTTATTTGAGAGATAGATGTGGTTATTTGAGAGATAGATGTGGTTATTTGGGAGATAGATGTGGTTATTTGAGAGATAGATGTGGTTATCTGAGAGATAGATGTGGTTATTTGAGAGATAGATGTGGTTATCTGAGAGATAGATGTGCTTATCTGAGAGATAGTTGTTGTTATTTGAGAGATAGATGTGGTTATTTGAGAGCGAACGACTGTTACGTGTCTTTTATATTGATAAAGTTAATATGTAGTGACAGGATGGTTCCTGTGGCCAAGGTCACTTCTAGGGTAGTAGACGTATCAGACAACGAAACAAGCCAACATCAGTCATACTTATTTGAGCCACAGCGGACGAAGTGGACAGTATACATTGTTATTAATACTTCACGCTGCTCCAAATTCAATACAGTTCAGGCCAATATACAATGGCATATAATATGCAGTCGTCGATATAACTTTAGGCAGTCCGTTCCTGTCTGGAACGCTTTCCTTTTCATTCTCAATATTTTAAATATATTTACACTCGACACTGAGAAGCTATACTCCCTGTAAATGCAGATAACTAGATACACCTCACAAAAAATCTTGATGTATTAGTGATGGAATAACACAGGGATATATACTGAAATTCCGTAGCTCAAACACATGCGTCCACTCGCCATGACACACAATGGAAGAAGACCAAGACAGCAGACAATCTCCTCACTTCTGCTATTTTAGTTTCACGTCTGCCAAACAACCATATCGGCATGACGTCACTTCCTGTATTAATAAGTGACTCCGTATAAAATAAACAAACAAGGAGCCCTGTTGAGCTACCTATTATACCGACACAATCGTTATGAATTTTAATCATAACAACGACACAGAAAAAGAAGATGAATCTTCCATCCAGTGTTATAAGCGTGTCCATGTATTTGAACCTATCGACTTGTTTTAAAATTATTCCGTTTAATTTTGAACTGCTTTTGTAAGAAGTCGTTTTCTTCGAGATGATCACTAATTCTGTCTTTTTGCTACTAAGCCTAAGGTGTTTTCACTTCCTGTTACTAGTGAACCAACCATTTCCTGCAATTTCTTTTGACTTTTTTCTATTAAGGCTGTTATCATTACCGAACCTCAAGTTATTTATATTTTGTACACCAACTCATATTCCTGGCAAGTCTTCAATGGATCTCATTATATTTTCACTGCACAAATTGAACAGATCTGGAGGAAGCTTACATTCCTGCCTAACAACCTTTTTCCCCCTATAAAATGTTCTTCACCCGTGTGTTACCGGGGCCCGAAAGTGGAAGGGGGTAGACAAGAAGAAACTCATCACAGGTGAATTGGTGCTGTCCTCAGGACATGAAGACGAAAGTTCACACCACAGTGAAGGGGTAGCTCTTATGTTATCTAAAGAAGCACAGAAAGCACTCATTGAATGGGAAGCTGTTGGGCCCAGAATAATAACAGCTTCTTTCAAAACAGCTAAAAAGAAAATAAATGTAAATGTCATCCAATGTTATGCATCAACTAATGACAAAGAAGAGTCTGTGAAAGATGCATTTTATTCTAGACTGCAGGAAATTATGGAGAAAGTAAAAAGAAGAGACATTACAATTTTGATGGGTGACATGAATGCAAAGATAGGTACAGTCAACACCGGCTTTGAAGAAGTCACGGGAAAACATGGGCTAGGAATAATGAATAAAAATGGGGAACTATTCTCACTTCTGTGCTTCAAATCAACTGGCTATAAGAGGAAGCATGTTTCCACATAAGAGAATACACAAGGCAACATGGATATAGAAAGCAGATTTACACACAAGCAAAACCAGAAGTTCCAAAGCCAAGGCTCAAGAAATGTACACAGGAGCAAACAAAGAAGTAAAACGAAGTATCAAAAGAGACAAGAGGAAGTATATTGAGGAGTTGGCAAGAAAGGCAGAAGATGCTGCAGCCAAAGCAAATATGAGAGAACTGTATAACAGCACAAAGAAGCTAACAGGGAAATACAAGCAAACAAGTTGCCTCATAAAAGACAAGAATGGAAAACTGCTCAGCAATATTCAGGAACAAATGAAGAGGTGGACAGAATATTTTGGGGACCTTCTCAATAGACCAGCTCCACAAAACCTCCCGGACATCCAGCCAGCAGACGAAGAGCTACAAATTAACGGTGAAAGACCAACGAAGGAAGAAATAAAGAAAGCCATAAAGCTTCTAAGAGATGGAAAAGCGGCTGGACCAGATGGCATTCCAGCAGAGGCCATCAAAGTAGATATCGACAAGGCTACAGAGATGTTATATAAATTACTTGGTAAAGTCTGGGAAAACGAAGAGATACCAGCAGAATGGAAGGAAGGATATCTGGTTAAGTTGCCTAAGAAGGGAAATTTACAAGAGTGCACAAATTATAGAGGAATAATATTACCATCAGTTCCAGGAAAAGTATTAAACAGGATTATCCTCATCAGATTAAAAGAGTCCATAGACAAGAAACTGAGAGATAAAAAAGCAGGTTTTCACTAAAACAGATCCTGTACAGACCAGATAGCCACTTTAAGAATAATAGTTGAACAAAGTCTGAAATGTAATTCCCCGATGTACATTAGATTCGTGGACTATGAAAAGGTATTCAATAGCAATATTCTTCGGGCAGATAGGGCTCGTGATCCTTGGTTGGTAGCTTATCTAAGAGAAGGAACTCTGAATTCAAACCACCGCTGCCTTGCGGGAATATCAATTTATGGAATTGGCTTCGGGAGTAAACCCTGAGGATAAATCCGGAGTCGGAGTCCCTAAGGCAGTCTAATGTCGATTCGACATTATTCTGGCAACTCCTGCGACATGGCTGGTACCAAACTGTATCGGCTACTGCCGTTCCTTTGGATCTACCGGCTGTGTGGAGAGGGGGAACATGCTGCATGGGCAACAGCTTCATCTCCATATAACTGTGCCCAAGCTCGCGCCCTGGAGAGGACACTCCAGCTTCACCCTATAGGTGTCGGCAAAACACGGGAAGTAGCAGTTACCGGTTATAAGCATTTTGCCCAATTGGCGTAAGGCATGGCGCCAGGGGCTACTTCCGACAGTGGGAGAGGTTCTAGGATCTCACTGGACAGCTACCGCCCGCTTCAAGCTGGGCAGCCCCCAGTCAATAAGGTGTTGTCCCGCCACTGTCTGCTTTCCCCATTGGGTGCATGGGGATTAGGGTCAAACCCGAACTGTGGACAGAAAATTTTGCACCAAGCAATTATCGAAAAAAATAGAAATAAGCAAACTCTCAGATTGGGATGCTGGAACGTCCGGACTATGTTGACTGGACTATCCGAAAACCTACAGGATGTAAACGATGTAAGGAAGACAGCCATAATTAATGATGAGCTTAAACGACTTCAGGTGGATATAGCTGCACTTCAGGAAACGCGCCTGGCGGGCTCTGGAATGGTGAGCGAGAAGGACTACACATTTTATTGGCAAGGGAAAGATCTTAATAAAGCTAGAGAACACGGAGTAGGTTTTGCGGTCAAAAAATCGCTAACTAAAATGGTTGAACCAGGCGAGAATGGATCAGAACGCCTGTTAACGCTCCGCCTGCAAACTAGCACAGGTCCCATCACCCTTGTCAGTGTGTATGCACCTACTCTGTACTCTGCCTCAGAAGCTAAAGATGAGTTCTACGAGAATCTAACAGCAATTATCAAAAGCATACCTAGGCAAGAACAGCTTGTTCTCCTTGGTGACTTTAATGCTAGAGTGGGTGCCGATAATGTTTCATGGCCTTCATGTCTGGGCAGGTTTGGTATTGGCAAGATGAATGAAAATGGACAACGGCTCTTAGAGTTGTGCGTCCACCATGACCTCTGCGTGACCAACACCTACTTTCAGACAAAACCCCAGCATAAGGTGTCATGGAGACACCCACGATCCAAGCACTGGCACGAACTTGACCTGATTCTCGTCAGAAGGCCACTGCTCAGGTCTGTGCTCTCCACGCGCTCGTACCGTAGTGCAGACTGTGATACAGATCACTCCTTGGTTTGCGGCAAAATCAGAGCACAACCAAGAAAACTCTATCGTGTCAGACATGAAGGGAAACCACGCATTGATACCAGCAAGATGTCAGACCCTTTCATGATCGCTCAATTCACTGCGACCTTCGAGAAAGTGCTCAGTAGCCCTCAGCATGGTGATACTATTACAGAGAACTGGGAGCATCTACGGAACACCATTCAAAGTACTGCACTTGCCACCTTTGGTAAGAAAACAGCAAAGTCAAATGACTGGTTTGATGCTTCATCAGATGTGATGGCACCTGTCATTGAAGCTAAGCGCAGTGCTATGAATGAATACAAACATTCACCGAGTGCCAGAACCCTACAGATCCTGAGGGCTACGAGAAGCAAAGTTCAACAAACTGCTCGACGCTGTGCAAATGACTACTGGCTCCAGCTCAATGAGAGCATCCAGATCGCAGCGCAAACAGGCAACATTAGACAAATGTATGACGGTATAAAGAAAGCACTTGGCCCCCATAAAAGTAAGACGGCACCGCTAAAAACCATCAGCGGAGAGAAGCTAACCGATAAGGGTAAGCAGATGGAGAGGTGGGTCGAGTACTACTCTGAGCTTTACGCTAGAGACAATACCGTTACGTCTGCAGCCCTTGATGGTGTCAACAGTCTGCCAACTATGGAGGAGCTGGATGCCGAACCAACATTAGAGGAACTCAGCAAGGCCATTGATAGCTTGGCCTCTGGCAAAGCACCAGGCAGTGATGGGATTCCTCCTGATTTAATCAAATGCTGTAAGAGCACGCTATTACATCCCCTGCATAGGATGCTGTGCCAGTGCTGGGAAGAGACAACTATTCCTCAAGACATGCGAGATGCCAAGATTGTAACACTGTATAAAAATAAAGGAGACAGAAGTGATTGCAATAACTACAGAGGCATCTCTCTTCTTAGTATTGTTGGTAAGGTTTTTGCCAAAGTCATCTTAATGCGACTACACAAGTTAGCTGAGCGCATATATCCAGAGGCACAGTGTGGATTCCGAGCTGGCAGATCAACAACAGACATGATCTTCTCTCTCCGCCAGCTTCAGGAAAAATCAAGAGAGCAGAAAAGACCATTATTATATATCGCCTTTATAGACCTCACAAAAGCATTTGACCTGGTTAGTAGGGATGGACTCTTTAAAATCCTCCTGAAAATAGGCTGCCCTTCTAAAATGCTGGAAATGATAAAGTTATTCCATGACGACATGAAGGGAACAGTCCAATATGCTGGAAGCACGTCACAGCCCTTTGATATACGAAGTGGCGTTAAACAAGGCTGTGTTCTGGCTCCGACCCTCTTCGGAATCTTCTTTGCCTTACTCTTGAAACATGCATTCAGAGATGCAACTGAAGGAATATGCCTTCACACTAGGTCAGATGGCCGTCTGTTTAATCTTTCAAGGCTGAAGGCAAAGACAAAAATCAGAAGGGTCACTATAAGAGACTTGTTGTTCGCTGATGATGCTGCAGTCGTCACTCAAAGCCAACAGGAGCTTCAGAGCTTGATGAATCGCTTCACTAAAGAATGCAAGGACTTTGGCGTCACAATAAGTCTAAAGAAAACGAATGTGCTGAGTCAGGATGTGGGTGCTGCACCAGTTATCACTATCAGCGAGACCTGGACGACCTATGCTAAGCAAGAAAGAAGGCTCAATACCTTCCATTTGCAGTGTCTACGCCGCATCCTCGGCATCTCGTGGAAAGATAAAGTGACAAATGTCGAGGTGTTGTCACGTGCTGGCCTTCAAAGTATGTATACGCTGCTTAGACAGCGCAGACTTCGCTGGCTTGGCCATGTTCGCCGCATGGAAGATGGTCGCATCCCAAAAGATATCTTCTACGGACAATTAGCAGATGGCAAGAGAACAGTTTTTTTTATTATATTTTATTGGCGACCACAGCTGAGGTTCAAAGATGTGTGCAAGAGAGATATGAGGGCACTGGACATGGATCCAGCAACATGGGAGGATGAAGCTGCCGATCGCACTAAGTGGCGATGCTATTTACGGCGCCACCTCAGATTGGGCGAAGAGAGGCTCACACAAGAAGCAGAGGTGAGGAGAAAACGTCGAAAGGAGCACCAGGAAAATAAGCAGCTGAGGGCTGTCACCTCAGGGGCGCATTCCCATAGTCAGTTATGACTGAAGGGGCTATTATTATTATTATTATTATTATTATTAGAAAAGGTAATTGACAGTGTAGACAGAGAATCACTTTGGAAATTGATGAGGCATTATGGAGTTCCCCTGAAGATCATTAACTTATAAAGAAGACCTATGAAGACATGACATGCAGAGTTCTTCATGAAGGAAAGCTTACAAAACCGTTTGGGATAGGAACGGGAGTGCGACAGGGATGCCTCTTGTCTCCATTTCTTTTCTTACTAGCAATAGACTGGGTTATGACAACATCGATAACACACAACAGAAATGGAATGCAATGGACTCTGACTAAGTAGTTGGATTATCTGGATTTTGCTGACGACTTGGGTCTTCTGTCCCATAACCGTAATCAGATGCAGGACAAATTGAAAACACTCGATGAGAGTTCACAGCAATTGAGTCTGAAAATACACAGGGAAAAGACAAAAATAATTAGAATAAATGCAGGTAATGATAAAAGGGTTTAACTTGAAGAAACACCAATACAAGATGTAGAATCGTACACATATCTTGGCAGCAATATAGACAAAATTGGAGAAACAGAAAGTGATATCAAAATAAGAATACAAAAAGCAAGTGGAGCTTTCATTGCATTGAGAAATATATGGAGATTGTGGTAATATGAGAGGTTATTGGTGTTACTCAACAAAGTGTAAACAGAGTGAGGTCAAGCTGTGTAAGTCCCTGAGTCTAATTGTTGATGATGTTGTATTCTCAGGGTACATATCCGCTACCTCTCTGAGATCTCACTCTGGAAAATATTTTCTGGATATGTTATATGGCTACGTGTCTAGGGTAATGTAGGTATAGTGATGTGTCAATAACACAAACACAACTGTAACTCAATATAATTGAATTAAGTAAGACTGTGTGTAAATTTATATAATTATATTACAATTTTTAATATTCCTGAACCTCAATTTTCTGGAACAGGAATTTTCAACTCAAAGAAATGTTTCTTTATTTACAAGTTTTAAATAAATAGGGTGGACATCCTGTCCATAAAATGATAAGTCTAAAATATCAATAGGTTTCTACTCCCTACTGGAATATGTTAACACTGGATAAGAATTCTGTCAATGATTTGAGGGTTTGTGTGTTTCATCAGGCCCTCTTTTAATTTCTTGTATTTAGGTGGAATTATAAGGATGAGTCCTCAAGTGCCAATTTTAATGGACTTATCTTAAAAACCTGTCTGTGGTGGTTGCTTGAGAATCTTCAAGAACAACAAGTATTTCAGAGTTCCCCTGGATGCTGATGTGGCAGGAAGCTTGCAGTTATATAAGAAGCTCTCTCTGTGCCCACAGGTTCTGAATTTCCAGGGGTTATGTCACTTTTCAATTTGGCTATTCAACCCTGAAATAAGAAGGTTATGTTCCCCTCTTTATATCATATCTATAATATCATTCCACAATTTTATCAATAATACATTCAAAAGGAGGGTCAGCTACGCGTGCCAACCAATTGCACCAAACCCTATTTTTGTTTGACCTTTTTTTCTTCCAGTGTTTTCATACTGTTCCCATATGGCTGCAACGCCACTGACCCCTTAAGCATTGATTTTCTTCCATAGAATCAGATGGGGTATACAATGTTCTTCTTGTAACCTGTTAAATATTTTGTGCAAACATCCTATGAAGGTTTTCATGTGTTATTTGAACACTAATGCACTGCAGAAAACTGCTAGTAGCTTCTGGACTTACAGTCGTAAGATTTTTATGGCAATATTCAAACACAATTTAATTTCATTTCCTTCTAAGTCTGCTCAGGCATTTCCTATCTAGGGTGTCGTAATCTCTTCCAATAGGCAATCTCGATCAACACAAAATTTTGGCGCACGATCTGTGTGGCCTGTACATGCTAATGAAATATCAATAAACTTATTTATCTTACCGCAAGAAAAGAATAAATCACACAATCACAAGATTGACTGGCGGTTAATGGTTCAAGTTCAGACCGCTATCGTCCAGACGGCAAAGGCATTCAACATCAATGCTTGTCATCTGCTCTCAATCTGTCTGGGTTTTAGTTTTTCTCAAATGGCGCACTATGCCGGCAGATTGTTAATTTTATCGCCCCATCCTAAACTACAATTAACCAATCAGAAACGCGTTAAGAAAATTTAACTTTTCAGAAGGCTGTCAAATTGAGAAGTTCAGAAGTGTGTTTGTTCGTCTGTCTCAATTTTATTTATACATTATCTTTGTTATTAATGGGTCGATTTTTAATATTGAAAGTGATTATTAAACAGACAACTGTCCTCTATCTTCCTATATAGGTTTCTTTTAATTATTTGTTCCCGTTTTCATATGTGTAATTTTAAAGTAATTATTTGCTCCTTTCACTGAACTAAAATATTAGTGAAATAAATGTTTCTAAGCCCAGATAATTTATTATTAGGGAAATTCTTATGGTATTATATTTAACAATATTAACGCTACAATTCAAGACATCCCTTTTATTTATGGAGAACTACAAAGACAACAATCAAAAAGTTACAGACTTTCATAAATGGGTGCTTGCGTAGAATAGAAGGATTAAAATGGTATGACAAGGTTACCAACGTGGAACTGATGACAAGAACCAGACAAGTGCCAGTGGAACAAGAGATGAGAAGAAGACGATGGCGATGGATAGGACACACATTGAGGAAACCTGTTGATAGCATTACAAGGCAGTCCTTGTTCTGGAACCCCCAGGGCAAGAGGCGCAGAGGTAGACCAAGAAGCACATGGAGAAGAGAGCTAGAAACAGAGGTGAAAATGATGAGAACGTGGAAAGAACTTGAGATGATGGCACGTGACAGGAGGACTTGGCATGTGTTTGTTGAAGGCCTATGCTCCTCGGGGAGTGTAGGGTTATGAATGAATGAAATATTCTTATTTGGCTGCTAATTCGTGCCAGTACATGTTCTTTTATATCATCAAGTCTTTACCATCAGTTTTGATGTTTTTAAACCTTTTGATAATTTCCTCGTGTTTCACTTTGTCAAATGCCTTAGTGTAATCTATAGAGCACAATATAGATATGTTTTTACTTATGTGGCCCTTTTTATTAATGTTCTTATCTGTAGATGTTGTAGACATCTGTTTAAAAGAAAGTCTGACAAAACGTCTGTAAAGTTAGTCTGACAACTTATTTATAAACACACATCTCCTACTACTTCACGACAAAATATTTATAAAAACACGTTTTCATACCAGGTCTTGACGCAATCCGATAACGCTCCTGGTGGATCTATTATTCTTATTACTGATGGGGATGAAAATGAAGAACCGTATATCAGAGATGTGATGCCAACCCTCTTGAAAAATGGTAAGTTCTACTTGCCGGGAGCGAAAATCTTGAGAGAAAAAAAGTAGGTAACGACGTTCAGTCGCGTAAATTGTACCAAAGGATACACTCCTGCTGAGTGGTATAATCACAAGAAGGGGTAGGTTCTGATGAGTAGTCCAGTCAATCATGAAAAAGGGTTGATTGCGTTTGTCAGTGGTTTAAATTATGCAAATGGTAGATTGTAACTTTAAATGGTTTAAATCATGATGCAGAGTAGGTTGTGAATGTCAGTGGTTTAAATCATGACAATGTGCAGATTGTGACTGTTAGTGGTGTAAATCTTGACAAAGTTTAGATTGTGACTGTTCGTGGTTTAAATCATGACAAATTGTAGGTTGTGTCTGTCACTGGTTTAAAAAAGGGATAAATTGTTGGTTGTGACTGTTGGTAGCGTAAATCCTAACAAAAGGAATGTTGTGTATGTTGGTGGCACAAATCATGAAAAAGGGTAGGTTGTGACTGTTAGTGATGTCAATCTATTGATAACCAGCGTTTTCCTTCGAGTTTGATTTAAACATTTATTTTTTGTTGTAGTACGACATCTGTGTTCTTCGTAGGTTAGTTTTAAAAGGAAAGCTTGAAAGAGGGTTGGGGTTAGGGTAAGGTTGACTGTTTCACGAAGTTCGTAAAAGGATTGGGAATTAGGTTAAGACTAGCTGTTTGACAAAGCTGGAAACAGTTGTGATTATGTTAAGGCTAGCTATAGTGTAAATATGGATAACCACTCGAGCAATATGGCGGCCTCATGTGTACTTTTCCCAGCTTACACACAACACAAACAATACTTAACTTTCCTAGATTGTTTATGAAACAGAATATGTAGCTATTGTTTTTTCCCCACTTTTCTCACAGGAAGCTATTTCTCACTTCAGCCTTGTATGTCTCTATGTTAGAGCACTCACTACCGTGTCCCGCGATAGATCGTAGCTGGAGACACTTCTGACGTGTTCCTGGCACAGGATGAGATTTCACATTAAGAGACTGTCTTCCCCCTTCTCTCCACCAGCAGTGAAGTGTCATAAAGCTTGATGAATGGCTTCTAAAACATCATATTTCTTGTCTTCTATATGACCTGTCAATGTCGGTGTCAAGGTGTCCTGGGAAAATGTGGCAGGAGGAAGAGAACGAGAGAGTTTTGTTTTGAAAAATGAACTACCATACACCCACGCTTAAACATATTAACGCCAGCGATCTCGGGAAGTAAAAACAAATGAGTGATATAGAGTTGAATGGTCGACCAAGGGAAAATTATTTTTAAAAGGCATTAGCGTATTCCAGTGACTTTGTGACATAATTGTAAGTCAGTGAACTTTAGACAATAAGTCAGTTTTCCCAGGTTGACAGATTTAGGTGAGGAAAGTGAGATATATTCTTACATAATGTCTATCTTCCCTTCCAGTCATTACTGACCATTGGAGCGTACCTCCCGAAATAACTTTCGGTGGCACGAGGTTGGGCTATTGTAGATCGAGCTGTTGCCCATGCAGCAAGACCCGTCCTGAACGTCAGAGGAACGGTCTGGCCGCTACAGTCTGACACCAGTAGCAACCCCCTGTCACTAGTAGGAACTTGCCCTCCAATCCATCTTCCCTTTTAGTCATTTATGACTGTATAAGGGATATAGACACCTCGAGAGCAGAGGGTCTAGGGAGAATTCCGGACATTATGCGTCCCTTCCAGTCATTGCTGACCTTATAAAGGACGCAGACACCTCGAGACCCGAAGGTCTGAGGGGAATGCCGGACATTGTGCGTCCCTTCCAGTCATTGCTGACTTTATAAGGGACGCAGACACATCGAGGCCCGAAGGTCTGAGGAAAATGCCGGACTGTGCGGGCGATATCTGGAAACGGACACATCTCTCTATGTTGGTTGCAGATACTGGGAGGGCCCGGAGACGGGGCACCACACACAGTCGATAGAGACAGAAGTTCGCCAGGTAAGCGGTAAGCATGTATTAGCTCTAGAATTGCCACATTTATCCAAGTAGGATCGTGTCATCTAAGGAACCTCGACTGATTTAATGAGCCATTCGCGATTTCACCGTGAGACAGTGTGAACTTTGACATGCATGGCTTAATCTTTGAGACAAGCATATGACTACTGGCAGGATCAACCAAATAACTGGCCGCCTGCCGACAAGACGTTAGTAGTAGGCAATGGCGGACTTGGTTAGTATTCAGGCGGCGCGCAGGCGGCGCGCCAGGCGGCGCGTGACTTTTATATAGCAAAAACGCCAGGCGGCGCGTGACTTTTATATAAGCGCATTCAGGCGGCGCAAGATGGCGGACTTGAGCTAACAAGGGGGAGATAACAAGATGGCGGACTTGAGCTAACAAGGGGGAGATAACAAGATGGCGGACTTGAGATAACAAGACGAGGTATTTTTAGATAACAAGAAGAGGTATTTTTAGACTTTTAGACAATAGGAAGACGATAGTTAGACGATATATTTAGATAACAAGAAGAGGCGGGGCAAGATGGCGGACTTGAGATAACAAGGGGGAGATAAGTAGGTTGTTGTATTGCATGACTTTTTATATAAGGAAATACTCAGGTGGCGCATCAGGCGTTGGTACATGACTTTTTATATAAGAAAATACTCATTGAGCAGGTGGAGCAGCAGGCGGAGGGTGATGACTTTTTATATAAGAAAATACTCATTGAGCAGGTGGAGCATCAGGCGGAGGGTGATGACTTTTTATATAAGAAAATACTCAGTGTGCAGGTGGAGCAGCAGGCGGGATGACTTTTTATATAAGAAAATACTCAGTGTGCAGGTGGAGCAGCAGGCGGGATGACTTTTTATATAAGGAAATACTCATTGTGCAGGTGGAGCAGCAGGCGGGATGACTTTTTATATAAGGAAATACTCATTGTGCAGGTGGAGCATCAGGTGGGATGACTTTTTATATAAGGAAATACTCATTGTGCAGGTGGAGCATCAGGTGGGATGACTTTTTATATAAGGAAATACTCAGTGTGCAGGTGGAGCAGCAGGTGGGGTGACTTTTTATATAAGGAAATACTCATTGCGCAGGTGGAGCATCAGGTGGGATGACTTTTTATATAAGGAAATACTCAGTGTGCAGGTGGAGCAGCAGGCGGGATGACTTTTTATATAAGAAAATACTCAGTGTGCAGGTGGAGCAGCAGGCGGGATGACTTTTTATATAAGAAAATACTCAGTGTGCAGGTGGAGCAGCAGGCGGGATGACTTTTTATATAAGGAAATACTCATTGCGCAGGTGGAGCATCAGGTGGGATGACTTTTTATATAAGGAAATACTCATTGCGCAGGTGGAGCATCAGGTGGGATGACTTTTTATATAAGGAAATACTCAGTGTGCAGGTGGAGCAGCAGGTGGGGTGACTTTTTATATAAGAAAATACTCATTGAGCGGGTGGAGCATCAGGTGGGGTGACTTTTTATATAAGGAAATACTCAGTGTGCAGGTGGAGCAGCAGGCGGAGGGTGATGACTTTTTATATAAGAAAATACTCAGTGTGCAGGTGGAGCAGCAGGCGGGATGACTTTTTATATAAGAAAATACTCAGTGTGCAGGTGGAGCATCAGGTGGGGTGACTTTTTATATAAGGAAATACTCATTGCGCAGGTGGAGCATCAGGTGGGATGACTTTTTATATAAGGAAATACTCATTACGCAGGTGGAGCATCAGGCGGGATGACTTTTTATATAAGAAAATACTCAGTGTGCAGGTGGAGCATCAGGCGGGATGACTTTGTATATAAGAAAATACTCAGTGTGCAGGTGGAGCATTAGGTGGGGTGACTTTTTATATAGGGAAAATGTGCAGGGGCAAGATGGTGGGGTGACTTTTTATATAAGAAAATACTCAGTGTGCAGGTGGAGCAGCAGGCGGGATGACTTTTTATATAAGGAAAATGTGCAGGGGCAAGATGGTGGGGTGACTTTTTATATAAGAAAATACTCATTGTGCAGGTGGCGCATCAGGCGGGATGACTTTTTATATAAGGGAAATGTGGTGGCGCTTTGTGGTGGCGCGTGACTTTTTATATAAGGAAAAGGTGCAGGCGCAAGAGGGCGGACTTGAGATAACAAGAAGAGGATAATAGGAAGATGGCGGGGTGACTTTTTATATAAGGGAAATGTGGCGGTGCACTGCAGGTGCAAGATGGCGGGATGACTTTTTATATAAGGAATTGAGGAGGAGGGTAGGAGGAGGCGGATGACTTTTTATATAGTAATATATTAGTGTTTATTTTTAGATAACAAGAAGGCGTTATTTATACACATATATTAATTCTGCAGGAGTGATGCAGGGACAAGATGGCGGGATGACTTTTTATATAAGGAATTGAGGAGGCGGGTAGGCGGAGCTCAGGAGAAGTGGGTGACTTTTATATAGCACTACATTAGTTCGCTAATAGTGTGTTGTGGTCGAGTGGAGGTTTTTTTTGTGGTGGGGGTGACGAGGCATGGGTGTAATGTACCAGGTGGGGTTAGGTTAGGGGGGATATTTTTGTGTGATGTGGTATGGTTTTGGAGGTGGAAGAGAGATATTTTAGATGTTGAGGGGCGATGTGGTGACGTTGTCAGGATGCATCTGTGTACATCTTTGGGGTGTAGCAGGTGAGTGGACCAGTATTGACAGGTGGGAGTGAAGAGACATCGGTGATGAGGTACGGGTGTAATGTACCAGGTGGGGTTAGGTTAGGGCGGATTTTTGTGTGTTGTTAGGGGTGGTTAGCCAGGGTCTGACTAAGCGCGTAATTAATCGCGGGAGGTGTGTTGTATTATGTGTTGTATGGTTTCTTGGTTGTTGTACAGAGTGGAAGATCTTGTCGGCCAGGTAGTTTATGTGTTGGTGCATATACCTGTAGGTATCTGTGTGTGTGTGTGTAGGTAGTTGTATACAGAGAGTTTAGATGTTGAGCCTCACCATATGTCACTTTAGCTTTCTTGGTTAACATAGATTGTACAGGGTTAAATATTTGAGAAAAGTTGTGCCCCGGCTGATAGGGTACAGAATACTTTATTATAGAACAACGTGTCTCAAACGGTTTAGTCTAAGAACCCTATGATGTCTTACAAATTATTGAGGTCCCAGAGATCTTTTGTAGATAAGAGTTGTACCGCGAGGATATGACAACATCAAAAGAAGGTGTTCGATTATAAGGAACATAGTGTTCACCTCGCTGACCGCCACAAATAGGCTTTCCGCGCACCATATTTTGAGAATCACCGTTCGTATGTCTTTATTTATTCAGTCACCGCCTTCCACGCGAATCCAACTTAGAACACGGGGATAATCGATAAGAAATTTCATTACAGGGCATGTTTAATCAGTACGAGCTGTGTTTGCTTGGCGCAACGTGTGGTGCAAATCTGCCTCCCGATCGCAGCATAACGAAAAAGAGCCGTTGGCTGGGAGGGTTTTGCATGCTCTGTGTTAGGCTGTTAAAAATATCTATTTAATAAAATTATAAAAAGGTTTTAGTTGATTGTGTATTCGTGTGTTAGGATGTTAAATATTTAAACAAAAATATATGTTTGTGTATTCGTGTGTTGTATTAAATATTTAAACAAAAAGATATGTCTGTGCATTAGTCGGTGTTGTTAAAAATCTGTTTCAGATTAGTCTAACTGTCTTTATTTGTTAACGCAGATACTAACTTGTTATCTGTTAAGATGTTAACTCAGATACTAAATTGTTTTACGGTAAATCCGGACATAACATATTTTTTGATAAGACTTAACCGATTATGTACTAGGAAAAAAGACTAAATCTTATCCGTGTTGTTATTTATGTGAGATTACTCAGCCTGGATTTCAACTGATGGTGCAATACTACAAACTAAACTCGAGCGTGAGGAATATTTTTTTTCACATAATAAAGAAATAAAGAAAATTAAAGAGAATATTTAGAACATAGCATATTTTTTAACAGTACTATACATGTAAAAATATAGAGATAATACAATCAACATATTACATTAAGTCACCCTGATTGAAACACGTTCATATTTATATCTCCATTATCTTAAACGACAGAGCGTAACTTGTCTCGCGAGCATGTCACAGGCTGGGTTTTTTTAATCGATATCTTTCTGACAGCGCGCGCGTGGGGCATTTTTTTCACACAGAATAAAAAATAACACTGTGTTTATTCTCTCTCTCTCTCTCTCTCTCTCTCTTTCTCGCTTTTCTCTCTCTATCGCTTTCTTTCTTTCTTTCTTTCTCTCTCTCTCTCTCTCTCTCTCTCTCTCTCTCTCTATCTTTCTCTCTCTCTCTTTCTTTCTTTCTCTCTCTCTCTGTCTCTCTCTTTCTCTCTTTCTCTCTATTTAACTGCTTGATATATGTATTTAATTTTATGTGTTAGTAACGTTTTCTTGTTTCTAATCAACAGATGTCTTCAATTCAAGGGTACGTTTGTGGACAATGCAATAAATCTTTTACGAGGAATCGTGCTGGGTGTGTGTGTGTGTGTGTGTGTGTGTGTGTGTGTGTGTGTGTGTGTGTGTGTGTGTTGGGTTGTAGCAGGCGGGTGTTTAGACAGATATTAATGTATATTCACACGATATTTATACATACCATATTTTAGGCAGCATAGATAACAAAGATTCTTTAAGTGTAATAAATATATATAATTCTTTTAAAAGAAGACAAAATGTCAAACTAAAACACTAGTCTAAAGCACCTTATAGGTCGCTTGATACGTAGGAGGTCTTATTTGCTCACAAACAGCAACTTGCTTAATTGAAAAAGCTAATCGATTGTGTACGATCGGCTTTAAGTTAGGTTGTTAAACGGTTTGAGACACGAGTCATGGTAACAGCTGGATGATTACCCAGAAGCCTAATCGATACCCAACGTGCTGTTGAACAAATATTCAGTGTTAGCTTTCTTGATTTCCGAGAGTCTGTCACTATGAATTATCTGTAAGGTTTTACATAGTTTTGTTAAGGTAGTAGGCTACCTTGATAGGGTAAAAAACTCAAATTTTCCTTTCAGAATCAAACAACCATGGGTATAGTGTTAGTATGGACTTAAAATTTTTGTCCACATAATGACCTCATTAATTATGCAAATTAGCTATCCAATATGGCCGCCGTAGTGAATAAATTATACACCTTTTTCAAAACATCATAACTATGTTATTTGTACAAGGATCTGACTGAAACTTGGCAAATTGAATCATTATATATAGCGTGAGGTCGTAAACTAAAATGACAGAGATTGACAGAAAGGTTAATTTTTAATGAATTTTCAAAATTTATATTTCTGGAATGTTTGATATTTGTGCCTCATTATATATGCATGATGGTCATAAAACTAAAACTTTGAATTCAACTGTATCCATTTTAGGTCAGAATCTGTAAGATTATATGACAACCAACTGTGTTAATTTTCATGTCAATTGAATGTATAGATCCCGAGATATCTTGTTTCAAAGATCACCAATTATGCTAAAAAGACAATTCCGAGAAAACAAAGAAAAACAGAAAAAGAACTCACAAAATGAAGTTTAATGAGCTCCTATTGAATAATGGTCTCCTTCTACTGCAGCTGCAGTGTCTATGAATCCCCTTTTCAGTGCTCTTAGGGTCTTTCCATTGCAATGTCCTTACTTGCTGAATAGATCCTGTGCAGCGTTCTCCTGTAAGCTTTCTTTGCCATTGGTTGACTTGTGTTCATGTATATCGAAAAATTCTGCAATGCACTGTGGCCTTTCCCAATAGAACGCACAAATGCCACCATTCGCACATTTACTTCTTTGTGTTTGTGAGTAGCTGGAGATGAAACATCAGAAGTATTGAAATTGGCATTCCATTCGACACAGTTTGTGCACTTGATACTGATTTCATGACAAAAGCCATACAGAGTCGCTTCGACGATCTCACAAGTCAGTGAGTACTGATAACATTTGTCACATCGAAAGTTAGCGCATAAAAAAAAACCCAAACAGCAGTTTTTACATCCATAAGGATAAAACACATTTCCTCTGTTGTCATTTTTAGCTTGTCCTTCACTTTCTTGGACCTTTATTTTCTTTGCTGAGGAGCACAGAGGCTTTATAGCGTCACTATCGACAATAGGTGTTTCATTTTCAGGCAACGGTTTGTTGGTGTACCGATTTCCAAGGAACTTATTTTGTCGTATTTCCCATTGTGAACAAAAGAAGCTCTGCTAACTACTATTATACAGAATCAGTATAAAACTAGCAATAAATAGAGTTGATGTGGGTGAAAATGCACAATGCATGTAACAAATGCTGAAATTTACAATCAAAGCTTTCTAGACACACACTTTTGAAAAATTCATAAGAAATCATTGAGTGATTCCCCTTGGAAAAGTTATAAATATCTTTTTCCTGTTGCCTCAGTATAATTATAATTTCACAGTTTTACAATTACGCACCTTCATGTTGGGTCATTATTCACATGGTAACCAACTATAAACATTGGTTGCTATGCAAATCACTCAAGGGGGTGTGTGTAGAAAAACACTGATTCTTATCATACCAGAGTATCTATAAGCTTCTATGAATTATTTTTAGTACAAGAACATGTTGTCGATTGATTTATAGCATGATGAAAATGATAATTGTTGGATTTTTATTTTTTTTAATCTTTTGGTGGGTAGTCTATACTTACGGCGTTTATTTCTAAAATATTGTGTGGTGATC